>JANAVB010037420.1:6124088-6369088 GCA_029216955.1 Iris pallida
TAGAGAATTTCAAGAAGAAGAATTTTTGTGTGTTTTAGAGAAGAAAATGAGGTTTCAATATATAGGCAGCCCATTACCACAATGCAATGAATGGTGTTAATGGAAAAAATTAAAATTTCATCATGGCTATTAAAATGTCATGAAGAGGAGCAAGTAGCCATTTGTAACGTTTAGGAATTGATTTTTCATTTTCCATTACAACGGTAGCTGTAAACAACAATCCCCCCCAAAAATCAAGTTCCGAAGTGGAAGAAAGAAAGAAAGAATAAGAGAATTTCTGGGCAGTTGTATACTATGCATAAATGAGATGGACTACAGCCTTGAATCTCACGTAGTGACTATTGTCTTTGCCTGAAGAAGAGCTTGATGGACTACGCCTTGAATCAGTCTTCTTGAACCAGACCCGGAAAATAGCACACATAGTACGCTAGAGGTACTTGGGTCTATCGGGTGGCGCATTTGGTTGGTCATGCGCACTTTTACACATTCATGAGAGTTGTCTAGGATCACCCTGTCCTATAGTCGCGGCCCTCACGACCTCTCATATAGGTAAGTCCTTAAGGGTTTGTGATAGGAATCAACCCTGCATATTATGCTTGGACTTATTAAGAGTTTAAACTCAACCTATCCATATCACAAAAGGAACATTGTCACCATAGGGATGAGGTATGAATGTACACATGTACAGCCTCCTGGACTTTTATTTTAAAGAGAATTCAATCTCAGGTCAGTGTTCCATAATAGTCACCTAGTCCAGCTTGTTTCTACCCATTGAACCGGCTTCTTGGGATCTCCAGTCAGACTCGGTTGGATTGCCACTGCTGGTGACTATACTATGGGCTTAACCCCATCTCCCTCGATGATTCTAGGATCAATGTCCTAGACAGACCCTTCGTCAAGTGGTCTGCAAGGTTCTTTTCTGACTTTATATAGTCAAGAACCCCATATTTGCCCAATAGGCTCTTTATTGACTTGAAGCGCAGCTGCAGGTGCCTGTTCATCTTAGCATTCACAGAATCATGCTTTAGTAGTTCTATAACAAATTTATTATCACAGTTTATAGAAATTACAGGAATAGGATGAACAGAAACAGGTACATGCATAATAAGATTTCTCAGCCATTCGGCTTCAGTACATGTAGTATCCAAAGCTATCATTTCAGAGTCCATTATACTTCTGGCTATAATAGTTTGTTTACATGATCCCCAGGAGATTGTAGCTCCTGCTAGGGTAAAAACATATCCAGTAGTGGATTTCACATCATGTGAATCAGTTATCCAATTTGCATCGGAGTAACCTTCTATGATATCAGGGTGTCTAGAATAATGAAGTTTATAATCTAGAGTACCCTTAAGATATCTAAATACTCTGTCTAATGCAATACAGTGTGGCTGATTTGGGTTACTAGTATATCTACTTAGTCTACCAATAGCAAATGCGATACCAGGTCTGGTCCTATTTGTTATGTACATAAGGGACCCAATCATCTGTGAATATCTATGTTATTCTATTGGAGATCCTTCATTCTTCTTGAGAACAACATTGCTATCAT
Source organism: Iris pallida (assembly GCA_029216955.1). Taxonomy (NCBI): domain Eukaryota; kingdom Viridiplantae; phylum Streptophyta; class Magnoliopsida; order Asparagales; family Iridaceae; genus Iris; species Iris pallida. The sequence goes on from JANAVB010037420.1 coordinate 6,125,641, forward strand.
ATGGAGTAAGGGCAGGTTTTTTTGTCAAAATACTCAAACTTTCTTAGCATTTTCTCAATTGAATGTGCTAAAGATAGAGTATAACCCTCATTGCATTTGGACACTTGCATTCCTAGGATCAGGTTTGCTTCACCTAGGTCTTTCATATCAAACTGGTTAGATAAATAATTCTTAGTATTATTTATCAATTCCAGTGAAGATCCTAAAATAAGGATATCATCAACATACAAACATAAGATAACACAACTTTTATTTGTATTTTTAGAATACAAATATTTGTCATATTCATTTGGTACAAAACCAAATTCTAATAATGACTTTGTCAAATTTATTGTGCCATTGCTTGGGAGCTTGCTTTAGGCCATAAAGAGATTTTACTAATCTACAAACCTTCTTTTCTTGACCTTTAGCAATAAAACCTTCAGGTTGTTCCATATAAATCTCTTCTTCTAAATTTTCATTTAGAAATGTTGTCTTTACATCCATTTGATGGATCAGCATATCATGAATGGATGCTAAAGCTAGAAGGGTTCTAATAGAAGATATTCTAGCTACAGGAGAGTAGGTATCAAAATAATCTAATCCTTTCTTCTGGGTAAATCCTTTGGCCACCAATCTAGCCTTATATTTTTCTATGGTACCATCGGCTCTAAGTTTCTTCTTAAAGATCCACTCACAACCTATTGGTTTGCTGCCTAAAGGAAGGTCTGCTAAAAACAAAGTATTGTTCTCCATGATGGAGTTGTACTCATTGTTAATAGCTTCTTTCCAAAAAGGGGCATCAGGAGAGGATGTGGCTTCTTCATAAGTTGAGGGATCACCCTCAAAAAAGTGAAGAATCCTTCTCCTAAATTCTTTTCAATCCTTTCTATTTTACTCCTTCTAGGTTCTATGACTTGTTCAGATTGAGAATTAGGCATTTGGTCTTGAAAACTAGTAGACGGAGTAAGAGAAGGGTTAGAGGAAGATAAAAGGGTTCTATCCTTGAAGGAAAAAATGTTCTCAAAATAAACTGCATCTCTAGCTTCAATGATTGTGTTATTAGAGATTTCATTTACTTCAGAATGGGTTACAAGAAATCTATTGGCATTACTATCTAGGACATATCCTATGAATACAGCATCTACAGTCTTAGGTCCTATCTTCCTCTTTTTAGGTTCAGGAATTCCTACTTTAGCTAGACATCCCCAAACTTTAAGGTAATTAATCCTAGGGATTCGACCTTTCCATAACTCATATGGGGTCTTATCATTAGTCTTACTGGGTATCCTATTAAGAATATAACAGGCTGACAATAAGGCTTCTCCCCAAAGATTATCAGGAGCACCTGAGCTGAGAAGCATGGTATTGACCATATCTAAAAGAGTGCGATTCTTCCTTTCAGCAACTCCATTGGATTGTGGTGAATAAGGAGCAGTTACCTCATGAATAATTTCGTGCTCTTCACAGAAGTTAGTCATTTCATTTGAGGTATACTCTCCATCACGATCTGGTCTAAGGATCTTAATCTTCCTATCCAACTGGTTCTCAGCTTCAGATTTATAGACCTTGAATCTGTCTAGAACTTCATCTTTGGTCTTAAGGAGATAGGTATAACAGTACTTTGAATGATCATCTATAAAAGTAACAAAGTATTTCCTACCACCTCGGGTCAAAACCCTATTGGAATCACAAACATCACTATAGATAAGTTCTAGAAGTTCAGAATCCCTATAGACAGATTTGAAAGGCAATCTAGTGTGTTTGGCTTGAACACAAATCTCACATTTGTGTTCATCATCTATAGGAGTCTTAGGAATAAGATTTAAGTTCATCATCCTTTTGATAGACCCTAAGTTCACATGACCTAGCCTACCATGCCAAACATTTGATGATTCAACATTTGCAATAAAAGAAGGATTAAAACTTTTATTCATAGTACTTAAAACAAAATTCCTTCTTTCACAAATCTTTTTCCAATAAACAGATCATTCTTAGAGAAAACTACTTTATTAGCCTCCATTACAATTTTGTATCCTGAGGCTACAAGGAGGGATCCACTAACAAGATTTACTTAGCTGTGGCATTTGACCTAGCTTTGGTCTTGGACCTATATTTCTCTTCTGTTCTAATTCTCTGTAGAGCTTGAGAGTATGTAATAGATCATTGTAGATGTAGAAGGTCTTTTGCCACTTTAGACCAGGAAGGAGGGAGTTTATCTATCAAGCACCCTATTTTGCGCTCAGTAGAAAAGATGGTTCCCTTGGCTTGAAGCTGCCTAAGGTGTTCTTGGAACTCATGGATTTGGTCATTGATAGGTTTGTTATCTACCATGACATATTGGTTGAATGTGGTAGAATTGAATCTATCAATTCCAGCATCATCACAACCATACTCATCTTCCAAAGCATCCCAGAATTCTTTAGCGCTTTTATACTCAAAAAATATGTCGTAGAGTGACTCCGACATAGCGCTTAAGATTCTGTGGAAGCAGTGGTAGTCAATTTCCTTAGGGGTCTTAGGCTTGGTAGAAGAGGAGGACTTGGAAACCCCTAAGTCAGACTCAGTCTCATCAGAATCATTTGAGATGGGTGTGGACCCATCAATGGCAGAAATCAGACCTAAGGTGGTAAGCCAAAATTTTATCTGGCTCTGCCACCTCTTGAAGTAGGTGCCATTGAATTTTGCAGGCTTAGCAGAGAAAGTATCTTCCTTGGAAGTCATATTTCTAATGTCTGAAAAAATTATATTTACTCAATAAGATGGTTTTGAGCAAAAATTAACAATTAAACTAATTTTAGTAATAAACCTTTAAATTTTGAGTTTTTTCAAGTTTTGATAAGGTTGGGTTAGCTGTAGGGGTCGGATCCCAGCAAGCGGAGGTTCACTAGGAACTCTTAAGTACCGGTCGCTTAGACGATATTTCGCCTTGTTGACAGAAGGGCCCTTTCGGCTTGTTCCCAAACAAATCTTAACTTTAGAACTTAAAACTAAAGGAATTTTTTACTAAATTAATTAATTGTTTGATTTGGCCTAAATTAAAATATTGAGTGAACTGAAAACTAGTATTGACAAACAATAATACTAACACAATTATATTTGTCTAAGATGTCAATTTAACAAATAATGACAATGAACGGATATTAATTGATATGTGAAATATAATTGATATGTCATAAAATGATAATGAACAAATAATAAGTTATGTAACAAATAATATTAAATGATAGACAAGATTTGTTAAGAAAATTTTGTTTACAACAAGTGGATTTAAGCAACAAACTTTTCTCAACAAGCTTTGTTTGTTTCTGTTTGTTTTGAACAGAAGCTTTTCTTGATGTTTTGAACAAAGGCTTTCAAAGCAAGTGTATAAACAAAATTTTCCGTAGCAGTAGCAAAGCAATAAGAAATGTTTTAGACAAAGGCTTTTCTTTAGCAGTAGCAAATATTTTAAAATATGTAAACAGTAACTATTTGTATAGACTAAGTATTTAACAAAAGTTTGTTTAACAAAAATTTGTAAAGTTGCCAGAAAAAGTTCTGGTCCGAAAGGGATGGTTACACAAAAACTTTTGTTTAGCAAACGTTTGTTCAGAAGTTTAAGAACAGTTAAGTAGTCAGAAAGGGTTCTGATTATACTTTCAGTGTTTTGAAATTTGAACTCTATTTCTTCAGGGCATGACTTTTGATGTATTCCGTCTGTTCTAGCTACCCAGTTGTTTTTTTTTTTTTTTTTTTTTTTTTTTCTTTTTCTTCCAAAGTTAAAGACTCTGTCATCCTTCCGTTTCCACAATTTTATCCTTTGGAATAGCGTCCAGATTGATAATTCGAAAATACTCCTTTTTCTTTAGAAAATCTTCGGTTTATTGAAGAATATGTTATCATGTTTTACTGTTATAACAATAAAAGGGAAAGAACAAAAATTATATGAGTACTTCACATTGATGTCCAATAGATACTTAAGAATTAGTGTGGGAATTGTAAGTTCAGAAAAGTTCAAGTGATATGGGATTAATCAGAGATGGATCTTTCCATCAAATTCCATCCTTCATTTCTTAAACTTTATGTTAGGTAGCTCTGGAAAAGAGTAATTCCAGGAGGGGCGACCAGATGAAAGCAACTATCATATTAAATAAAAACGAAATTTCTTAACAGAGAGTTTTAAGTCAATCTTGTAAACCGAGATAACTCTTAGATTGTTAGAAAAGTCTTCAAAAACTTCGGATTTAAATCTGCAATAAAATAAATTAAATTAAAGTTACCGGCCTCCGAGGAAGTCGTGCACGTAGCACTGCCCTAAGAGTTAGCTCGGGTCTATGTGCAGACCGTATCCGAACGCTCCTAGTGGTAAAATTCCCGCTCCACCGGAATCTCCTTGCCGCACACGACTTGGAGAGAGTGACCCCGACTTAGCTCTGCCCAGAGCAACGAAGAACAACAGCGGTAATACGAAGGAGACGAGAATTTTAGAGAATTTCAAGAAGAAGAATTTTTGTGTATTTTAGAGAAGAAAATGAGGTTTCAATATATAGGCAGCCCATTACCACAATGCAATGAATGGTGTTAATGGAAAAAATTAAAATTTCATCATGGCTATTAAAATGTCATGAAGAGGAGCAAGTAGCCATTTGTAACGTTTAGGAATTGATTTTTCATTTTCCATTACAACGGTAGCTGTAAACAACAGTAGTTGACATCGATGGATCATCAACATGCATCGACATGATATGTACTGTCCAGTTTGGCCATTGTACAACACTTTGGGCCTCTCAAGCACAATGGACCTGTGGAGCTTTAGTGTTAATTAGTTACTTCCCCATGCAGAACAATGCCCTCGTTTTTCCATGTCGGCAAGGTGACTCTGTCTACATGATGTCATGTGAATTTCCATTTGTTATATATCTTAGAATTTATTTAACAGTTAACTGAGCTATCAATTGAAAAAACATGTGTATCGACGTCAAGAACTTCTGATTTCTAAAGATATAGTCGGTGCCAGCTGATCCCAGTTACTCTATATTATAGGAAACTTGGCCATGTTTGATTCAAAAATATATTCTCTTCCAAACAACAAAATGCTGAAGTTATTAAGGTTACAAAAAGGGTTATTAGATATTAGAGTTTGGATCTCCAAAATGTCTGAAGTTAGTGTTTGGATTTTAAAATCACTTTCACGTACGCAAGTGAACACTAATTTTAAGACCCTCGAACATTTTGGAGATATAAATCCTAATTTTAACTATTATATGAGCCTCTATTACTAAATATTTCGTACAAAATTCCTAAATGTAATCCATGAGTTCTTAATGTTTAAAACTCGGCCATTAAAAGTTGTTGGATTACATGCATCTCATCTTTTGATTTTTTTCAAGAACCTAAACAAAAAAAGTCAAGGGCCTGAATGCAAATCGCATGTCGTAACCATATTGTAAGTTGCTATTGGAATTCCTATTTGAGTTTCTATAATCGAACTCTTAAGTTATTATAAATCATTAAGAGACGGTCTTTCTTACTCAAGAGATGACTATATGCACAAATCTATCCTTCTTTGGAACAAATATTTCCGGGGCTCCTCACGATGATGCACTAGTCCGAATAAATTTCTTCTCTAACAACTCATCTACCCGTGACTTCATTTCAACCAACTTCTTTGGTGCAAGTCGGTACGTATACATGGGATGAAGTTGGTTCGGCTTCTGAAATGAGCTCTATTACAGACTCAGTTTCCCTGTTTAGTGGCAAACCTGGTAGCTCTTTTAGAAATACATCTTGAAATTCGGTGATAATAGGAGGATAAGAACGTCTTCCATTGCCATAAGAGTATTTAATGTTGGTGGATTATTCTTTTCTGCAACTTCCCTAATGAACTCAAACTCAGGTCCATTAAGGAGACATTGACAAATTCCCAGTTTCAGGACAAACTCCAAATAGTATAAGCAATTTGATGAAGAAAATTGAGCATGTGAGAGTTTATTGGGCTTCAGTTGTGGCACAAGTCATCCACTAGCATGGAGAAACTAGATTGATCCTCCTAAATTTCAAATTACAGAATAATATATACTCATTATTAAAATTGGATCTTCTTAAACCATTTATCAGACCATGATTAATATTGCTAGCACAAATAGGTCCTTTCTTTATTTTCAAATTATAGGGCTTCGATTGCTCATCAATTTGTACTAAAATCGAGTTTAAGATGGTCTTGGTACTGTGTAAAAATAGGATTTCACAACAATATATTTCTGTTGTTTTGAAGATGAAAGTGTTCTAGTGAAATTTTCTCAATGATCTATTTATTAATTGTTGTTCTTGTTTTTCCTACATTATCTTCTGTTGTTTCTATTTCAACATACAAACAGTGAATTCTACACCACAATATATTGAACCTATCTATCTACTCGAAACATCCACGATCCCACAATATCAGAGGTTCTGATGAACGTAGCATAACTTGCTGAGTCTGCACCGGAAAAAAAAAACACCTATCGATCTACTCATAAATACTCGAAACATCCTCCATAAACCCCATACGAACACAGAACACTTATGCCAACTGAAATTTCTGGAGAGCAACAATAAAGCATACACAAACCAAATATAGACCTTATAATCCTAAAGTGAATTCCTCAGCATTTATGAACCTTATGCTACATCAGACTAAAACATTCTCTAGCTCGCTTCGGAATTTTAACGTTTGTCATGAAAATCTATTGTATTTTCAGGGGCGGAGTCAGTCAGAATTTAAATTCTTGGGAGGTCAGAGAAAAATTCTTAAAATTATCATATTAATTAAACTTCGATCATTTTCAGTGAAAGCGTAAAAAATTTACAAAATTATACGTAAAACATAAATTTTCACAAAATTACAAATAAAGTATAGTAACGCCTTTACGAAGGACATTCTGCTCGTTAAACGAATAAAAATTTACTTTTGTTAACGATAGTCGTTAACGCTGTAACTGGCAGAAAAATTAGCAGAAATATTATATATATATATATATATATATATATATTAAAGGAAAACACCATTCCTTCTAAGGGCGTTTTTCTTATATATATATTCCCAAGCAGCGGGAGCAGCCACGTAGCGATGAAGCCGGCTTGCCACGTCAAGGAGAACTCTCATCCGAAGGACGTTTTTTCCAGCCAGAACGTCCTTCGGTTGGGCGTTTCTCATTTTATATATTTTTTTCTCTAACGGGAGTGTTAATGACGTCTAGGTTTTAAATTTTTAAAGGGGAGAACGTCCTTCCGAAGGACGTTTTTGTGCTGAATATACAATTTTTTCAAACGTTGTGGTTTGGATAGAATTTTATATAATTTCTATGCTTTAGTTGAATTTTTTTATTATTAAACTTCGATAGCAAAATGATATATACTAAACTTAAACAATAATGCGCAAAAAAGCAAACTCAATATTTTCAAAGTATTACAATAAATAAAGGAAAAGAATTGTACATAAAAATATTCAAGGTAAGTAAAACAATTTAGAAGATATGATTTCGAACTCATACACCTCATTTAAAAATTCAAAGTACTATCACTAAAGCTAACAATACTCTTTGTGTACGTTTGGAGGCCAAACTAATATATATGTTAAAAAGTGTAAATTTTTCTATATAGTAATCGACATAAATTGTACCAATGAGCGCCGTAAAGTTATGGTTTGTAGTGGCAGTGCAATTTCTTCGAGAAGTGCTTGTCGAGTATGCCATGGTTGTACATATCATCGTTGGAAATCTTAACTTGAATTACCCACTTTTCTTTTATTTTTTCCCTTTTTTATATGGTAAATGATCCCAAATGAATAGGTGTGGAAGCTATAATTGTAAACCACGATCGAATCTATGGAAGCATTGGTTTATACATTCCTTTTAGTCTCGATTTTAGGGATAATTTTTTTCGCTATCTTTTTTCGAGAACCGCCCAAGGTTCCTACTAAAAAAAACGAAATAATTTTTCATTATCTCAACTGAAGTTGAAGTAATGAGCCGACCGATATAATATGGTCGGCTCATTACTTCAACTAGTCTAGTCTCCGTGTTCTTCGAATGGATCTCTTAATTGTTGATATTTCAACTTTGTCACAATCCACAACTTAAGGAGGGTTTAAGGTATTTCTTTGGAAAAAAAATTCAATTTATAAGAGGAGTATTTTTTACCTCTTTTTTAATAGCGTATAACACTAGGTAACATATCAATTGTGATATTTATTTTATTCAAAAAAAAATTGTGATATTTATTTGCTAATAATAAAATAAAAAATTTAGTTACAGAAAATGATAGGTCAGGATATTAGTTGCAAATAAGTGTTTTTTTTCCTTCTTTTCAAATGACCTCTAGCCTAGTGGTTAAGAGAGATGCATACGGTCCAATTGGTCGGAGTTCAAGCTCCAGTGGAGGCGAGTTCGCCACAATTACCCATTGCACAAAAAAAGTGTATTTTTTTAATTATATAACGTACTATAAATGTAAATGAATAGTATGGATTTGGAGAGAAGTTTCTTTCTCACAATGTTGAATTGCAAATCACTAACGAGTATTCATTACACAATTTGAAAATAAATAAATATTTAGGAAGGCCCAAAGCCCATATAAAAGCAGGCCTAAAAACGTAACTTGGGATTCCCAATTCCATCCCAATCTTCTCGGAATCTTTTGACAAAGCAGCCCATCTGTACCATGGGTCCTACCATCCCCCACCGGCCAATCATCATCCACCACATTTATTTCCCAACAATTATTTTTCATTCCTATCCACATAAAAAAGGGGATTGGATCGCGTAAGGATAGGAGGAAATCCCGTCTCAACAGAGGCATTTGGTGTCAAATTGAGTACGTGGCAGCTAATCCGGCGACCACTTTCTTCCTATCCTTGCGCGACCTAATCCTTTTTCTTCTGTATGCTATTTACACGTATAAATAGATTTTTTTTATCATGGTCGGAACTCGCGGGCTAATGGTCATAACGGAGCTGAAGAGCCAGAGGGGTCTTTTCCGATCGAAAGAGAAAAAAAGAAATAAAGAAATAAAATCCCTAATTTCTTCCTTAAACTCCAGAGGAAAAAAAACCCTAATTTCTCCTTTCCAAACCCTATTTTCTTCACAAATAATCGCTTTCAGCCATGGGGTTATGGGAAGCTTTCCTCAACTGGCTCCGAAGGTGAGATAGCGCTTCTCCTGATTCCTCGTAGATTCAATTTGTGGATTATTGGTGGTTTAGTTTGTAGTGATTTTAGGGCTTGGTCTGATGTTATTTGGTTTATTTGGGGGATTTTGTTGGCTGGGTCAATTTTCAATTGCTACGATTTAGTAGAATGCAATTGATTTATGGTGATATTCCCTGTAGAGAACATCGTCTTTGTTAGTATGAACTTTTGTATTCTTTTAGAATTTTTATTTTCGTCAAAAAGAATGGGAGTTTTGTTGGGATTTTTTTAAAATTGTTGCATTGGATATGCATTCGCATCGATTGGTGACGATAAAGTTCCTAATATGTTTGTTGAATGTGTGGACTTTTATGTTGTAATTGAGTAGAATACCATTTATTTATGGTGAATTGTTTACAATCATAATTCTAAATATGCTTTTCTTGTCGAAATTTCCTTAAAAAAAATTAAAGGTTTCTTGTCAATTTATGGCAATGTTTGTTGGAGAGATGAGATACAAAAAGAAGGGGAAAGAAAACTTCAGATTTTGCTAACTATAATTTTGTAGTTTTTATATATTTATTTATTTATGTTCAGGTATATAAGTTGGGAAATTTTATTACATCTCTATCTCTACTATTATGAAGAGGCTTGAAAACCGCTCAAAACAATATCGGACGATTTTTTTGGCTAGTTAGATATAAATTAGCATCCGTATGATAACAAAGTTCCTAAAATTCGTTTCCTTCATTGAGTATAATGCCTTTGTTAGGTTATTTAGGGAAATTTATAGGTTATTTAAGGAATTTATTTGTGGGTCAATAATTTGCCATTGGTTTATGGTGATGTATCCTGCTGAGAACAATGGTCACAAATTTGTGCTGGACTGGAAGATATTTATAACTTATCCGTACTTTTTTCTTCTCTTGTTGAATCTTTCTTAAATATGAATATTTTGTTACTGGCACACCAGTAGATCGTGCTAGCAGGATTTGGAAGTTCATTTAAGCAATGATTAAAAGATGATCTATTATCCTAATTCAGTTCAGGTTAGAATAAATCTTGTTAGTTGTTATTTTTATAGTTATAAATTGTTAGGTTTTATCTTAAGATATTATTAGTTGTTATCTTTGTTTTCTGGTATGAGTATTTGAACTCATTTGAAGCAATTATGAGGGAACATAACAAAACTTATGAAACAACTCCCATCTGACTTTCTTATTCTTCAATGAAATTCTTATTCATATATGATATTTGGACTTGGACAATTGCTGTTTTCGTTGAGATGTCGTTGCGGTCTATAATGGGCAACGGCATGCGAAAAAGGTATGAGGTGCTCGAGGAATCAATCTATCATGTTCATGACACCCACTTCTCTTTCTTCCCCCATAAATTGATGTCCCAGTTGAGAGTCAAAAATATCAGATAAGAACTAAAGAAAGAAGAATTTCGGTGAAGAAAGATGTAGATTAGAAATCTCATAAATTTTGTTCTTTTCTTATTGGTTCAAATTAAATTAAATATTTATGACTAACAAAGTGAGGAACCAACTAATAATATCCTACGTAAAACTTAACAATTCGTAATTATCTAGAATGACAACTAACAAAATTTGTTAGATCTCTTAACTAAATTAGGATAAGACCTAATATTTTAAATCATTCGTTGAGAGTCAAAAATATCAGATAAGAACTAAATAAAGAAGAATTTCGGTGAAGAAAGATGTAGATTAGAAATCTCATAAATTTTGTTCTTTTCTTATTGGTTTCAAATTAAATTAAATACTTATACTAACAAAGTGAGGAACCAACTAATAATATCCTACGTAAAACTTAACAATTACTTTCTAATTATCTAGAATGACAACTACCAAAATTTATTAGATCTCTTAACTAAATTAGGATATGACCTAATATTTTAAATCATTATTCTTTAACAATATTTCAAATCGTGGTGGCTCAATCTGGGCCTAGGTGGTTGGATGGTTCGAGAATATTGTATCATTGCCTTCCTCCGAGACGCGCCCCCCTATCTAGGTTATAATCCAACACGAGATCTTTGGACAAAAAAAATCTAGGAATTGCATTTTACAACAATGATCGAGACCTTTGGACAATAAAACTAGGAATTGCATTTTACAGCAACGGTCCAAACAATATTTCTCTTCCTAATTATAACAAAAACCAAGGCAACATTTTTTTCAAACTTCCACCATAATTTGAAGTAATAATCCGTTTCCCCGTGTGATTGAACCCACCCAGGCAGGAGCTTGTCTCCACCTCTTGACGTCTAGAGCCAAGGAGGCTTTGACTAAGGACAACGTGATTTAGCATCTCAATCAAAATAAGGTGTTTGTTTTGCAATCTTAGGATAAAGATACGAAAAAAGTGGAAGAAATAGTGTCAGTAACACTCAACAAAATGGTTCTTGGAGTAGCAATTGATGCATATGTTTGTCGAATGGGTGGACTGATTTGTGGTGTAGTAATTGATGGATCAATTTGTGAAGCGAATGTTTTGGCTTCCAAGATTTTATCCTCAATTAATTTAGAACATGAAATATGAGGTACAAGTTGGGGCAGAATTGGAAGGAAGTCTTGTCATTTGGGTTTCGACTTTGAGAGTTGGAGAAGGATTTTATTTAAGGTGGCGAAAATATCATGCAATTGATAAGAATGCCAGTTTAATGACGAACAATGATAAGCAAGGGTTTCCTGAATATGTGTCTGGATTCGTCGAGTGCCTAGTACCTTGTTTGCATGTCATCCACTTTAGAGTGTATCGACGACTCAATTAAAGTACCAATTGATACTCCACAAATATTAGACAAGACAAAAAAAATGTTAAGAAGATTCATATATGGAGTTTCTTAAAATTGTTTTGTTCTCTTTTTTGTTGGTTTCAATTGAGTTTAAATACTTATACTAACAAACTAGGATAACAACTAATAATATCCTAAAATAAAATTTATAATTTATAATTTATAATTATCTAAAATAACAACTAACAAGATTTATTAATGAAATTAGGATAAAACATCGTATTAAATTATTCTTGAACTATCTTCCAAATCATAGCACAATCGGTTGTGTTGGCCTAGATGCCTAGATCATATGAAAATGTTGTATCAACCATCAATTGCATGATATTTTCATCGCCTTGAATAAACTTCTTCCCCAACTCTCTAAACGTGAAACCTAAAAGACAACACTTTATTAAAGTTCCAAATAAATTGAGGATAAAGACTTGGAATCCAAAACATTCACTCAACAAATCACACTATCAATTACTACACCAGAAATTGATCCACCTATTTTTACACCACAAATCAGTCCACAATTGCTACTCCAAGAGCCAATCCGCTAATTGTTACTGATACAATTGATTCCACTTCTCCAAATCTCTATTTCTCCCAAAAACGCAAATCCAGCACCTTAACTCGATTGAAATGTCAAATCATGTTGCCCTTGGTCTTTGTTACTGTTGGGAAGAAAAATATAGTCCGGACAATAGTTATAGAATGTAATTCTTACTTTTACTCTCTGAAGGTTTCGTATTGGATTACGAGGTCTGTCTCAAAGGGAAAGGCAATGATATAATATTTCCATATTCCCGTATGATCCAACCACCAAGGCGCACAAACACATAGTGTCGACATGATTTGGAAGATGATTAAATGATTAGGTGTTATCCTAATTTTGCTAGGGACGTAATAAATCTTGTTACTTGTTATTTTTTACTAGTGTTCTAAAAATCGGCCTAGGCGGCGCCTAGGCGCTAGGCGGCCGCCGGCCGCACCGAAAAGGCCCTAGGCGGCTGGCCTAGGCGCTGGGCGGGCCTAGGCAGTCCTAGTCGGCCCTAGGCGGTCCTAGTCGGCCCTAGTCGGCCCTAGGGTTAGGGTTAGGGTTAATTTTTTTTTGAAATTTTGAAAAAAAAAAAATCAAAAAAAAATTCATATGACAAAATTAAATACTTACCTGATGCCGCCGTCGCCGCCGTCGCCGTCGTCGCCGTCGCCTGCTGCTGTTGCCGTCGCCGCCGCCGTCGTCGTTGTCGTCGTCGTAGTAGTAGTAGGGGAGGAGGAGGGAAGAGGGGAGCGGAGGGGAGGAGGAGGGAAGAGGGGAGCGGAGGGGAGGAGGAGAGGGGGGAGCGGAGAGGGGAGGAGGAGGAGAGAGGGGAGCGGAGAGGGGAGGAGGAGGGGAGAGCGGAGCGGAGGGGAGGAGAGAGGAGAGAGGGGAGAGGGGAGGGGAGCGGAGGGGAGGAGGAGAGGAGTCTGTGGACTGCACTCTCTCTCCTCTCCTCCCCCATTTATAAGTCTGTTTTTTTTTTCTCCAAGTAAAAAAAAAAAAAAAAATTTGAAACAACAAACATAGTATTTGAACCCATAACCTTATGTAAAGGTTTAAATATAGCTACACTAGCCATAAAAGCCCAATAACTTTTATGTCTATAAGTAACATACATATTATTTATATATATACTCATGAACAAAAAGTTAAAAAAAAAAAAAACCGGCCGCCTAGGCGGGCACTCGGCGCACCGATTCCGCCTAGCGAAATCTATAACATTGTTTTTTACAATTATGAATTGTTAGTTACCTATATAATAAAGAAGAGTAGTGTTTTCCGACAAAAAAAATAAAGACAAAAGATGGTCAAGATTAAAATAAAGTATATCCAATGGTTTAATTATCTTTCAGTTCCTGTTTAATTATTTTGCTCCTCCCTGTTTACTTATTTTGGCAATTAATTAATAGTTGGCCCCACAATTTTGTAGATAAATTCACTCTTAAGTTGATTAACGTTTTGAATATCTATTTTTTAACTTTATAAAGCTTAAAAACTTTAAATCATATCGAAATCTTATCAAAATCCTGATTAAATCTTAATTATATTTCATTCTATTGTATATGCTCCTTTTACTTATTATAATTTATAGATTTAATTCATTTGGAATATAATTTACTTTGACGTTTTGTTTATTGTTATTTATCAAGTAAAATAAAATATTTGGGGGAGTGTTGAGAGAGTGTTGTCATTAGGAGTATACTTTGCTTTGACATTTTGTTTGTTGTTATTTATCGAGTAAAATAAAATATTTGGGGGAGTGTTGAGAGAGTGCTGAGAGGCACTGGTTACCAACTAGTTATGAATATTTAAACACATTTGATACCAGTAAAAGGGAACGTAACAAAAATATGGAAATATAGTCCGGACAATAGTTATAGAATGTAATTCTTACTTTTACTCTCTGAAGGTTTCGTATTGGATTACGAGGTCTGTCTCAAAGGGAAAGGCAATGATATAATATTTCCATATTCCCGTATGATCCAACCACCAAGGCGCACAAACACATAGTGTCGACATGATTTGGAAGATGATTAAATGATTAGGTGTTATCCTAATTTTGCTAGGGACGTAATAAATCTTGTTACTTGTTATTTTTTACAATTATGAATTGTTAGTTACCTATATAATAAAGAAGAGTGGTGTTTTCCGACAAAAAAAATAAAGACAAAAGATGGTCAAGATTAAAATAAAGTATATCCAATGGTTTAATTATCTTTCATTTCCTGTTTAATTATTTTGCTCCTCCCTGTTTACTTATTTTGGCAATTGATTAATAGTTGGCCCCACAATTTTGTAGATAAATTCACTCTTAAGTTGATTAACGTTTTGAATATCTATTTTTTAACTTTATAAAGCTTAAAAACTTTAAATCATATCGAAATCTTATCAAAATCCTGATTAAATCTTAATTATATTTCATTCTATTGTATATGCTCCTTTTACTTATTATAATTTATAGATTTAATTCATTTGGAATATAATTTACTTTGACGTTTTGTTTATTGTTATTTATCAAGTAAAATAAAATATTTGGGGGAGTGTTGAGAGAGTGTTGTCATTAGGAGTATACTTTGCTTTGACAATTTGTTTGTTGTTATTTATCGAGTAAAATAAAATATTTGGGGGAGTGTTGAGAGAGTGCTGAGAGGCACTGGTTACCAACTAGTTATGAATATTTTAACACATTTGATACCAGTAAAAGGGAACGTAACAAAAATATGGAACTTCCCATTGGAATCTCTTCTTCCTCAATAAAATTCTTCTTTCTTCTTATAAGATATTTCTGGAACCTATCATAATCCGATACAAAAGAAGGGAAAAGGAAAACTATTGATTGTGCAAACTCTAATTTTCTACCTTTTATATTTTTCAGCTTTGTTGGGAAATTTTGAATCTTTGCATTAGATTTGCACTACCATCAGATTATGATGACAAAGTTCCTAAATTTCTTATTTGCATTGCCAATACAATCCATTGCTCAAAATGACTTGTGATTAATTGGAATTCTGACAACTATCTAATGTAGAAATATTCTCTCTTTTTCCATTCTACTGTAGTCTCTTTTTCAAGCAAGAAATGGAGCTTTCTTTAATTGGACTTCAGAATGCGGGAAAGACTTCACTTGTAAATGTCGTAGCGGTATGTATACATGTATCCTTCTAATGCCTGCTTAAGATGTACTTTTTTAATGAAATCTATTTTGACTCCAATGTATCTATGTTTGTTGTATAGACTGGTGGATATAGCGAGGACATGATTCCTACAGTAAGAATGATTTTTCTTTTTGTTTCTCCTTTATCTTATGAATGAACCAGCTGCATTGGAGTACTAAGATTTTTTCGTAATTGGAACTACAGGTAGGATTCAATATGAGGAAGGTAACAAAGGGAAATGTAACAATAAAGTTGTGGGATCTTGGTGGTCAGCCAAGGTTCCGAAGTATGTGGGAAAGATATTGCCGAGCAGTCTCAGCCATTGTGTATTGTTCTTTTACCTTCTCTAATTATATTCTTCAAACTAGTGGTTTTGATGTTGTATTTGCAACTTGCATTCTCTTGTGTTCTGTCTCGTTTCATATTTTTACGTTTATATGGTATAAATATTTGTAGACGACACAAGAAGCACTTGTGGTTATACATGGAATTAATTATCTTGCTATAAAATATTTATAGTGAATTACCTCTAAAGAGAATTCCAAAGTACCAGATGACTGATGCCTTTTAAGTTCTGAATTGTATTTTGCGTATTTTGAAAATCAAGATCGTAAACTGTTTCGTTATGAGACAAATCTTATCCAATTATCATTGTGAGCATTTCCACAAGTTGTTCAACAAGAAATACCCTCCCCACCTCCCAAAGCAACTCTAGTAATAGAGTTATATATGTAAAATATGTTATTCAAATATGTACAAAAATTGATATTGACAACTGTATACATCATAAACATATATACTAATAAGTTATAACCAAGCGGTGCAGATACAAGTTATCCCCAGCAAGAGGAAACCTTAAGCTACAATAGAAGATGGTATCCATTCATCCCTTCTAGAAGGTAATTTGATACTTAGATAGCTAGAAACTTATTGGAATCTCATTACTTTTCTGAGTTCTCTCTTTGGCTTAATGTGTCATAGAGATGAGTGTAAGTTTCCATATCAAATTGTGTCATCATACCTTGAGTGTAAGTTTCCATATCAAATTTAGTTTCCATAATGTTTTCTAAGTTGAAGTAATCTATCAAACCTTAAGCTACAATAGAAGATGGTATCCATTCATCCCTTCTAGAAGGTAATTTGATACTTAGATAGCTAGAAACTTATTGGAATCTCATTACTTTTCTGAGTTCTCTCTTTGGCTTAATGTGTCATAGAGATGAGTGTAAGTTTCCATATCAAATTGTGTCATCATACCTCATTGTTTACTCTTTATAGTCTAGGAAAACTTAGAGGGTGATCATTGGTTGCATGAGCTTAAATTTTATAGCCAAAATGTGGGTCCACATACTAACTGACCATCTAGGTTCTATAGCATGGACATCTCATGCTCGTAGCTACCTAGCTACCTGTAGACCTCTCAAGTGGGCCATGTCGGGTCGACGTGGTACGGAATTTAGGTGGGTCATGACGTGCCTCGGCCGGACTTATCAGGCCCATGCATTGTAGCGGGCCTGGACGGGCCAGTCCTAAAGTGGAAAACCTCACCCCAACACGACATGTGGCCCAAACCATGGTGGGCTTCGTAGTGGGCCAAGATGTGTCTCGGCCGAGCAAGGCTTATTGGGTCTAAGGCACGTCGGGCTTTGGAGTAGGCCAGGATTTGCCTGGGCCATGGACCTAGTGGACTTATTTGTGCCTGATTTTTATATGCCAATTTTTAAGTAAAAATTATCAAGATTTATTCTTAGCAGGACTTGCACCCACGACCCTTTGGGCAATACAATAGGTGTTCCATCAGACTAATTGTAACTTTTGGTATTATAGTACATTCTTTCACATTAATACAAATTGGGTTAAAATAATTGACTAATGTAATAAGTTTAACTTAAGCCAGACCATGGGCTAGGCTTTACAGGACAACGAACCATGCCAAAATGGGCCATGGGCCAAACCGACACGGGCCTCTCTTGTGGGTTGAGATATAAGGCTCTGCACGTTCTTATATACTAGGCCGAGCCGGGCCAACCCGGGCCGTAATTAATTGGACTTGGTTGACACATGGGCAATTTTTTGGCCGGGCTCATGTCGGGCCTGGTATGGCCCAATTGACAGGTTTAGGTACCTAGCTAGGAATTTGACACCAAAATTGAAAGCTAAAGCCAAGTCAAAAGTAACTCATAAAAACTGTTGTCAATTCTATTATGGAACATTCTATTGCTCAATAACAGATCGCCTATGTTGCATGAGCACATATACAAACACGTTACGAGTACGGGATACGGCCATTTTAAAAAAAGGATACGGGTACGACATGGATACAAAAATATATTATTATTTTAAAACACACGTGTGTGTGTGTGTGTGTGTATATTGTCCTCGCATGTCTTCTTCTCTGACTACTGCTGGTATGCGTTTTTTTTCTGTTTATCAAATAAAGGAAGAGAGGATTACATTTTAAAAGTCGGGTCGGATTATGTTAATAGGTTCGGGTACACGTATATGTTAACCCTGATTTAAAAGAAAAACAAACACGTGTCTACAATACTTTGTTTAATTCTTCTCTTTTGGGTTCATTGTTGAACCGAGTCTAAAACCAACAATGTCCAGAATGAATCATGTTGTATCATGGCCGTATCCTTATCATGGCCGTATCCGGATGTATGTGTCCAACACGTACTGGACATGGGCACGGATGCAAATTTGGTGTGTCCGTGCAACATAGAAGATCACATTCTGATGGGAAAAGAGCTTGGACGATGATGATGAGATACCTAGAGCATGATTCAAATGATGTATGCATTGGTGATCATAAGGCAGGCTACTTAATCCACATGAAATACAATGATGTCTTATATCAGTAAAAGGTCTTTTACTTTTTCTAGATCATGAATCTATAAGCCTCTTTTTATGATTTTATCTTTATTTTCTCTAGATCATGAATCATCTATAAGCCTCTTCTTATCTTTATTTTCTCTAGATCATCAATCACCTGCTTTAGTTGAGAAGACGAAGGCAAGGGTTGACAATTCTTTTACTACCTGCTTTTGACTGTCATTTGAACTTTCTGACAATGCCAACTTCCTGGTTGAGCATTGAGCAATGACTATTGCTGATATGGAAGCTACAGGAAGCTTTATTTAGTTCATTTGGCACAGGTGAAGGGCGCAATTCACACTTAGCTTTTGTCTTTTAGCTAGGCAGTTTATATATTAAGGACTATCAATTTGTTGCCTGTTGCATTGCTAACTACTGACTACTGGAGTTAAGATGACATTCTGCTCCTTTTGAGATGAATAGTGACTTGCTTGAAGTTATAGAGATCACAACTGAATAACAAAGCCTATTTTCTTGTATTTTGAATAAGGAAGTCTATTTTTGTTATTTGATAGATAAGGGATATAAGAAAAAAAAGGAGATCTGGATGGATGATTTGTACCTTAATCTAAGATATGTTATTGTGCCCGATAGATTAAAAGGATTTAACAATGATCTATTTGGATATAAAGATTTTTAAGAGGTATAGGGTTTTTGTAGAAGGGAAAGAAAGTAGGTGTAGGAATTTCCTGTACAAAAGAAGACAAATATTGACTTTATTAATTCTTTTACAAGTATACAACCTCTTTTTTGTAATAGTATCCCAAGTTCCAGTTCCTATTCCTGGAAAGAGCAAACTTAACAAAGTCTGAACTGAATTAAGAAAAGTAATTACTTGATCCTAATTCCAATAGGAAATAAAGTGAAGTTGGTCCTCTTCATGTATGTTTTAGGAGCAGCTACATGTTAAATTATGAGCATGGTTATGGAAGTTTGAGGAGCGCCCATGTGTTGAAGTGAATAACAAGAGAAGAACCTTACTTGAGTAATGAGTTTAACGGGGGAGACTTATTGAAGGATTGGAAAGTGCACATATTAAATGACAATGTAGGGAATAGGTTAAGAATCATAAGCAACCAGAACAGAACTTCCATAGTTCCAACTGTTTGTATACTATCAGAACTTGAGAATATGGAAATAGAAGTATAAACTACTTAGTGAATATGGATTATGTAGCGAGAAAAGTAAAAAAAAATCATTCTTCACTGAACTTCATTTTAGAGGATGTTTGATTTGTAAAAAGACTCGGCGTTTCTCCTGAAATCTCGTGGGATTGGACATATTTTCTGTTTGCTTCATGGGCATCCCTCTTCCATTGGCATGCGACAATGCCAAGATAAGAAGCCTGTGCTATCACGTTGCAGTCACTTGCTTGCTCTTTTCTTGGATGGATATGTGTACTAATAGTGGATGTGATTTTGCAATTTAAGATCAAAACGGGGAGCTATTGTGCAAGTTATGGTTATTCTAGCTCATATTAGGAGTATTTGATCCCTTCTATGGCTGGTTATAGTCTGTTTTTCATCTTTGGTTTTATCGTAGATACGTTGGTTACAGTTCCCTTCAATACAATGAAAGGTGTATGCTATGTTTCCTGGTACCTTTTGTGGGTGATAGCATGTAGCACATCTTGTACAATTTGGATTGCCCAGGTCACAATTTTTGGCTATTCGGATCAGGAACACGCCACATTTGGGCTTGTGGGATCCGGAACGAGGTTCATAGGGGGGTAGGGGATCCCGGTAACTGCAGGTTCTATAACTTTGTGGCAACCATGTATAGCCAGCCATTTGAATGTTTAATTTCAAATCAGTCCCCTAAAGAGTGATTCCTGGCTCTGTTCCTGCTGTATACCCTCTATCTTAACTCACACTGGGCATAGGAGAGTAGTAAAATTTCCTCGCATCTTTCTAAGGGGTAGGTGTCCCGGTAACTGCAGGTTATATAACTTTGAGGCAACCATGTATAGCCAGCCCTTTGAAATTTTAATTTCAAATGAGCCCCTTAAATTCCTGTCTCTGTTCGTGCTGTATACCCTCTATCTTAACTCACACCGGGCATAGGAGAGTAGTAAAATTTCCTGCTTGTCATGGGATTTAGTAGTCAACATATTAACCTCTATATTATCACTACCACATGCACAGTTGTTGTGTAGGCCATTGCAGTAAGATGATCAGATGATAAATATGATACCTCGACTGATGACAGAACCAAACATCACAGTGGCATTTATCTTGTATAAAGAACATATAACGCGATTTGTTTCAAGCCAACACACTGCTTCAATGGCTATTGTCTTTTGCTTTCATAATACTTAAAGCTATGGACTAACGTTCAGGGTGACTCTTGAGACATGCACTGAAGTCTTATTCTTTTTGCAGGTATGTTGTCGATGCAGCTGATCATGATAACTTATCTATCTCAAAAAGTGAACTGCACGACCTATTGAGCAAGCCATCACTCAGTGGTATTCCTTTGCTTGTCCTTGGAAACAAAATCGATAAGCCTGAAGCTTTGTCTAAACAGGCCCTGACAGATGTAATGTAAGTACCCATGAATTTCCCATAAATATCAGTAATGCAACATCAATAAAAAATGTCTTTATCCCAAAATTTTGGGGTCTGTTGTTTGAATTCTTTTCTTCCTTTCTGCTTTGTTAAGGTCCATATCCCATGTAACACTAGGCAAACATGCCCCTCTTTAAAACTTAATCCATGTTCATTTACGCTTAGCTTTATTGCTAGGGACTCCTTCAACTACTATTTTATTGCTTCTCCTTATTAGATTATTTATTGATGTGCGTTGTACATGTCCCGACACTTGGTACGATCTTCTCTCATCTTGTCCTCAATTCCCATAAATACTATTAATATGAGCAGTTCTAAAATGCGGATTTTATCGGCACCTAGGCGCCGCCTATGAGCTAGGCGACCATGGGCCGCCTACATTTCCACCGAGATCGGCCAGCTGGACGGCGGCTTAAAAAAGCGATAAAAATTGGGTGATTACTCGTGCTAGACGGGTAGGCGGCCACCTAGAAGTAGTAATCGACTCCTCTAGGCAACCGCCTAGGCGGATTTCCTCTTCTTTTTCTGTTCTTGTTTTTTGGTTGGGTAGATCCGAATCCGACTCGAAACTGATTTCTAGTCTCTCCCAAATCAATCGAGAATGACCTAAAAAAGAAGAATCTGTAGTAGCCGATTCTCCGACACCGACGCCGACCATCCTGGACCTCCGTCGAAGGTGATTATTCTATTCCTTTTTTCTTGTTTTTCTGTTGCATAGGAAGTTTTGGAGAGCTTTGACATAAAAAATTGGGGAGTCTTTACTTTGAAGAGAGTTTGTGTGTTTGAAGCTTTGAAGAGAGTTTGAGTGTTTGAAACTTTGAAGAGTTTGAATCAACAAAGTTTTTTTTTTCTTTTTGCTTTTCTTGTGAGACACATGTTTGTTTTCTTTAGTGAGAACTTTCTTTTATTGAGAGACAACTGAGTGTTTGACAAAGAACTTTGGAGAGAGTGTGACACAGCTCAGAGCATTTCTTCTTCTTTTTGCTTTTCTTGAGAGTAAGAGAGCTGGAAGTTGTTAAATACCTGAAATAATTAGAAACAAAAAATATATATAGATTATCAAATACCTAGATCTTGTTAGGGAACCGACCGTCTAGATCTAGGCAACTGCCTAGATGGGCTAGGCGCTAGGCGGCGGGTGCCCGTCCGACTAGCGCCTAACAATTTTTACATTCTTGAATATCAGATTAAAATGCATTGCCAAAAGGTAGATTCCTGCCAACTGATCATCCAAGTTTTATGGCACGATTCTCTCGTGCTAATAGCTACCTTGATTAGGAATTTGGTAGCGACATAGAAAGTTGACACAAAGTCAACAAATGGTCCTAAAAACTGTCATTTTTTATGTTGTTTATGGTCTGGTCTCCATAACCGACCACTTCTGATGGAAGATGGCTTGGGGTGACAATGATGATGATCGCTAATATTAGATGAGGTATGGCCCTATTCCCTAGATGGACCTTGATTCTGATTGTTGTTTGGGTTTTCTATAAGAACCTAATAAAACCTAGATGGACCTTGATTTTGATTAGCAGCCACAGCTTCCTTATTATCATTTCTAACAGGGACGTTATTACCGGTAGGCTTTCCGAACTGATTTTGCTACTAACATTGCAGGGGGCTGAAATCCATCACTGACAGGGAAGTTTGTTGCTTCATGATCTCATGCAAGAATTCAACCAACATCGACACAGTTATAGATTGGCTCGTGAAGCACTCGAAGTCGAAAAATTGAGAGCTTCGCCTTTCCAATGTGCGTGAATTCTCCTGTAATTTTGTGGCTTTCGGATTGGTGGTGGTGGTGGTGGTGGTGGCAAGTTCTTTGGCTAACTATGTTCTTATCATGTGTGGACTTGTACTCTCTTTTCGTTGTCTGATTGTTTTCCTCAGTCTGGGACGACCTCTTTACATGTATCTTGTGTATTTGGGCTGATTGGTGCAAACAAATACTTCTCTCTCTATATATATATGCAGCTAGAAAGCATCAGTATGTGCTTTGTTCTGTGAATTAAACATACAAAGAGGAAGACACTGTGCATTTCTGGGTTTTTTTTATGTATGTATTTGTACATTAGTCGATGTGAAAGTATTGTCTGATCGACTTGCTCAAATTTATGGTTTTTAAGCAATTATTTAACATATTTTAGTTATTATTTAACATATTTCTAAAATTTATTCTTCTAATGGTTTGTTGCGCTTGCTCATAAATTGTTCGGATGAAGCCATCTCCAGATTCTAAACTCTAGCCATTATTTAGAGTTTATTTTATAAATCCAAAACTTATATTGTAATTTGAAACTGTCATGAACATCATCCAATTTGTAAGTTATCATAAACTATTATAATTAACAGCTAAATATTGTATACACTTCCATTATGGATAAATGTATCATTAAAAAGTATGTGAAAATAGAAAATGTATTATTGTAGTTAAGGTAGCAAGCTGCAAATTGGAAAGGAAAAAGTCTGACATATTTAGACAAATTGGAAATGAGAAGGAAAAATCGACATAGTTAGACTAGTCTTTTTTTTATATAAAAAAATAATGGAAGAGAAAACTTTTCCAATTTTTTTCAATAATCTCTACTCTTTATATAACAAAAAGATTTGAAAACGGTTCAAAGTTGTATGTATATTCTTATATAATTAAAAAATAAATAAAATTTAACTAATTGTTTAACTATATAATATTTTTAAAAATATCTCTAACTCATGTGGTGACTTGGATGCATTTGATTCTATAGAACATTTATAACAAATTTTAATTTAAATTATTTTAAAAAAATTACGTAAAGAAGAACTATGCAAATAACTTTTTGTAGTAATTTTCAGAAAGGTAAAGGTTGAGTAAATATTTTCTTACTAAATTAGCCTTAAAAGTAAATTAATAAAATGACTGGACCGGGTTATCGGGTTGAACCCTGCCTAAACCTCAAATTGAGGGAGAGGGAGAGGGAGAGAGAGAGAGAGAGAGAGAGAGAGCTGTGTCGACTAAAAATGGCGGCTTCTTCTTCTCTCTCTAAAGCCCTAAAACAGCAGAGGCGGAGTCTTCTCCTCTTCCATTCCCGAAATAGAACAGCTCTCGTCCCCGTCTCCCCTTTCTCCACCGCCGACGCCGTCGCCGTCGCCTCTTCTGCAGCAGCACCATCTCAATCTCAAGGTCTCTTCACTCTCTCTCTCTCTCTCTCTCTCTCTCTCTCTACTCTCTCTAGAATTTCTCATCACTCTCTCTATGATTGTATGATTGTAGGGAATCATAGTGGGAGATGGTCGAGATTCCTTCTCTTCCTCCCTGGCGCCATAACCTTTGGCCTCGGCACCTGGCAGATTCTCCGACGCCAAGACAAGGTCCTCTCTCTCTCTCTCTCTCTCTCTCTCTCTCTCTCTCTCTCTCTCTCTCTCTCTCTCCACACTATTATTTGATTTTTTTTTCCATTTTGTACCAAATTTTTATTCAATCGACTATGGGTATTAAAAAAATGACATTTTGATGTCAATACACAAATCTTGGCTTCCGTAACAATCCAGCAATTTAATATGAATCAACTGAATTATGCTTCAGTTTTAAGTTTTCAAACAATTCTTTGATCGATCAAATTGTGGGTTTCAAAACAAAATGGCATTTTGATGTGTATGCACAAATATTGACTTTGAAAACTATCTAGTCGAGCTAGAAAGCTCTTATCGTCCATTGAAAATATTTATATGAATCACCACATTATGGTTCAATTTCAGATTTTTTTTTACACCCACTAGACCCATCGAATTGTCGGTATCACATGAAGTGGCATTTTGTTGTGAATGCACATATTTTGACTTTGGAAATCAAGATGGAATCTCTCACATTATGTTTAATTACGGATTTTCTACCAAATATTTGGTCGATCGGATAATTGGGATAAAAAAGAAAGGCATTTTGATGTGAATGCACAAATATTGCTCCGGAAACTATCTAGTGTATATAGGAATCTCTTGTTCTTGTTGCTGATTTCACTGTGACTGTGGTACCCATGAAATTTGATGTAGATAGAGATGTTGGAATATAGGAGGAAGAGATTGGAAATGGAACCCATTAAGTGGAATGAGGCACCATCTTCATATAACAACTTGGATTCCTTGGAGTTCAGGAAA
The DNA here is from genome assembly GCA_029216955.1 of Iris pallida. Taxonomy (NCBI): domain Eukaryota; kingdom Viridiplantae; phylum Streptophyta; class Magnoliopsida; order Asparagales; family Iridaceae; genus Iris; species Iris pallida. Next base: position 6,150,845 of record JANAVB010037420.1, read on the forward strand.
ATCATATTCGAGGGGGATTTCGATGAGGGGAAGTCGATCTATGTCGGCCCTCGTTCTAGAAGCATCTCCGGAGTGACGGAAAATGGATATTATGTCATCACTCCTTTGATTCCAAGGAGATGTGACACTGACAGGTATCCTCTCAGAGCTCTATCAGTACATACAATATAAGCTGTATGCCGCATTTTGTAGGAAAAATATGGTGGCTTTTATTGTCTTTTACACCACTAAATTTTAATTGTTAACTATTTTTTATATTGTTCTATATAATTGTTTGAAGCTAAAAATAGAATGATAGTGATCAGTTATAAAACTATCTACCTAATAATTCAGTTATAAAAAAAAATGTACCTTTTTGAGGAAAAGGTGGCAAAATGTAAGTTGATACACTGTTGATTCCAACCTTGCCATGAGATAGCACATACGTACATAAACATAACATTATAATCTTTAAAAAAATTCAAAATAACACCTTGGTGTTGGCCTATCTTGGATTCGTTGTACTATATATGTTGATAGTTTAGCTTCTCTTTCAAACCCTTCATGCAGAAATTGCTTATATTAGGAACTGGAATAACCACGTACGGCCTCCTTTTCTTGGATACCGTTCTTTATGCTATACATGTTGAGAATTTGGGGCTTCTCATTCAAACTTCTGATACACAAATTGCCTATTTGTGCATTTAGTTAGTGAATGCCTATGTAGTCTTATCTCAAGTTCTAGGAATGCTTATGCGCACTCTTCTCTATCATCTTTGCTCTAATGCGTTGAAAGATGGAGGTGCAAGGTGAAGTAGGATCCTAGGTTAGCCCAGGTGTATGCCAGGCCATAAGCCATACCGTAATATTTTTTCTTTTTTAACTTGTTTAAGGCATGGATATCACAAGTACTATGAGAAGTGAAAAGATAAAAGCTGTTAACCAAATTGGAAAGTTAACTAAAGACTTCCAGATTACATGATGAAAAAGCTCCCAAGTAGGGTTTGCTCTCCTTTTCGGAACTGGAAAATGAGAAGAGCATTGACACAGATCAAAAGGTGAGAGAACGGATAAGCAAAGGAGGGAGCAAGCAATCACAGTGAATGAGAGAAATTTATAGTTACCTCTCAATTACTTGATGGAAGGGAAGTGACCTTTGCAGTAGGCTGGTGGCTCATGATAGAATATCTATGACCATAAACTTCAGAATTTGATGAGAACTTTCGGACTAAAGCATAACTAGAGACACATGGCATATTCTTTAGGAAAGCCTATACCTACACAGAGTGAGCTTCCTATACTCGATTGCCTTTTATATGTGCACCAAAGAATTGCATGCTTCAAATTGTTTGAGACTGCTTCAAAATTGAATTTTTAAAGCATTGCCTATAGCCTACATTTTGATTATGTAGTTGCTATAAAATTGAAAGCTCTTGCTTATGATCTATATCAAAATATTAAGCCATATTATTGATACATCTTTATAGATAGTCAAGGCTTAAGAAAGTTCATCGTAGACAGTGCTTTAGAAGTGTTCACGACAGAAATCGGATAGTGGTCACCATGGCAAATGCCTCGAACCCTTGTTGTGTAGAGTTGATACTTTATATATTAAATAATTCGTGCGTGCTACTGTATGAGTGTATGCCTGGTTCTTGAAATTTTTAATTGGCTAATGTGCTAAATAGTGGCATGAACTTCCCAATGAATTATGAATGAAACGTCAAAGTTCCCTAATCTTGAGATAAGTGAGAAATATAACTATTACTTTTCTTCAATATTTTTGAATGACGATGTGAGAAATCCATATTCTTAGGACATGCCAACTCACTGTTACCTGGTACGCCAAAGAACCACATTCAGGTATGAGCGTACCGGTACATTGTACACTTCCGATCTGGATCTTTGTGCTATGCTATTCGGATTGCCAAACTTCACGATCCAAATCCGATGGTATTATTTTTCACTTGCTACGAAGTTTTTGATGTGATGTTTTGAGGGTTTTCTTTTGGGGGTGTAGGAAGTGGAATAGTTCCAGCCATGAATGAAACTTCCAATTTGAATTTTAACAGTTAGATGTTAAATTATTAAGTAGTTTACTTTTCCTATGTTCATTATGAATCTGCATTAAGAAGCAATAGTTGTTGGAGCATTAAAGATGCATAGGTAAACATCAAAACAAACAACGAACTAAAGGAAAAACATTGAGAATAAGAGAACTTATGTTAACCAAATATTTTCTCTACATCCTAGAAAATAAGGCATAAAAGTCAAGGTCATAACAACCATATAATGTAAAATTTTCAATCTTTATTGCTTGAAATGAAGTTATGAGTTCTGAATTTATTATGTTTTATGTAAGTTTTTTTTCCGACATGATAAGACTTGTTGAATTATATTTTGAAGTAAAAACTAACATCGGCCCAATTATTATCTTTTGTGTAAGTTTTTCCCCCGACATGATAGGCTTATTGAATTATATTTTGAAGTAAAAACTAACATCGGCCCAATTAGTATTTTAACATGTACCGTGAACCGAATTATCAAACCAACTAAACCTACCCACTCATTACCGAAAGTAAATACAAGTGGCATACTCCGTTCCCGAACCCATACCATGACCAGGACGTACCGTCAACCGTGTTCCAGGTAACTATGTGCCGACTTTATTCATGTGGAAATGTGTGCTCGTCGTAATCTTTATCCATGTAAGGTATGCTCTTAGGGTGTAATATAGGGGCTGCAATGGTGACTGCCAAAGAGGGTTCCATACAGCCAAGAATGCTGACTTAAGCCCAAATGCTATTGAAAGCGCTCATGGTTCAGTGTGGTGGCTAGAGGTTGGACTAACATAATAGTAGCCTTGGCTGCTATAGCATCTGCTGTTAGAAGAATGGAGATAGCTTGTCAATAATGTCCGATTGTGGTTATTTTTAATTGGTATTTTCAGTATATGTACAGTGACAAGTGTGATTTTAACTATATTGTATCATGGGCTTAGGGTTATGTTACAACTATGTTGGCCAAGTATCATCAGCATCATCTACTCTTTATCCTGTCAAATGGGGTATCTGTGGATGACATTGACAAAGTTTTTGACCACTTATAAGCCTGATGTCAATCCACTATGATAGCGCCAAGTTCCTGGCCACCGTAGCTATGACAAGAGTGATTTTAACTTATAATAGTTGCCTTGTCTGCTATAGCATCTGCTGTTAGAAGAACGGAGATAGCTTGTCAATAATGTCCGGGTGTGGTTATTTTTAATTGGTATTTTCAGTATATGTACAGTGACAAGTGTGATTTTAACTATATTGTATCATGGGCTTAGGGTTATGTTACAACTATGTTGGCCAAGTATCATCAGCATCATCATCTACTCTTTATCCTGTCAAATGGGGTAGCTCTGGATGACATTGACAAAGTTTTTGACCACTTATAAACCTGATGTCAATCCTCTATGATAGCGCCAAGTTCGTAGCCACCGTAGCTATGATAAGAGTGGGCCTTGCTACAAAATACAGGCCAGTTGTCATGTAGGTATATTTACCTTTGTTGGCCATGTATTTTAAAGATTTAAGCTCATGCAACCAAGGAGCATCCTTTAAATTCCTCCGAGCTCATCCAACCCATATGTTTAATGTTTCTGAGATCCATCTCGGCAATCCCTTCTAATGATCGAGGAGTGAATTTAGATCTCATTAAACTTTTATCTTCCAGGCAACTGTTTGACTATAGTTGTATGGAGCAGCTGCAGACAATGTAGGAAATTCTGATGCTAAAGTAGGAAAATCGATATCCTAGAAGCTGGAAGTAATAGGAACTGGGAGTACAAAGTTATGCTGATACAATTCTAGATATATTTGAAATCATATTAGAAGCTATTTAAGTTACGTGATTGCTTTGGTGAACAAAATCAACAAGTATTCATACATAACTGTAGATGCATCCATTGGCTTAAGCTAAAAGTCACTGTATGAAATAATGTTGTCTTAACTGCAATATCAGACAATAAAGTGCTTGCTTCTATAGGAGAGTGGCTCTCATAGCAGAACTTTTCAATATACATTCTCATTTTATTGACTTGAGATGTTCAAATCATTAACCTTAACCTTTATGCACTTAGGATTGACAACATTAAGCTTGGTTTTCAATCTTTTGTAAAGGGATGATGGGAGCAAGTGTCGTATACGTGTTACCCTAAAAATTAGTGACAATGCCCCTCTTCTCATCATTTGTATTGTTTATGTCACATGTTATACATTAGTCAAGAACCTTTTCACTTAGTTTGTTTGAAATTACTATTATCATTACAAATGATCCTCACATGCTAGATAGCTGATGAGGTATAAAATAGATTTTGTATGTGGTTCATACTTTATAGTTGACTTTAGTTTCCATAATGTTTTCTAAGTTAAAGTAATCTATCAAACATGCCAATTTGTGATGTATTCGTGCTTATTAGCTGAGATACCTTTTTAATTGCTGGTATTTTTGCCACATATTAACTTCTTGAAAAATCATCTCAGTTCGCAGCTACCCATCCTTGTTAACAGAGGATGGGTTCCACGTAGTTGGCGGAACAAGTCTCTAGGTGATTCGCATGACGTGGAAGAGCCTATTAATCCAAAAACAGAAGATGTTCAACAGAACAAGGAAAGTGTCTGGTGGAAGTTTTGGTCTAAAAAACCAACAGTTTCCGTGGTAAGTTGCCTCTTCTAGTTTGAACATGATGCCTATATGTTTCATTGTGCCTTTACTCTTGAATCATATTTTTGAGTTGTATAGCTAAACTATGAACAGTTGACCAGTAGGTTCCATTTTTATGAAGCAGATTTTTAATTTCTAATTTATTAGTAGAAGACTTCTGACATTATCTTGCAGCAGCTATAGAAATATCTCACCTAAAGTGTAATTGACTAGATTTCACACCTATAGTAGTACCTGCAGTTTTTATTACACCTTGCACGAGTATGGACATGGATAAGGATAAGGACACGATAAGAGTACAGGATACGAGCATTTTCAAATATGTACAGGCACGGATATGGGTATGGACACGATGAGGATACAGGCACCATTTTCATTTTCCATGTCCATGCAACATAGTTACACACAAACATGGATTGTCAAAGGTCATCTACAAACGCACATATAGGTCAAAGTCCAAACACGTACTGAAGCCTTCTGTTTCTGGGTATATTCCTTGTCACGTCGCCTAAACATAAACAGAATATTTTAGCTTCATCGCACCTTATTTTACAGGTGCTCCGTTGTTAGTGGAATTGCTCTGTACAAATGCATTCCAAAGTTGTGACAGATTACGTAGCCCCCCTTCATCATCAGTGTGAGAGTGATTGCATTTACGACAAACATGTTCAGTTGATATATGAATAGTAAATTATTGCATGCCTATTAGTTTATATTTTTATTTTTATTTTTATTTTGTAACCCTTTCAATGCCTAGGATGTGGGTGCATGTCTCAATGTATGTTTACCTGTATTTTTTTTTGTATGTTGACCTATATTTGTTGACTATGCTGAATCAAACTTGTTTCTTGTCTTTACTGATGGAGAATGCTGATCACATGCTAGCATTCAAGCTTTTATGTAGTCTTAGTCTTTCTTATGCATAACCCTTCTTCAAACTTGCAGAGTAAAGAGTCTACTGTTACTCCTATGAAAGTTGTTGGAGTAGTTCGTGGAAGTGAGAAACCTAGCATATTTGTTCCTGAAAACGATCCCAACAGTGGCCAGTGGTTTTATGTTGATGTTCCTATGATTGCTCGTGCTTGTGGTCTTCCAGAGAATACTTTGTATATTGAGGAGATAAATGAAGATGCTAGTGCATGCAACCCTTACCCTATTCCAAAGGATGTCAATACCTTGATCCGGTTTTCAGTCATGCCCCAAGACCATCTTAATTATACAATAACTTGGTAAGTGCCATTTTTAGATTCTAAATTGGAGTTAGTTGTCCTTTTTAATTATGTTTAACAATCCATTCATCGTTCATTTTTACATCCATATGATACGATAATTGTTTTTTGCTCTTAATAAATTCTAAGGCTAATTAGCACTTAAATAAAGACCTTCAGCTTTCCCAGTTCACTTAAATACCGGTACAAATTTTATATCCACTTTGCAGCCATGAACTTACATTGGTTTTGCACTTAATTAAGCTGTTTACGTTCCATAACCCTTAATGCTCACATAATCCTGACCGACATTTTTGTAACATCTTTACTTCTTCTCCGTCCTCACTACCACATTCTCTATGAACTCCCTTATCCGACCATATTTTTACACCAAATCTGGTACCACCACCACCATCATAATTATATAATCTTCTTTCTCATCCACCTTTTCTGGCCATCGGTCAAAAGAGGAGGGGAAGACAAAAGATGGTGATGATGGGAGGAAAAGTTTTAGGGGCTGGTTGTGCCTAAATGGGGGACAAAACGGAGCAACCTTTCCTACTGCATTAAGCCTACGATGTTTTATGAAACCCCTCTGTCATTATATTTATGAAAATGTTGGACAAGAAGCGCGGAAACCTTTCCCCAAAGTAGAGAGTACATGCGAGAGAACCGAGCAATACAACGCACGAACCAAACACCAAACACAATCCACGCAGACACAGAGAATTTTTGACGTGGGGAAAACCCTTGCGGGAAAAACTACGGGACGATCGGAGTCAAACCCTTGAGAAGCCTTCACTAATGAAATAAAGGAGTACACCTTCTACAAACTTTTCCCGATCCAATACGGATCTCCACAACACTTGGAAGCAAGAATAATTGATTACAAGGCTACGAAGAACAAAGACGACGAGTAGAGATTACCCGAACACGATCCTCCTTCGAAAACGGCCTTCAATCCTCCTTCTTCTCTCCCAAAGTTGCAATGGCACTCTTGCCTCTTTTCTTTTTATTTTTTTCAATGTTGTGTTATAATTAGGGTTAGGAAAAACCATGTATAAACTCCCCTAATCCGCAACAAAACCTGGACCGTAGGATACGATCCAACGGTATAGAAATACCCTGAAATCAGCCTCAGCCCGTCGATACAGAGTTCGGCCAGAACTTTGTGTTTTCGTGACAGAACAGTTCTGGAACCAAGGGGGTAGAGTTCGGCCAGAACTCTGCCTGGGGCAGAGTTCGGCCCGAACTCTGCCTCCCCTGTTCCAGAATGTACTCTGGTAGCTCCCGAGCTTCTTCTTCGTCTCCGAATGGCCTCGTCACCTCCCCGAGCTTCTCTGACACACAGACGGCGCTCGTCGCACTCTGGGGTCTTCTCCACATAGGTTGAGAACCCTACCCACTCCAACATTTCTCCCCCTTCACAACTATATGGAGGAGGTCGTCATCCCGACGATCTGCCTGCAGAACTCAAACTTTTCTCTTGGTAGAATCTTGGTGAACATATTTGCTCCGTTATCATTTGTATGAACATTCTCAAGCTTCGCGGCCTTCTTCTCAACCACATCCCGTATCCAATGATACCGAGTCTCGATGTGCTTGGACCGGCTATGAAAGGTCTGATTCTTCACAAGGTGAATAGCACTCTGACTGTCGCAAAGTAAAGTATACTGCTCTTGCTTCAGCCCCATTTCCTGCAACAGCTTTTTCATCCACAGCAACTTCTTGCAAGCCTCCGTCGCCGCAATGTACCATGTCTCTGTCGTCGACAAGGCAACACACTTCTGCAACCGCGACTGCGACGATACCGCTCCTCTAGCAAACATCATCACATAGTCCGAAGTCGATCGCCTCGTGTCTACATCTCCAGCCATATCAACGTCGGTATATTCAACCAGCTTCGACTTGTCACCACCAAAAGAAAGTCTCCAATCGGCAGTGCCCTGAAGATATCGTAGAATTCACTTAACCACATTCCAATATATCCTTCCAGGATTTGAAAGATATCTGCTAACTGTGTCAACTGCATGAGCGATGTCTGGCCTCGTATACACCATAGCATACATAAGGCTTCCTACAGCTGAGGCATATGGAACCCGTTCCATATCTTCTTTTTCGTCCTCGGTAGATGGACACTACTCCTCAGTGAGCTTAAAGTGAGCCGCAAGGGGGCAACTCACTTTCTTCGACCCGTCCATCCCGAAACGCTGAAGTATCCGGTGAATGTACTTCTTTTGGGACAGGTATAGTAGCTTGGACTCTCTCTCTCGGCTGATCTTCATCCCAAAAATAGTCTTTGCTGCGCCCAAATCCTTCATAGAGAAGGCCGTGTCCAGTTGGCATTTCAACTCCGCTATCCTAGTGGCATTCCGACCCACTAATAGCATGTCATCAACATAGAGCAATAAAATGATGAAATCATCCTCGGCAAAGTACCTCATAAATGCACAATGGTCTGACGTCGTCCGTGCATAACCATGCTCCCCCATAAACGACTCGAACTTCTTGTACCATTGTCTCGGAGCCTGCTTCAGACCATACAAGCTCTTCCTCAACCGGCAGACCAAATGTAACTTGTCCTTCTTACAGAATCCCTCTGGCTGCTCCATATATAGCTCCTCCTCAAGATCACCGTGGAGGAATGTCGTCTTCATATCCATCTGCTCGACCTCCAAGTCGAAACTGGCTGCCAATGCTAGCACCACCCGAATAGACGACTGCTTGACAACCGACGAAAAGATCTCATCATAATCCACGCCTTTCCGCTCACCGTAGCCTTTAACTACCAGCCTCGCTTTGTATCGAGGGCAAGTAGCATCATCCGTCTGCGTCACTCTAAACACCCATCGATTCTTCAAAGCCTTCTTGTCCTTTGGCAACCGCACCAGCTCGTAAGTAGAATTGGCGTGTAAGGAATCCATCTCCTCCTGCATAGCCTGCATCTACTCCTGCATGTGTTCGTCTTGCATAGCCTCTGCAAAACTTTCGGGCTCTCCCCCGTCAGTCAGTAGCACATACTCATCCGGTGAGTATCTCGTAGATGGTCGACGCTCTCTGTCGCTCCTTCTCAACGGAGCCACTGGTGCTGGCTGTATACCAACAGCCTCCTCCCCTTCAGGAACTACCTCTCTGGCATGCTCATCCTCCTGAGGGACACCCTGACCACCATCAGCAGGCTGATAATCAAGGTTGGGAGTAACTCCATGTACTGGCTCCCCCATAACTGGATCCTCTGCGATGTCCTCTGGAAACTGCTCGAAGCGAAATAATTCTAACTCAGGCAATTCCTCAGCCTCAGAAGGCGTCTCGGAATCCTGAGTGTTGGTCATGGTCTGATTCTCGACGAATACCACGTCCCTGCTTCTGTAGAACTTTCTTCCCACTGGGTCGTAAAGTCTATAGTCAAACTCATCCTGACCGTAGCCGACAAAGACGCACCGCCTCGTCTTCGGCTCAAGTTTAGACCTCTCGTCCTTCGGTACATGCATGAAGGCCTTACAACCAAACACTCGCAGGTGATTGTATGACGGTTCTTTGCCGTACCATACTTTGTCAGGCACATCACCCTGCAAAGGAGCACTAGGAGATAAATTAATAACATAAGTAGCTGTGAGAAGAGCCTCACCCCAATAACTGTCTGGCAAATTTGCTTCTAACAGCAAACACCGCACCCTCTCTATCAGTGTCCTGTTCATGCGCTCCGCTACACCATTGAGCTGAGGTGTCTTGGGCGGAGTCTTCTGGTGTTGTATCCCCTGCTCTCTACAATAAGCATCAAAGGGACCAATGTATTCGCCGCCGTTGTCGGACCGAACACACAATAACTTCTTGCCCGTCTCTCTTTCAACAGAGGTCCGAAACTTTTTGAAAGTGGACAGCACCTGATCCTTTGGTTTTTAAGGCATAGACCCAAACCTTCCTGAAACAGTCATCAATAAAAGTTACAAAGTAAGAAGCACCACCAATAGATTTTACCTTCATAGGACCGCAGACATCCGAGTGAATCAACTCGAGCAACGCCGGCTTCCTTGAACTTGGGTGACTTTGGAAAGACACCCTATTTTGCTTTCCAGCTAAGCAGTGCGTGCACTTCTCCAACTTTGTAGACTTGAGCCCTGTAATCACTTTCCTGTTCACCAAGTTGCTCATCCCCTTCTCGCTGATATGGCCAAGCCGCCTGTACCACACCTCGGTAGACGCGTCAGAAACTGCGTTCATCTCTTGTGCCCCCTGTGAGCTCCCCTCCATATAGTAGAGACCGGACTTCTTGCTTCCTCTGGCAATCACCATCGAACCTCTGGAAAGCTTCCACTAACTATTCCCGAAGAGACTGAAGAATCCCTCGTCATCCAACCTTCTAACCAATACCAGGTTGAAACGGATATCAGGGACATGACGAACATCTTTGAGAACAAGAACTGCATCCGTCTTCGTCCTCAAATGCACATCTCCAATGGCAACTGCCTTCGACACATCTCCATTGTCCATCTTCAACACTCCACAGTCGCCTATCGTGTAAGTGGCAAAATAGTGTCCTGTTGTGAGATACGTGCGCTGAAGCCCCTGAGTCCACCAGCCAAGAATTGTCATCGCAGGCGAGGTTTGTAATAACCTCATCACCTACGACGATCACATCGCCTCCATGTATCGAAGCCGCCGCTGTAGTGTTCTCATCTTGCTTCTCCTTGTCGCCCTTCTTCTCTCTCTTCCAAGCGAAACAGTTCCGCTTGATGTGGCCCTTCTTGCCACAGTGGTAACACTCCGAGTACTCGTACCGACCCTTGGACTTCTCCCTGCTCTTTTCTCTGTCACCACCTGGACCCCTGCTTTTGTCCCTTCTGCCGCTCTCTGAAACTAGTGCCTCTGAGAGATGGGATGTGGATGAATGCTCTGAGAACGTCTCTGCATCTCTTCATTCAGCATCCCGCTCTTGGCAAACTCCAGACTGACCACGCCTTCTGGAGCAGAAGCGATCATAGATACTCGTACGGTCTCCCACGAGTCTGGCAATGTACACAGCAGCCATAGTCCCTGGACCTCGTTGTAGAGCCTAAAAATCAAGTTGCGCCTTGAATATACTGATCAGTGATCAAGTTGCACCCCAAAAATCAAGTTGCGCCACTGATATGAAGCTCAGAGAACAGACTGCGCCACTGATCAGGTTGCGCCTGATATCAGACTGCGTCCAGTCTTTTTGCGCCAAAACCTACGTGGCATCTGATACTTAATGGTCATCATTACCTGACAACACTGACGACTGACACTAGTGAACGAGGAAAATCTCTTCGAATCCCGTGAATTGTGCCGCTCAAGGAAAGTTGGTGGACAGCTGTCCTGTACACTTCGTGAGTTGCGTCCAGGCGCAATCTAAACGAAATTCTTAGTTGCGCCTCGGCGCAACCTGAACGACTTTTGCTCAGAAGCTGCCACGTGTGTAGGCGCAGCTCAAATCAAGCGCAGTTTGACTTGTTGACTGAAGCTCGCGCAACCTGATAAAGTTGAGACAACTTACATTCTAAAGCAGGATGACGTGGCGCACATGCCACTAATTTCTCAAGACGTGTCTACTATCCTGTACACGACCACGCGCATCTCAATCATATGATGCCACGCGTCTAAATACAGTTAGTACACGATTGACAACTGAATGAAAGTTGGCGCAACCCAGTATGGCGCAATCCAGCCTCGCGCACATCAGAATAACTGCTAAAACAGTTATTTCCTGAACTCTATAAATAGAGTTTCCTATCATTTTGAAATGATCAGATATACACAGACAGAGATCAAGAACTCTTGCAAAATTGCTGCTGCGTTCTCTAGAAGCTACAGTCTTCAAGTTTACATAGTCCAAGGGATAAAATGATCGTCTTCTGATCAGATTCCTAAAGTTGTACTTCCCCAGAATTTATTGTACTTTGTACTCTTTTACAAGTTTGGAATAAACAAATTTTGTTTTTGCAAACAAAATGGCGACTCTGCTGGGGACGACTTTCTCCTCCGACGAGAAAGTGACAACTCAATGTGACATTGCGTCGATCGGCAAGACGCAGAAGACTCTAGTTGTTCAAGTCAACCAGACAGCCTATGAGAATATGATCAATACCAAGAGCAACAAGCGCACGGTGGCTATCGCCAAGAACAGGACTGTGTGGACTCCTAAATCTCCCACAGTCGCTGTTGTCCAGGCGCAACTTGAGTGCTCAATGACCAAGGCGCAATCCGCCTCAGTGGCTCCAGTACAGCCTGTTTCTGTTGCTAAGGCGCAATCTGCTCACTCTGCTGTCCATGCGCAGCCTACTACTATCTTTGCTGCCAAGGCACAGTCAGTTCAAGCTACTGTCGAGGCACAGTCTACCAATGTTGCTGCCAAGGCGCCACCAGTAGTCCGTAGGACTATGGCGCAACCCAAGCAATCGGCAACCCAGGCGCAATCTGCTACTCCGGCAACTCAAGGGAACTAGTCTTTTGGCTATTCCCTCTTCCAATTCTCAAGTTCTGAACTTAGAGAATTCATGTCCTAGTGCCAACACTAGACAAAACAAAGGAAAAAGTCCTATGACATTTCCTCAATTGGCACAATCTATGCCTAAAATGGTCACACAACAGAACAAAGGAAAACGCTTCTTAGCTAACCCTATTCAAAATAAAGGAAAGCACCCTTTGGTCTTTTCTCAAACTTCCCTGGTCTATGACTCAGAGGAAGATGTATCAGATTCTATTCCTGTAAACAGAGGTCCTCGGATCTCTGATACCGGAAAGAATACTGATCAGAGAGGTATCTTACCTACCCCTATGGGGTTTGGTCAAGACCTTCCCACCTTGCAAATTTCAAGATCCAAGCAAGAAAAATTGAAAGTATCACAAACAGAGACACCGGGAGCAGAATTTTCAGATTTACGCGCTTATCTCAATTAGGCGTCAACCAATATCAACTTTGGCAAAACGCAAGAACCCTATGCCAAAGGCCAATCTGCACCAAAAGTCAAAGTTTGAAAAGAAAGACCCATCTACCTATGCTAATGAGTTGAGTACATCTTTGTACACTCAAGGAACTAAACATCTGAAGAATAGGAGACATGTTCCTAACATCATTAAGGAATATGTTCCTCCGACTTCTTTTCGTCCTGTGGTTGTAACTGATCTCCGGCAACGTCTTACACAAAGGCGGGAGACTACGGAAATGTTTTTCTCACCTCCAAATCGCGCTTCAAATCGCCACTGCCTACATGAAGTTGTCATCAACTGTTGTTGCCAATCAGCTCGACGATCTGTCTTCGATCGTCTGAACTATGCTTCAACTCCTGAACATATAATAGAAGACGAAGATGAACTATTATATGCTTCTGTTAACATGACTTCTCAAGGCACTGGGGGTGGGAAACGTCCAAGACGTAATGCATCCCGTAATCCCAGTCAACAATACTTAGACCGGATCCATGCATCCAATGAAGGTGTCTTTCAATACACTAGATCGAGAAATCGTCATTTGATCCAAGGTGTCTTTAATCAAGAAGATCTCCCTATCACCCATGTGGGAGGGGACTCTCTTTCGGAGTTTGATGCAGATAGTGAAAGTTCTGAACAAACTATCTCATCAATAGCAGCAAGAGAAGTGACAGCATATACCATTACGGAAGATCAAGATGCCTCTACGTCAACCAGCCAAGAGCAACGAATTGTTGCATTAGAAGACAAATTGAAAACCATGGCAGAAATGGTTGCAAGCATGCATACCATAATGGTGGCTCAACATACAGTGCCTCCGATTGTAAACCATGTTACAAATCCTGAGCTTATAGCATCTTCTGTACCTGTTAGTCTAGGGGTACCAGTCCCTCAGGTTGCTTCTGTGCCAATTCAAGCTGATCCAAGTCAGTCTGGTGCTGGGGATGGTAATTACCACGCTGTTCCTCTTCCTAACACTTCTAACCAGCCTACCAATTTCCAAACATCAGGGGATGCTAATGAGGCTGTAAAACTCTTACGCACTCAGTTTGAGGCCTTCAAGCAGAAGAATGGCCGACAAAGACTGGGCATAAAGCAACCATATCCTGCAGAGTGGAAGGAAGTTCCATTTCCTCCTAAGTATAAGCTCCCAACCATTATGCTGTTTGATGGTAGCACTTCTCCAAGTCAGTACATCAATCATTTCGAAGTGATGACTAATCAATTACAGCCAAATGATGCTCTCCTTACCAGAGTGTTCGTCGGTTGTTTAGCCGGTGCAGCATATGACTGGTATCGTAGCCTACCTGATGGCTGTATCACTTCTTTTGCTGGTTTCAAGCAAATGTTCTTGGAACGATTTTATGAGGGAGTCAATGACATGACAATGTCCGCCCTCATTAAAATTAAACAGAGGCACAATGAATCCACAGAGAGTTTCATTGAAAGATTCCACCGAGAGGCACTCAAAATGCCTTTAGGTACTCCATCTGCTGTAACAATAGACACTTGCAAATCAAACTTGTTGCCTATTATCAGTATGTGGACGGGATCTACACAATTCCAGGATTGGCCTTCTTTCATTGTTAATGCAAAGGCGGCAGAAGTGAGTGCCGAAAAGTTCAAGCAGTTAGGAGTCCAGATGACTCATCCTAACCAAGATGAACATTCTACACCTGGGGGTAGTAATCGCCAGAATAACCGCAAGAATAAAGAAACACTGGCCATTAATCTCAAAGGCAAAGAGTCTTTGGCTGTCAATGTTACTCAGACGACATCCACCCCATCAGCACCACTGCAAAAGTCAACTCGTCCAAAAGAAGAGTATTCTTTCGACGAAGATGATACTTTAAGCATCTTCGATTGCTTGATCAAAAGCAATAAGCTTCAGCTTCCAGAGGCAAAGCGACCACAAGAAGTTGGTAAAACTGATCACCCTAAATACTGTGTTTATCATAGATTCATAGGGCATCCAACCAGAGCATGTTATGTGCTCAAGGGCAAAATCCAGGAGTTGGTCAACTCTGGAGCAATTACTCTACAGCAGGACGAGAAAACGGTGACTGCTAATGTGGTTTCTCTCCAATTCGGTGATTTTTCGCCACAACTCGTACAAGATGGTGCTGTCCCCATTCCAAGGACTACTCTGAAAATTGTGAATATCCCGTCTCCTCAAAATGAAGGTCTTGTTCCGATGTCAACTGACAGAGGAGAGATTATGTGGATTCATCCAGATCTGGTGGCAGAATTTGAAACGCCTTCCTCGTATAAGCAAAAGAAGCATTCCAAGTCTAAATCCAAGAACTGCAATATGGTATCCTTTGAACCATTAATAGAAGAATAAATCCTAATGGGCACTAGATCTGGGAAACCCTATCTTCGGGAGTATTCCGAAAATTAAGAGAACCCTGCTCCATCTCCGGATGCTCTTCCTCCATCATCTTCTCCTGCTGAAGATACACCGTCTACATCCTTGCCAGTGGTCGAGCCATCTCCTCCTAAACCAACATCAGCAGACAAGAAAAAGCAACCTGTTCGCTTTGATAAAGCGTTGAAGAAGTCATCATCTCTTGGACTTGAAAAGCCTTACAATTTTGACATATTGGCTCAATTGGCCAATACTCCAGCAAGATTGTCAATCTTTGAACTTTTACGTCTCTCAAAAGAAACTCGTGAGACGTTAAGTGAAGCCTTGATGCAGGCTGACACTTTTGACTCTTCTCAAGAAGCCCGAAAAGGAGTCAGTCAGCTGTGCACATTGTCATAGTGCATTTGAATTAATGTCAAATATCACTTTTACACAAGATGACATGTTGTTAGAAGACAATCGTCATGATCGTCCTCTCTATTTCACGGGGTATGTGGACACCATGAAAGTCGACCGTATTCTGATTGATCCCGGGTCTGCACTTAGCATCATGCCGAAGTCCTTACTGGATGTTTTGAAAATCCCAGTACATAATCTTTCTACAACTATCACTACCATCCTGGGATTCAATCAAGGAAGAAGTGAACCTTTGGGGAAGATACGCCTAAAACTTCAAATTGGCAATCTTCGTACAAAGGTAACTTTCTATGTTATTGACAATCATGGCTCATACAATGCTTTGTTGGGAAGGCCATTCCTCCATGAACACAATATTGTACCCTCTACGCTCCACCAATGTTTCAAATATGTGGATGGTAATGGAGAAGTCCAAAAAGAGGTTGCAGATTTGAATCCTTTCAAAGGGGTTGAAGCGTACTGTAACGATTCTCGTATGTACAAAGAGGAATTCATGAAGGTGGTACTAGCAATGGACACAGATGAAGAACAGAAGAGTATACCTAATGATACTCTGGTGATTCCAGTCAAAGGACGTACCTCCTGTCCTCAGTCTTCCAAACCACTGACTATCTATCTACCTTCCCATGAGAAGCGACCTAAAGGTGATTGTCAGGAACAAAGAGAGCTCACCTCTTCTGAGCCGTTTGTAATCGATCTTCGTCGCAAGAAGCTCCTTCCTCCTTCTCGTTCTTCTTCTCCCCCTCTTGTCATCAATCTGACTAAGCCTGCTAAGGCTAAAGTCCCTGTTGTAAATGATGGTGTAAAAATCAATAAAGCATCTTCTTTGCAGTATACTGATGTCTTTTACTATACTCAGTGTTATCTGGATATGCTAGATAGCTTTAAACCACTTACAATAGAAGTCTATCATCTCGACGAAATGTGGTATCACTGGATTCAATACAAGAGTCGTACTTCTTAGTACCGTCTCGAAAGAAAGATGAAAAGCCTATATTCTTCAACAAAAGAGAAGAACCAAAAATCATGCTCTATAATGATAATAGAGATGATACAGGAAGGCTACAATTACGATGCTATAGTCCACAATCTAAAGCCATCATCCGTAAAATGGGCTATGATTTCAGAACAGGTCTCAACAATGGTAAAGGAAGGCGAACCCCTCTTCGTATTGCTGTTCCAAAAAGAAAATCACAACAATACCACAGTAAAACGAAACGAGGACTAGGTTATACGTCACCACTTCCAACTCCAGAACCTTCTGAATCCGATGAAGAAGAACGTTTAAACTCTTCTGGTTCTATCTCATGGGATTCTGATACCAGCATCGGTCATGTTCATAAGTTGATAGTATCTTCTAACATGGTGTCCGCCGAATTCTCAGAAGATGACGAAAGTGACATTGAAGAAGCTACTAAAATGGACCCTTGGGCCTAAAGGATGGACAATCAGTGGGAACTTCGTTTTGAACAACGAGAACCACCTACTGAGGATCAACTGGTCCAAATTGATATTGGAGAGAAAGGCGTATCACGACCAATCTTCATTAGCAAAAATCTCCCAGAAGATGATAAGCAAGAATTAATTCACCTTATTCGTGAATATATTGACGTCTTCGCCTGGAGTTACGAAGATATGTCGGGATTAGATCCTCAAATTGCAACTCACAAGCTTAACATTTTGCCGAATGCCAAACCGGTCAAACAACAACGGCGATTCAAGCCTGAAATGATGGATGCAATTGATGATGAAGTCAAAAAGCTTATAGCTTGCGGTTTTATCAGAGAAGAACAACATCCTGACTGGGTGGCCAATGTCGTCCCAGTCCTGAAGAAGACCGGAAAGGTTCGAGTTTGCATAGACTTTCGGGATCTCAATGATGCTTGCCCTAAAGACGAATTCCCTCTCCCAATTACTGATGTTATGATCGACAATACATGTGGATTCGAACGAATTTCTTTCATGGATGGGTTTTCTGGATATAATCAAATCCGGATGAATCATGAAGATGAAAAACATATTTCGTTTCGTACTCCTCGGGGAGTATATTGTTATACAGTCATGCCGTTTGGTCTTAAGAATGCAGGTACAACTTACCAGCGGGCTATGAGTACTATCTTTCGAGATCATTTGCGAAAGACTGTCGAATGCTATGTTGACGATATTGCTGTCAAAAGTCGTCTCAAAGAAGATCGCATTCAAGATTTAAGAACTATCTTCAATCTAATGCGCCAGCATCAACTCAAAATGAACCCCACCAAGTCTTTCTTGGGTGTCTCTAGTGGTAAATTTTTCGGCTTCGTCATTACCTCTAAAGGTATACACGTTGATCCCGAGAAGATCAAAGTCATTCAAGAGATGCGTCCTCCACGCAACCTAAAAGAGCTACGAGGATTCCAAGGTCGACTTGCGTACATCAGGCGATTCATTTCGAATTTATCTGGACGTTGCAGACCATTTACTCAATTAATGAAGAAAGGTGTATCTTTCGTTTGGACGGAAGAATGTCAACGAGCATTTGATGACATAAAGCGGTATTTAATGAGCCCACCGGTTCTTGTACCACCGATCTCAGGAATACCCTTCTTAATGTATGTCCGGACAATGGATCATTCATTGGGAGCTTTGCTGGCTCAGAAGAACAAGAAAGGCCATGAGCAAGCCATCTAGTATCTTAGCCGAACGATGATTGGAGCTGAACATCGTTATAGTCCGGTAGAGAAAGAATGTTTAGCCTTAATGTTTGTTGTTCAGAAGACAAGACATTACATCATAGGCCAAACTATTCATGTCATATCCCGAGTCAATCCTCTTCGAGTCTTAATGAAGAAGCCAAGTACATCAATTCTAGGCTTGCCACATGGGCCATATTATTAGCACAATATAATATGGTTTATGTTCCTCAAAAGTCTGTGAAAGGCCAAGCACTTGCCGACTTCTTAGCAGCTCATCCTGTCCCTGAGACATCTAAACTCTATGATGAGATTCCGGACGAAACATTGGAATCAAATATGATCTCAGAAGAATTTCCTACCTGGAGGTTGTTCTTTGATGGAGCTTCTAGAATTGGACCTGGAGGTACCCTTGTGGCTGGAGTAGGAATTGTTCTTGTTTCACCCGATGGATTAACTATTCAAAGGGCTTATTCTTTAGACGAATCATGCTCTAACAATGTGGCAGAATACAATGCCTTGCTCATTGGACTCCAATTGGCTAAACAACTGGATATTGAATATCTCGAAGTATATGGCAACTCTAAGCTGATTGTTAATCAGGTCAGAGGCATATATGAAGTCCGACATCAAGATTTGGTACCATACTATGAAGCAGCAACCAGGATAGCTTCTTCATTTAAAGGATTCTTCATCGAACATGTACGTCGGGCATGCAATACAGAAGCTGATGCCTTAGCTAACCTAGCTGCGGTATTGGCAGTTCCTGTCAAAAGACAACAGACGGTTGTTATCTCTAATAGAGAACTATTTTGTGTTGAAAACAACCACAACATTGAATTTAGCAACCTAACTGAAGTCAATGATATTAGCAAGGACTGGAGAGCACCTTTCATTGATTTTGCAGTGCATGACATTTTGCCAGAAGATCCTAAAGAAGCTACAAGTATCCGTCGTCGATCACTTCGATTCTATTATAATCATACTACTAAGACACTATATCGAAGAACTTTTGATGGATTACTCTTGAGGTGTCTTGCTGGTGATGAAGCAAAACAGATATTACGTGAGGCTCATGATGGTGTTTGTGGAGCACATCAACCTGGTCCTAAACTACAGGATCGTATCCGACGTATGGGCTACTACTGGCCCTCTATGGTATCAGATGCTATTGATTATGCAAGGAAATGCCGTGCATGTCAAATTCATGCAGATTTCATTCACCAACCGTCGAAATTTTTTCATTCAACTGCAGCCTCATGGCCTTTTGAAGCTTGGGGCATGGATATAATTGGCCCTATCAATCCTCATTCATCTAAAGGACATCAGTTCATCTTAGCTATAACCGATTATTTTTTCAAGTGGGCAGAAGCTATACCTTTGGCTGAAGTAAAGACTAGTAGCGTTATCAATTTTATCAAACATCATGTGATATACAGATTTGGTGTCCCTCGCCGAATCATTCATGATAATGGGCCGCAATTCATCAGCCAGAAATTTAATAGGTTCTGTGATGACAACAAAATCAATAATGTCGCCTCTACAGCCTATAATCCTGCGGCTAACGGGTTGGCTGAAGCATTCAACAAGACCATTATCAAACTCCTTAAAAAGTTTGTCTCTATCAACAAACGTAATTGGAGTGATAAACTTGGAGAATGTCTATGGGTATATCGTACTATTGTCCGTAATCCCACAGGTTGCACACCTTTTTCTTTGGTATATGGATGTGAAGTTGTGCTACCTTTGGAAATTCAAATTTCATCATTGAGAATCGCCATTGCTAATGAGCTTATTACAGATAATAATGATCGTCTTCGGCTTCAAGAATTGGAGGCGCTCGACGAGAAAAGGTTATTAGCTCAACAGCATATCGAACTTTATCAGGTCCAGATTTCAAAAGCTTTCAATCGCAAAGTCAGAGTGCGAACATTTCAAGAAGGCGAGTTGGTTCTTACAGTCAGACGTCCTATGACTATGACATATATGAGCAAAGGCAAGTTCGAGGCAAAATGGGAAGGACCGTATGTGATAAATAAAGTCTTCTCTAATGGAGCCTATCAATTAACAGATATGGATGGCAGAGTTGCTATGATGCCCATCAATGGCAAATTTCTCAAGAAATATTATGTATAAAGACAAAATGTACTTTATTTTCAGAGACATGATGTAAATAAAAGTTCATTTTTATTCAAAAGCATAATGGAATTACATAATATTAAGGACGGGGAGGAGGCCCTGACCCTTCCTGATTAAATACAAAGTTCGCCAACCGTTCAAACATCTCATTGTCTGAACGCACAAAGAACTCACAAACATCCATCCTCAATGCCTCTTCTTCGGCAGTTTTTTTAGGCTCCACTAACTTGGAGATCAAATCCTGTCCTGGTGCAGGAGGAACAGTTGAGCCTTCGCCCCTTTCTTTTTGAGAAGGCACTGGAGGCTCAGTAAGGGAAGTCTTGGTTTCTTCTTCAGTCTTCGAAGCGATCAAATCTTTGGAAGACATTTTTTTTTCTTGCACAGGAAGAAAAGAGATTGACAATTTATAGGCAGAACAATTAAGTAATCAGCCTTGAGAATTGATGCGACTTTTGGAAAGAGGTATAACTGTTTGTTCATTTCTAACGGTTCATTCATAACCGACTCTTCATCTTCCCTTCTTCGAAACCGACGTGCTTGATTGATTCGCTTTCTTCTTCAAAAATTTAAACGACCATTCATTCATTCAATATTTCTTCTTCGGAAATTGAAATGAATGATCATCCATTCATTCATCATAATGAGAGGTCATGTCTTTTACGAACTTGAATTCCAAATATTCACATCAAAACAACTTGCCACATTCGTAATCCTCTCTGGATTCTGTTATCTATGACAGCATAGCAAAATCAAATTATAAAAAAAAAAAAAGAGAATAATGAGACAATTATTTCTTTATTCCTTCTTTAAAAGCATAGATACATCTTGATGAAAATCTATTATATCTTGGATTTTCATTCTAATGAAGGTCTATTACATCTTTGGATCTTCCCATCGATAATGAAGGTCTATTACATCTTTGGATCTTCTTATTTGTTGGTGGCAATTCCTTGTCGTCTCGACCTGAAGCAACGAGCCAGACAATGGAATTAACTCTGATCTTCTCTCTGAGAAAAACGAGAGGAGAACCACAGAGTGCAGCAGCCCAAAGATGAGCTGCTGTCAATACAACTGGTGGAGAGAAGGCAGCCCGCCAGGGGAATTAGGAACGAGATCACCCTTGTGATACAATTCCTAGTTCTGCGTCTTCACTATCCAACTCTCATGTGTATAGGCTCTTCCTACCATCTGAGGAAGACCCTTCTTAACATGAAGAGTCCTGAGCTGTCTGATTTGAGTGTCAGAACCACATGAGCTGTCTGATGTGAGTGTCAGAAGAATGCTCTCTGCAACATCCAAATCACCAATGCCAGTTCTGAAGAAGCTCGCTAACCAAGTCCCTGCAAATATCAATGAAACAGGAGAAGTTAGCAAAATCTATCAGCAGTATGCGCCTACAAACAGGCGCACATCAGCATTGCGCCTACAAACAGGCGCACATCAGCATTGCGTTTACAAACAGGCGCACATCAGCATTGCGCCTACAAACAGGCGCACATCAGCATTGCGCTTACAAACAGGCGCATATCAGCACTGAGCACAACAAGTGTATGTCAGCAATACGCGCCTCTGATCAGAGCTAAACACTGGACCACAGTGTGCGCCTATTCTCAGAAATAGTTAGCGCATATCAACAGTGTCTACAACATGCAGATCAATATTTGTCTCCAGAAGTGGTGCGAAAGAAGAATATTCATACTATTGATTCTTCGTCGAGACTTACCAATTTTTGAAGACACAGCATGCAAGCAAATAATATCAGAATGAAGTGGCGCAAGTGAAATCTTGTGGGAAGACATTTGTTTTGAGAGAGTATGAATGATTCTTACATTTCTGGATGTTCTTTTTAAAGAGGTTAAAGATGAGGTGGGTGCGTCGTTCTAGGATCCTATTTTGGGAAAGAACTAAAAATGGGCATCTAAAACCGTGTAACGACTGCCACGTTTTCTTCAGAAGAAACAGTAAAACAAAGAATTGGCTAAAAGAATATGTCCATGAGCACCATTCGAAATCACAGCCACACAAAATCAGAAATTCTAGGTTTCATTGCATAAAGACGGGTGGACCCCTACAGTGAAGGACATAAAAATAAAAAGTTGTTCTGCCTAGAACATTATTTCTTGTCCTTGCCTTCATCAGTCTGACGAAGGGCGGCGGCCAATTCTTGCATGGTGCGGATCCCCGAGCGGCGCATCAGGTTAAGAAATCCCTCCGAATTGACGTGCTCCTCAGAGGATGATCCGCCACTCGAGCGATTGAAGACTGACGGGGTTAAACCGAAACAGTTCAAAAAGTTCACTGCCCTCAAAGCTGGGTCAGCCTCCAACAAAAAAGTTGTAGGCGCAACATCATGTCCCACTTCAGGAGACTTGGTTGTGGTGTCAGCATTGGTCTCCATCTCTTTCTTCTTGGGGGCCATTGAAGAACAGAAGTGAAGAACAAAGCACAAAGATCAACTACTACATATATATATATCAACAAATTGACTCTTCGTATTCTTCTTCTTCATGGGAAATTGAAAATAATCAATGAAACTCCGGAAGACGAAGAGAGGATTGAGTATTCTCGAGAAAGGTATTTAATCATGATGATCGACCATTGTCCGGCGCAACTTGACTTAGTCAAAACTTTTCTAAATTCAAAGTATTCCAAAACTTTGCAATGTTTTTAAGTTTTGAAAACTTTAAAGGGGGTCTTGTAGAGCCTAAAAATCAAGTTGCGCCTTGAATATACTGATCAGTGATCAAGTTGCGCCCCAAAAATCAAGTTGCGCCACTGATATGAAGCTCAGAGAACAGACTGCGCCACTGATCAGGTTGCGCCTGATATCAGACTGCGCCCAGTCTTTTTGTGCCAAAACCTACGTGGCATCTGATACTTAATGGTCATCATTACCTGACAACACTGACGACTGACACAACAGTGAACGAGAAAAATCTCTTCGAATCCCGTGAATTGTGCCGCTCAAGGAAAGTTGGTGGACAGCTGTCCTGTACACTTCGTGAGTTGCGCCCAGGCACAATCTAAATGAAATCCTTAGTTGCGCCTCGGCGCAACCTGAACGACTTTTGCTCAGAAGCTGCCACGTGTGTAGGCGCAGCTCAAATCAAGCGCAGTTTGACTTGTTGACTGAAGCTCGCGCAACCTGATAAAGTTGAGACAACTTACATTCTAAAGCAGGATGACGTGGCGCACATGCCACTAATTTCTCAAGACGTGTCTACTATCCTGTACACGACCACGCGCATCTCAATCATATGATGCCACATGTCTAAATACAGTTAGTACACGATTGACAACTGAATGAAAGTTGGCGCAACAGGAGGTTGGCGCAACCCAGTATGGCGCAATCCAGCCTCGCGCACATCAGAATAACTGCTAAAACAGTTATTTCCTGAACTCTATAAATAGAGTTTCCTATCATTTTGAAATGATCAGATATACACAGACAGAGATCAAGAACTCTTGCAAAATTGCTGCTGCGTTCTCTAGAAGCTACAGTCTTCAAGTTCACATAGTCCAAGGGATAAAGTGATCGTCTTCTGATCAGATTCCTAAAGTTGTACTTCCCCAGAATTTATTGTACTTTGTACTCTTTTACAAGTTTGGAATAAACAAATTTTGTTTTTGCAAACACTCGTCGTTGAACTTGACTCCCATCGAAGATAGCTGGTCAACCACGTCCTGGAAATCACTCAAGTCATCCGTAATAGACGCTCCATCTTTGTACCGCAGACCCATCGTCGTCCGGATCAGGAACAACTTGTTTATCCCGATCTTCTTCGCATACAAAGATTCCAGCTTATCCCATAACGTCTTCGCGTGCTCAATATTGGCAATGTGGTTGTACACGTTCTCGTCAACGAACTGCCTGATATATCCGTACACCTGTATGTGCTCAAAATTCCAGTCCTCGGATTTATCAACTGGTCGCTCGAAAGCAAATACGGGCAGATGCAGCTTCTTGACAAACATCAAATCTTTCATCTTGCTCCGCCAATAATGATAGTTTGTGCCATTCAGGTTCACCATGCGCACCGGCTTCGCGTCCATCTCTCCTCTCTGGTTTTCCTATCAACTCCTGACACCCTTCTGAATTCCAGAACCTGGCTCTGATACCACTTTGTTGGAAAAGAAGCGCGAAAACCTTTCCCCAAACTAGAGAGTACCTGCGAGAGAATCGAGCAATACAACGCACGAACCAAACACCAAACACAATCCACGCAGACACAGAGAATTTTTGACGTGAAAAATCCTTGCGGAAAAAACCACGGGACGATCGGAGTCCAACCCTTGAGAAGCCTTCACTAATGAAATAAAGGAGTACACCCTCTACAAACTTCTCCCGATCCAATACGAATCCCCACAACACTTGGAAGCAAGAATAATTGATTACAAGGCTACGAAGAACAAAGACGACGAGTAGAGATTACCCGAACACGATCCTCCTTCGAAAACGGTCTTCAATCCTCCTTCTCTCCCAAAGTTGCAATGGCACTCTTGCCTCTTTTCTCTCTATTTTTCTCAATGTTGTGTTATGAATAGGGTTAGAAAAAACCATGTATAAATCCCCTAATCCGCAGCAAAACCTGGACCGTAGGATACGATCCAACGGTATAGAATTACCCTGAAATCAGCCTCAGTCCGTCGACATAGAGTTCGGCCAGAACTTTGTGTTTTCGTGACAGAACAGTTCTGGAACCAAGGGGGCAGGGTTCGGCCCGAACTCTGCCTCCCCTGTTCTAGAATGTACTCTGGTAGCTCCCGAGCTTCTTCTTCGTCTCCGAATGGCCTCGTCACCTCCCCGAGCTTCTCTGACACACAGACGGCGCTCGTCGCACTCCGGGGTCTTCTCCGCATAGGTTGGGAACCCCACCCACTCCAACAGAAAATGATTTGATGATGATGATTCTTCATCTTGTATTGTGGATGACTCATTTTTAGCAGACTCATAAGAGCGCTTGCACGCAAATCCGAAGCATTCTTTCAATTTTTTGTACTTAGCTGAATACTCATCGTTAACACCTTGGCGTGTCTCATATTCGTCAACAACTAAAAGCTTAAAACATTATTCCCCAAATCAGTATTACCCTGCAATGGTCATTGATGAGACCAGCGAATCAATGGAGAGAAATTAACAAAATTAGACTTATAGTATAGGTAGGGCTGCAAATGGACGAAGCAGCTTGCGAGCTCAACTCGACTTGCCAAGCTTGAACAAGTAAGTGACTCATCTGACATTCTGTACAGGATGCCAGACAATATCTTCCCTCACTGTCACTTGGGCTTGCAAACTTAGGTCCAGTTTGGTTCCCGTTCAGAACGGAGTGTTTGCTGTTTCAGTCGGAATTTTGGCGAAAACAGCAAATGAAAATGCATTTGCTTCCCAGTGTTTGCCATTTGCCAAATACAAGCGTCAGAAACAGTAAATGCCAACCGCTGGAGAGGCACCAGTGGGAACGGCTGACATTCGACGTTGCCATAATTTCCACTTTCTCACTCCTCCCTCTTTGCCGCCATCAGCAAATTTTGCCAGGATGGACACTGGAATAACCAAATCTCAACTGTCTTTTGACCAGTGTTCTAAATGGCGGTTGAGACGGCCGCCTAGGGGGTAGGCCGTCTCTGTCCGCACCGCCTTTGCGGTAGGCGGTGGAGTAGGCGGCCAACGGAGGTTGGGCGGGTAGGCGGAGGTGAGGCGGCGTAGGCGGGCGTCTACGCGGAGTAATATATAACAAGATGTTTTGGTCAAAATGTTTTGCAAGTACTATGGTCCTATGGTTCACTTTTACAAAACTAAAACTTTATAAATCATTGTTCTACAACTTAGTTATGCATGGAACACCCTTAAAATATGTATATTATGCAAAAAATAGTGGTAAAATAGTTTTTAAATGTCCAAAATTTATCAACCGTCTAGGCGGTGCCTAGGCGGACTCTCTCCGCCGCGCACCCGCCTACTGCCGTTTAGAACCTTGCTTTTGACATTGTGTAAGAAGTAGCTAGAGGGACATGATTGAGAACTCATCTTCTGTATTTCTTGAAGTGGTGGGTTCTTCTTGGATAGAGCTCTATGTGGCAGTGAATTGTTGAGCTCTCGCGTGTAGGTTTAAAACCCCATTAACAAAACACATAAGCACAGGAGAAGATGGTGCTGTCTGCAATAGAAGGGGAAAGTGAAGAGGAGAGGTACTGCTTTTTGTTGGTTTATTTTCTTTGGATGGTGGGATTAATGGGTCCTGTTTCTAGGAAGTTGTGAGCTCCGTCACATACACATAGGTCACACAGGGAAAGGAGCTGACACTATTAGCAATTTTATTGCGTATGGAATATTCTAATTAGGGCTAACATACGTAATAAGGTATTGGGTGTATTAAAAAAATCCTATATGAATTTTGGGTTGGATTTTGGTACAAGAAATGAAACCAGAGTGTTCGCAGATTTGGTTTTATTGTTATTCAATTTTAAAAAAATATTTTTTCCTATATAAGCTATTAAATTAAATTGTTCTGTGTGTCTTTTTATGTAATTTATATTTCTATAAGAGGTAAACCAAACACAACTACATTTAGGTTTGCCATTTAAAATCATGAACCAAACTTGTTTGGCATTTACTTTTTGGCGTTTGCTGTTGGTCGTCTGGCCTTTTTCGGCATTTCAAGTGGGAAACCAAACTAGCCCTTTTAGTACTTACCTAACTGGTGAAAGTGTTTGACTATCAAGATCCCTCCACTAATTTTTAGGATTCCGATAGCTAATACATATGCAAACAGTATGTTGTTTGAAGACATCCATTTGTGTTTGTTACTCTGTTTCAAGGTTTGCAAAATGCCGATGTGTTCCACATAACTTGTGATCCCTGCATACTTGAAAACATCTTAAATGTGAAATGACATTCTTAAGGTACTCTATGGGAAGGGGGAAATGGGAGGAAGGAAAAAGTTGAGAGGAAAATCAAAAGTGATGGTGTGTGTGGGAAGGGGGAGGGGAATTTGAGAGAAAATACTATGTTGGGTCCTACTAAAAAAACTTCCTCCCAAAAGTGGGAGAAAATTGAGAGAGATGAGAGGATTTTGGATAACTTTACCCCACTAACTCTCAAAAAGTTAATAATAAATTATGATTTGAGAATACCAAGGACTAAATAGTAATTATATCTCTATCCATAAACAAATAAAAAATTATTATTAAACTTTTCCTTCTACTTTTTGTTCATCCAAACAAAGAAACGGAAAATTAACTTTACTTTCATTTTACTTCTCTCTATTTTTTTCCCCTCAAATTTTCCTTTCCCTCCCGACAAAATTAACTTTACTTTCATTTTAATTCCCTCCATTTTCTTTCCCCTCAAATTTTCCTTTCCCTCCCCCACAAAAGTTGCCAAACAAAGGAATATGTTGAGGTCTTATTTCACGTTATTAATCTGATACAGCTGTAACAAATGCTTGTTCTTTATGTGTTTCTTTGATTGAATGGTTTCAACTGTTGACATGCTGACCAGATCAAGTATCTCACACGTGCTCGTTTTCTATGCTTTAGGTACTCCCTCTCAGCTGCTGTAACTTTCATGGCTGTCAAGAGAATTGCACCAAAGAAGTTGAAAAGGTAACATGTAATTGATGCTGACTGCTGTGAGAAACTTGCATAGTTTTTTTGTAATAGTGATTTGAGAACTATGAATAGTTAGTTGTAGGAGAAATTAAGGAAGTTCGTAAGGGCTGGACATAATGCTCACAGTTAGTTGCTGATTTACGCAAACAAGCACTCTCTCGGTTGTCATCAACATTCATTTTCTTTTCCCAACTTCAGTAGTATATCACTGTGACATCAAAACCATGTCGTTAATGTAAACACGGTTCAGCTGTAAGATATTGAAGTGTCATGGAGAATTGGGAATTTTGTCAGTATTTCTTGTGTACTATTGTTCAACTAAGACCATGTGTTCATAGTTCAAACTCTTGTCAATCCTTCAATAATACAAGAGGAAGGATTCATTGGCCTTGTTGTTCCTGTTCTTGCAGTGAATGTAGGAAATGCACATAACCAATGATTTGCTTATGAGGTTTTTATGATTGGCATGAGGAATGAAAGTGCTCGGATGATGATATAAATTTTGTCTAATTTTTTGGTGTTATATTTTGGATAAATGCCGATGGCTATTATTGTTATCAGTGCTACTTAGTTGAGGAATCAACTTCCTATGAAACAATGGTACAAAAATTGGCCAATGGATGTCTGCGGAGGCTATAAACAATCTAGAGATCAATTGACTCAAGGTGAGTCAATAGCAGAAACAAGTTATTTATAATTATTGATGGTTTGATTCAGGTAGCGGTGTAAAATCTTATAACGGACGGTCTGTGTTTTATTTTTGTTATTTCATGAAAATATGGTCTTTTTTTTCTGAAATTGCCACATTTTTGTATATTTTCTTTGTTTGGTGTGCTATCCATTTTGGTAGTGTCTTTTCCTCGTGTGAGAAATGGGCTCTTTTTTATTTCCATGCACTCCCCGGAAATAACTTTAACGAGCTCATTGAAAAAAAAAAAATTAAAAAGAGAGAGAAGGGAAAAAACTATCGTTTTATTATAATAATAATTATTAAATAAATGATATATTATTGCTATAATTATGTTAAATATTAAATAAAAATAATTGAATAATTATTTTTAATTACTAAATAAAAAGTTTACTGTAAAAGTAACAACAAGTACACCTCGATGGCATCCACTCATAATCCACTTTTTGATTAAAGATCACTTGTTCGATATTCTAACTCTTATACAGCGTCATGGAGATGATTCGTTGGTTGCATCAACTTCTACATAGACTTTAGCAAGCATCGTCGGGAGGTCCATCTTCAACGGGGTGCCTATCAAACTCACAATCTTCACGATGATAGCCGTGTTCCGGTGATAGCCGACGAAGGCGTATCCAAATGGGGTGCGTACTCTGGAGAGACGATCGATCTTGCTCGAAACCTCTAGAACTCGGATCCCACTGTCTTGTGCAATTGTCTTGTGATTGCAAATTAAGGGCCAACTTCTAAGCAATGGTGCTCACGAGTCCGTAACTCGATCGCGAGCCAACGATATAGAGAAACCATACTTCCAGACTTATCGGAAGTGAAATCAAAGTAAAAAATGACCATTAATAGCCAATGTAACCATATTGCTAGTTCCAATTTAAGTTTGTGTAGTCAACTCTATTACAAATAGCCCCTCTTCAATAACTGTAAATAGGGAAGAGTACTCCTTTACCATCAAACGCTCTGACAAAGTATAATTATCAACCGTAAAGATCAAACTTCCATACAATATAAGACGTGACCCAATTTGTTCTCGAACTCAATATCACCCATATTCTTGATGGGTTGTAATGTATGACAAAACCCTTTCAGAGACTACTTCAATAGATGAAAGCAACATAAAACTGTGCATTTTCAGCAGATTAAAAAATCAACTTGGCAAGGATCTACGCAAGAGAAACTACACAATTCTGGATTTGTCAATATTTTGTGGCTGAACGATGGAACAAGTAGCCAGCACACGGAGTACAGCCATCTCCACAAATAACCTCACTTCAACACTATTGATAACACGGTGCGAATAGAGTTCAAAGACCAAGTGCTTCAACAAAATGGGTACTAGACATAGATAAACATATAAAGATCTATCTTCTTCCATTGCAAACGAATATTTAAGAAATAACCCATCATCACAACAGACTTGATTACTATTCATGGTGTTTCCAGCAGACCCGTTGGAGAAAGTACAATAACAAAATAAATAAAAAGCTTAAAGTTCATGCCATAATTATCAGTCAACGACATCTTTGGAGAAATAAAACCGCATTACTAGTCAAAAACTCAGACAAAGCCCCATGACTTAGGCTCCTACAACTTCAGCTTCCACTTCAATAGGGGTGTCCTCAGCGGGCCTGTCTAACTTGACACCAACATCCTCCTTGCTATAGTCACCGTGGACCTGCAATGAAAATCAAATCGATCAATTGAAGCAGCAGGTCATTCAACAGACATCTGATGCTATCAAGCTCACTCTCAATCCTCAAATTAGCATATGAAATTAACTTAAAACGAATAACTCGACCTAAATTTCACAATTTCATCTTTAGGCGGAATAAGAAATGATACTTACTTCCATCAATTTCCCCAGATCAAACTTTGGGGATTTCAATATCTTCACCTTTCGGATGAAGACATTCTGGAGAGGGTAAATGCTTGAAGTAGCCTTTTCGATCTCTTTGCCTATGACCTCAGGTATGAACTTCTGTACCAAGTCTTTCAAGTCACAAGACGAAGCTTGATTTACCATAATCTCACTCATCTTGCGGCGAATCTGCAAAAGGAAAGATAAATTTGGATCAAACTAGTCTTGTCGAAGGTCAATTTGAAAGATAAAAAGTTCTCAGTCGTGGTAAGAAGCACCTGTCTGATCTGGCTGGACTGCGCATAGCAAGTACGCTTGACCTGGTTTGGTCTTCTCTTTGTAAAGGCAATACAGAACATCCTCAGACTGTAGTTATCAGTAGTCTTCACATCAACGTGTGCCTCAATAAGTGTCTGCCACTTCCTAACCAGTGACCTGAGTTTATCAGTGGTGAAATCCATTCCCTGGAGAAAAGAAAACATATTGAGTCCATTAATTTGGACGAGTACGTTGATCACATGTAACATACACACAAGACCACCAAGGAGGGAGTCTATTGGTAATACTAGTAGGGGGTGGTTCTTGGTGCTGGGTGCTAAGTAGTCCAGGAAATACAGGGGCGAAGCCTCGTTGTGTATATTGTCTTGGACCGCCACCCCCTCACATAATGTCGTGTATTCGCCCGAGGACATGGATGGTCAAAAAAACATACCCAAAAGTTGGTAAGGACATTCTTTCCTTGTACATCCTCTGCACGAAGCCTGATTTTTCTGTAAGCCTGATCTTCGTCATTCTGGAGATCAGCCAGCGAGACTTCAAACACCCTGTGCTTGAGACCTTCAGAAGCAATCTGAAGAAAGGAAAAAATAATGTCATAATTTAGCTAACAGCAATCAATCATCCACTTGACCCAAAACAGGAAAATTAATAGGTGAATAATATCAGCAATATAGCAGTTGATATACAATTGAGCTCGCCAAGAAATATCAAGTCCAAATTTAGCTTGTTCATTGCATTGGAGACATACTTAGATTGTTAAATGAGTGTACAGATGTAGAATAGAATGGTTCAGTTATGTTTGTTCGAAAGTAACCCTATTTGTCAAATGTGTAGAAACTTTCACGACAATACTTTCAAACTGTCCACTGAAAGTACTTCATTTGTATTAGTGACACATGTTAACTGATAATACTACAACTGTTGTTAAATACTACCAGAGATGTTTTTCTTGCTGGTCACCTTGATATTCCAGTCCTTACCCAGGTAGATTGGGTAGGCAGGAAAACACTTGCTTACCACCAGATTTATACTCTTCAACAAAAAATATCAAACTATAATTCTAAGATCGTTGGAATGTCCAAAATCAGGGGGGGGGCACCATGTAAACCTAAGAAGCATGTCCACTCCAAAATTCATGTCGTGTCACCAAATTAGGTGCCAAATCTGTGTCACCGCGTCTAAAATGTGATGTGTTGAATCCGTGTCCATGCAACATAATTTTAAACTTAATTGAACTCATGCAAGCAAATCTTGGGCGACTTGAGACTTCATGAAATATGTATGTACATGTGTTCATGTGTGTAATAAACCTACAAGATAAGTAACTAAGCATTAAAAAATAGAAAATGTATGACAACAACAAAGCCTTCCCAACAATATTTTTGGGGCGCGTTATTTGAATCTTTTTATTCCATTCTCTCTAACAAACAAAAATCATATCTTTCTTTACAACCTTAATCCAAGTGTGTTAAGTAGCTACTTAGTGTTCTAAATGGCGGCCACCTAGGCTGCCTAGGTGGCGCCTAGGCGGTCTCTGCGCACCGCTTTTCGGTAGGCGGCGGACTGGGCGGCCAACGGAGGTTCGCGGCATAGGCGGGGGTGAGCCGGCGGAAGTTTTGTAACCATTATGGGCCTATGGTTCACTTTTACAAAACTAAAAATTTATAAATCTTCGTTCTACAACTTAGTTATGCATGGAACACCCTTAAAATATGCATATTATGCAAAAACCAGTAGTAAAATAGTTTAAAAAAATGTTCAAAATGTATCGACCGCCTAGGCGGTGCCTAGGCAGTAGGCGGACTCTCTCCACCGCGCACCCCGCGCACCCGCCTACCGCCGTTTAGAACCTTGGCTACTTTTAACTAATATATCATCACACTCAACTGGTGCATCTATTGGAAAAAATATAAAAAGCATACAACTAAAAGGATGAGCTAATATTTACCCAAACCATTAAAAAAGTTAAGAAATAATTATTCATAACTTATGGAAAGAACAAATCATTCAAGTAAAGGTTGCGATAAATATGCTAGCCCTGCATATCACAAGTGAATAGCAAATAAAAGTTTGTTATTTACTCAATAACAAATTTAAAAGTTAAAATAGTGAAGTGAAGATAAGCTGTAGTTGAGCTGAGTAGTTCATGAACTGTCAACTCAAATTCATAGCTTAAATGACAGTTCATATAATAATAAATAGTAGATATTTTTCTACAAGAAAATCATATTTTATTGGACAAACATGCATTATGTTGTAACAATCATAATACCTATGCATGTCATGCAACAGATTTTTCCTCATTGGTCTAAAGAAATCAGAGTTTATAAATATACGGGAAGATCATTAGTTTCGGGCAGTCTCAGTGATGTTTCTGAAGGATTCACTATATCCCTTGAGGCAGTATCATGACAAATAGGATTGTAATTCACAGTCAACATGAATGTTCTACAAACTACCAAATAATACAAGGAAAAAAATTGAAATAAATCATGTAGCAAAGAACAAAAGACAAGGACACACAAAAAATGAAAGAGCATAACCATCCTATTGACAATAAGCAATGGAAAGACCATATAGAGTATGCTAAACAATTACAAGTCTCAATATGGTATAGAAATGCCCATAAGGAAAAAACATGAATTTTGCTAAGGTGGAGTGAAGTTGAAAGATTAGTGTTAAGCATATAGTAACTCAAATTGAGATATAATTCCGATCAAGAATGAACAGATAAATCATGATTCTGCAAACTTCTGCCAGTTAGGCAAAAAACCAATATCAAAATAAGAAGTGGGACCTTCCTCTACTTTTTCTGTGATTCATTCTAACTGGGATATACTTATCCACTAAATATAGTAAATAAACGTGGTCAGGGTATTAACTCATAAATAAATCTAATAAACTCAACTTTACACTGAAAGACAATAGTTTACACCCTTGGGCTCTGTAAGGAGCTAGAAAAGGAAACTGAAAGATATTGAGAAGATCTCAAGTACTTCTTTTAGAACTCCTAATATGGGATTTTATTTACCCTATTGTTGAGGTCATATGGGATTTTATTTACCTTATTGTTGAGACACCCGCTCTCCAAACTCCAGGGTACCTCCCTCCAAGGTTGTAAAAGGGGATAGGCGCTAGTCGGGCGGGCACAGGATGCCTAGCCCGCCTAGTCGGGCGCCACGGCAGCCGCAGTTCAAAACCAAAAAAAAAACCTACTAAAATTTGCAAAAAAAAAGTCCATATAACCCAAAAACATACATAGTCGGGGGTCGAGGGGGCCTATGTTGGCGCCTAGGCGGACATTGGGCGGGAACCAAGCGCCGCTTAGGCTGACTTTTAGAACACTGCCTCCCTTTAAATCTCTCTCTAGAGATCTCCCTCTACCGCCATTTTTTTTTTGAGAAAAAAATTCCTTCCCATTATCCTTTTTTGTTCTTTTTTCCACCCGTTTTATCTCAAACCAAACAGTCTTGTAAATTTAATTCCCTATCAATATTTATGTACGAAGCAAAAAAAAATGGTTGCGGCGTTCCCATTATCCTTTTTTCGTTCTTTTTCCACCCATTTTCTCTCAAATCAAACACAGTCTTGTAAATTTAATCCCCTATCGATGTTTATCTACGAAACAAAAAAAATGGTTGTGGCGTCCATGCCGGACGTGTACTGGAGACAACTGGACATGTACTGGAGACAACAGACTAAAAAAATGCTAGAGTGATGTGTTGCAGTTGTTCCTTGCAATAGATCTTTCTAGGCTGAAGACATCTAGACTAAAGATACTAAGAACTTCTTTCAAAATTAATAGCATGCATAATACATCACAACATATAGCATCCAGCAGGCATATCATTATATAAGAAATTTGATCAAATTAATTAAGAAAGGAAAAAAATTGCCAATTTGCTAGAAGCAATTCGCAGGATCTTGACTACTTCAACAAAACCCAAAGATTTTTATCAAAGCTATTAAAATTTACAGTCTTTAACAAATTCCTTCCAGGTGAAATAGAACTCCAAAGCTCTCACCTTGGTTCCCTGGGTCCTGGAAACTAGGGTTTTGCCGCAGTTCCTGATGTTGAAGATCGACGGGGCCTTAATGTCATACCAATCCTTCTTGGAAAAAGGGTCGACGCTGCAAACAAAACAAAAAAAAAAATCACAAAACATTTAAAATATAGATCACAATCGAATCGTGTGAATTGAACGGGATGGTGGTAAGGGAGAGAAGCTCACGTCTTCTTCTTCCCGCCCTTCTTCCCCTTCGAGATTCGCTTGTTCTTCCCAACCGCCATGGTGGATTTGTTCTAAATTTTCTAGGGTTCCGATTCTCTTTCTCTAGGGTTTGGGCGGCGAGAGACGGAAGAAAGAACAGGGGGAGTAAACCCTAGCCGCAGTCCGATTATATGGTGTGTTTCGACGGTGGCGATTTGATAGATCCAACGGTGGATGCTTCTAATGGGATTATTAAGATGGTTGGGTCCAATTTAGGGCTTCAAATGGGTCTGGTTTGGATCCGGGAACATATTATTTATTGTTCACGATGACATTGGGCTGCATTGGAGCCTACTCCAAAGTCCAAACAAATCGCGAGACTTCTATCGAATTTTTTGATAATATCTATACTATACTTACTATATAACTCCATTATATTTACTAATTAAAATTATTTATTAAATTTAATATAAACAGTTATATAATTATATTTAGAAGAAGAAAAAATTAAAAAAAGCTGTTTGCACTTCCCAAGTATCGTACTAGTATAAATAGATAAAAGCCAAACTATATGTTCTATTAGTTGAGAAATATTATTCTAAATATACTAGTCACATGTTGTACGTTCAAAAAAAAAAACTACAGTACTGTTAAAATTTTATATACAAATTTAAATTATATTAAAATATCTTAAATGTGAATTAAATATATTTTAATTATAATTATTTATAGATATATTTTTAAAATTTTGGATATGGACTTATTTAAATAATATCATGTACTTAATTTAAATATAATTTGAATATTGAATATATTTTAGAAATTGTTATAAGTTCATACAGTCAGAAAGATTTTAGGAAAAAAAATAACTACGTGAGAGGATACATACCCAAAAGTTAGAAAGTTATTTTAATTTTTTTTTTTTAATTATTTGGTGGAGGATATACATACGACTTGGATGGCTTATTTGTAATTGTTTTGTAGCCGCATTATAATAGTAGATATATATGATGGCAAAAAATATAATAAATATTATGTATGTTAGCATATATTATTTGTTCGACTGCGTTAAATATTTCTCTTATGTTTATATTATTTGTTCGACTGCGTTAAATATTTCATAATCAAGTTACAACCACATGCATTATATAGTCTTCGGACAGATTAGTCAAAACAGATTGTAGAAATATATTTTGGTTGTAATTTCAAAATCAAAATCATCACAATTTCAGACAAAATATGGTCATAATCAATCTTAGGGTGCGTTTGATTGCAAGGTGGAAAATATGTAGAAAAAAATTAATTCCATGAAATAATTTTCCTAGGAAAAAAATTCCATGAAATTTTTAAAAAAAATTCATGGAAAACTTAATTTGGGTGTTTGATTGCCATTATTTTTCACGAAAAATAGTTATTTTCCATGGAAAATGATATTTTCCTATGCGTTGGACAAGTTTCATTTTACACCATTTTAGATGAAAATATGAAAAATGATAAATTTTTGGAAAATAATTCCATGGAAAATATAAGCTATCAAACACTACAATTGGTGGAAAATTTATGATGGAAATATTTTCCATGGAAAAAAAGCCCAATCAAACACAGCCACTGTCTCCACGTTTAGTAATACCTCTTGTTGGTATGGACATAGAAAAAGAAAGTTGATGATGTCCGCGGGAGTCAGGTTGTTACCACCGACGTTAAGGTAAAGATAGATCTTGATGATCTTTAATGTAATGTGTGTAATGTGTTCCGTATCCGAGGGGATATCTAAACACATGTCACACTTCGAATTCGTATCCGTCTAGTTTAGCAGATATCGGACAATATCCGATCCAATAAGCTAAAAAAATTTCGAATGTTATTATTCGAATATCCGAAATCCAAAATATATAAAAATTAGTTATTTTATGAATATTTGAAAACCAAATTCAATTGCTCTATTTTAGGCCTTTCATCTTCTGTTGGAAATTCCAACAATGCTCAACTGACTTGCTCTACATATTTGAACCCTTTCATCTTATGTTATAAATTATAATTAATATATATTACTATTATATATACATTATATTAAAATATAGAGGTAGAAAAGGAATAAATGAATTGAATTATGTAAAACTCACTTGAGATTAAAATCCTTTAATCTTCTATAGTAATTAATATATATTACATATACAATATACTATAACATATATAAATTTTCGGATATGCGAATCCGATATCCGAATCTGATATCCAAAATTTACAATTTAAAGTCGGATCAAATATTAACGGATTCGAATATCTTAATATCCAAATTTGTATCCGAACATATATAATATCCGAAAAATATTCGGATATCTGATCTGATATTCGAAATATAGAATAATATCATAAAGTTCGGATACAAAATTGAATTGGATTCGAATTTCCGACTATCCATTGACAGGTCGACTCCCCATTTTTTTTTCAAAGTGAACCAAAGACTTTAAGATTGGGATTATAACAAAAGTTTCATATTTGTGTCACTTTCCACCCACTTTAGTTTTACCAAATAAATCATAAAGTGTTGTTTGGTTCGGTGTAACTGAAGGAAGTATAAGTTACTTTTTGTTTCTTGGAATTACTTTCAATATTTGGATAGATAAAATTGTGCAACTTGAAATTGAACAAATTTACAAAAATTATCGTCCAAGTACACACAATTTACGTCCAACCATATATTGAAAGTTGGTATAAATAGTAGAAGAAATGATGCATATATTTCCATTTTGATCCAATGAATCATCTTCTTAGTAATATATTTTTGGAAGATGACTCGAAAATAAGTTATTCTCAACAGACATAAAACCTCTGGTAAATTTGTAATGATTTCAGGAGAGAAAACTTATATTTGGTTTTAAGAATAAACACATTATAGATTGATGGCCCCAAAATAGAAAAATAAAATAAAACTCTAAAAAAAAAACGAAAAATTTCAACAGTAGCATTAAAGTTTATTTAAATTGCATAAAAGGAACAAAGTTTGGGAAAATTTCAGATTGAGCATCGTCGCGCCCCATTTTTGGGCGTAAAAAATTAACCACCCCCTCAGTCTGTGAAAAAAAGTGAAAAAAAATAAAAAATAATAAGAAATAAAAGAGCGCCCAAATAAGGGGCGCCAAATTTGCATTTATTATTAAAAAAAAAAAAGCGCTCAAGAATGGGGTGCCGATTTTGCATCCTGTGGAAAATAAAAAGAAAAAAAAAGCACGCCCAAGAACGGGGCGCCGAATTTGCATTTACCCAAAAAAAAAAAAAATGCATTTAATTTTGGTGAGCGGGAAAAATAAAAAAAGAAAAAGGGCGCCGAAACTTGGGGCGCCAAATTTGCTACACCAAACTTAATGTGACTGGTCCAACGACTACTTGGCTTTGGCTTTTAACTTATGCGCAACGGCTACTGACTATTATAGCTTTTACAACGGCACTATGCTTTTTACAACGACTACTATAATTTTACAACGGCTATTTTTACATGTATACTGTCTATATATAGAAATCATCTTATTGAAAATTTTCACATTCAATTCATCCCCTCACTTCTCAAGTTAACTTTCAGAGACAAAATTTTCACATTCAATTCATCCCCGCACGGGCGGGAGAATCTCTGCGCTGCGGGAATCTGTGCAAAAGTGCACAATAGGGAACACGTTTGCACGGCAGGGAACACGTAGCGTAGGAAATTCGGCGCCCCATTTTTGAGCCTTTTTTTTTTTAATAATAAATGCAAATTTGGCGCCCCTTATTCGGGCGCTCTTTTATTTTTTATTATTTTTTTTTCGCCAATAAATGCAAATTTGGCGCCCCTTATTTGGGCGCCCTTTTATTTTTTATTAAATTTTTTTTTTCACAGACTATACCAGATTGGGGGGGTGGTTAATTTTTCACGCCCAAAAATGGGACGCGACGATGCTCAATCTGAAATTTTTCCAAAGTTTGTTCCTTTTCTGCAATTTAAATAAACTTTAATGCTACTGTTGAAATTTTCCGAAAAAAAAAAAGCCTTTTAAGCTTACATAATTGTGGAAAATCCCTCTCCAATATTTCCAGAGAAACCATTCTGCCTTCATTCGTTTATTGCAGTCGGTCAAATTATGTCTTCTCTCTCCGTCCACTGCTAACCCTAACCCTAAAATCCCCTTCTGAATTCTCTGCATCAGAAATCTAGGGTTTGTCAAGAAGAAGGGAAATGGGGGAGTGGGCGACCGGAAGAGGTTCTCGGAAATGGAGGGGATGGGTTCGTGGAGAAATTTGGAAGTGGTGAGGTTCTAGACGAGAGTAGAGTTTCCAGAACGGGATATTTTTCAATCCTGGCGGCCTGAGAAAACTGTAATGCACTCTAACCCTAGTTTTCTTTTTAATGTTGTTGTTGATATTATTATAATCTTTTTATTATTGCACTCCAGTTAGGAACATAAATATGCTTGTATCATCAGTAGCTGTGATCAATGCATTTGGTATGCTTAACCAAATATTTCAACTAGGAACTAAATTGAAGAAATTTGTGTTATTAGAGTATATCCCATGATCCATGAACAGAAGTCCGTATATAATTGGAGTCATACTAATTTTGATATGCTAATCTGACCTAGTATCACAATCTGAACCAAAAAAATTATGGATTGTATTTAGGCTACAGATCATTCTCCATTGCCTTTTGCCTAGGTTGCACAGACACGGATACGACACGACACAGAGAGGACACAGACACGGCACATATATGGGCGTGTCCCAGTGGAATCTGGACTTTCCAGGTGTCCGATATGTGTCCAGTACATGTCCGCATGTCCGATAGGTATAGACTCAGTTTTTTGGAGTGTCTGTGCTTGCTAGCTTTTTGCTTAAGAATCATATCCAACATGGGTACTTTTTTTTGCATCTCTTTTACAAAGTGATGGCTGAGGGACTAATTATTTAAGTGATGGCTAAGTCGAGAAGTTCTATTCGCATAAACACTAAAACCGGTATACGTCCTGCTCGTCCTGACAGCGAGTCGGATACGCGGGTACGTGTCCTAGCATGAATACAAATGTAACACTGTGGCCATATCCAAGGGATACACCAAGATACCGTAAGTAACCACTAGCTCGGATCTAGAAGCAATAACTATATCTATGGTTAGTATCGACCCCTAGCGTAGATATAACTCCACGAGTCTCAATCACTATTATGTTAATAGAAATAACATTATTTATGTACTGGAATACACTCGACAAGGTATACTTCTCTGATTCGCATTTGGGAAAAAGTCGAGGTGTTGGTTCCAATCGTGTCGGACACGGAAGGATAGTGCTCTCCACATACCAATCGGAAGGTACCCGTGCATCCAAAACTCCGTAAATAATCACGTGGATCTCCCAAGCATCCAAAAACAGCCAGGTTCTAAAACATGGATCGCCGGACCGAATTTGACAAACCTGCGAACCTCACAAGATACCAAAATGTAACAAGTTAGAACAACGTCAAAATAGAAATCTAAAATGATAGACAGCACCCAAAATGATTATACGAACTCACCGGAGTTGACGGTTTTGAAATTCGAGCTACGGATTATCGTGACAATGCGGCTCTTCGTATTTTTTGCCGGAATGATGATCTGAAAAACATTGACGAAACTCTACTAAAGCTTTGCTGTAAGGCAATCTCGACACTGTGAATCCAACTGTACTGCTTTCGCGACCAACTAACGACCGTATGTGCAGTTACGAGTCAGTGTCAGATGCGGTATAGGTGTCGGACGAAGTGACGGGATGCCGCCGCGACAAGGTCTCAGCCGAAAAAAATGAAAACAGAGAGCTGCTGATCGGCGGTGGCGCTGTGGGACCGGAAACGTGAGGCGTCTATCGGAGTTAGGGTGGCAGGGTTCGAGTTGAGTTGAGAAGGAAAGAGATGGCAAAATGATCTTTTTACAGTTTTATGTTAACAATGTCATGGTAGCAAGCTGCAAAAAATTGTTTACGGTAGCAAGTTTTAATTAAAATAGTTAATGGTAGCTAGTTGCAGAAATTGGATAGTCGAAGGTATTTTGGTGCAAATTAGGCATATATAATATGTACAATAATGAGTGGACTGTGCAAATTAGGCATATATAATATGTAAAATAATGACTGGACTCTTAAGAGATTGGTCCCGTCCCTTGTAGGCCTGAAAATCAAATTTTATTTGAACCTATACTATCTTAGACTTGAGATATTTGATTTTAAACTACTAAAACT
The DNA here is from genome assembly GCA_029216955.1 of Iris pallida. NCBI lineage: Eukaryota > Viridiplantae > Streptophyta > Magnoliopsida > Asparagales > Iridaceae > Iris > Iris pallida. Next base: position 6,192,181 of record JANAVB010037420.1, read on the forward strand.
ATGAGAATGGTGATATGATGACCCAAGTGTCCTAGAAGTGTTCTCATGTGTCCAATAGACCAAAGAAGCATGAAAGTTGGACTATAGCATTGTTCTCAAACCTCAATTAACAGAGAATCGGTCTTCATCAACATTATATGTTTCTTACTATTTCGGCAAATTTAAATTTCGTTGCTCAAATCCTATTCGAAAGCAATGCATTTCGGTATCAAGTAACCCAGTTTTGGACCTTGATTTGTATAATGCCCTTGTTAATATAAACCGAGAGTGTAAATTATTACCTATATGATTCTAATGTTTTAATAGTACTATGTAGATATATGTTATATGTTGATTGATGGTTAACTAAGTATGTTGTTGACTGAGGGTTAAACATGTGCCTTCTCATTTTGAATAAATTAGGAAATAGCTGGTGGTGAAGATTCATTTTCCTTGGAAAAAAATCTATATTGTGACATTGATATTGGGAAAATGGTTTGCCGTTTGAAGGTTGACACAACCTTAAAAGTTTCGATTTTAGATTTGCTGCAAATTTAGCATTTTGACAACTTGCATGACCTCAAATAGGATATTTGTTTATTTACGCAGAAATTACTTGAATGATCATAATTGTAAAGTTCTGTAATTTGCTTAACCAATGACCCTAAAGAAGCCATGTTATGCTGTGTGTCAAAATTATCAGATGAACCAAGTACATATACATTTGGTGGACCTAGTTAGTAAAATCTTGACGTGTAAAATAAGTAGTTCCTACTAATGGAGCCCTCATTTCCCTTTTTTTTCCTGTGCCACTCGTATGTGGATATATCTCCTCCAAGAGTAGATATATCCCGCTCTAAAGATGATCACGTCCTCATGTAGCCTTCTTTGAATTCCTAAAGGCCAAGCAACCAATCATATGGGATAACAAGTAACTCTGTCAAGTGCTCGTTTTGAATTTCAAGGGTTGATATAACAATATCAAACTCATTAGTAGTCAATGAAACACCCAAACTTCCTCCCATGTCTATGCAATAAAAAAAAAATACAATCTCCCTTTATTTCTTGGTTGAACTCTATGAGGTAAAACTTCTCATCGCAGGTAGTGATGTCCTAGGAAATTATATGACAGTCTCGTCTATGTCGACTAACTAGCCAATTGACATGAATATAGTTGGTCAAGATAGACAGTAGAGAGTAGTCGTCGAACCTGTTGGAGGATGGAAGATCATAGACCCTCCATTGACTCATCCGTCTGTTGCTCATGATAAGTATTGTTGTAGTTGCTCACGGTAAGTCTGTTGTAGTTCCAAGTTGGTCGACCATTACGAAGGAAAACGATCACTTTATATTCGGTAGTCGAGGGGTTGAAGCTAATGACATCCAAGCATATAAAAATTTACTAGTAAGGGTTGAGCGTTGTATCGTGATTGGGTTGAATATCTGAAATATATTTTGTATGACAAGATGTGGGTTGAATATCTCAAATATATCTTGTACGACTAGATGTAAGCCCAACATTCTAAAAATCGACCTAGGCAGCCGCCTAGGTGCTAGGCGTCCGCCGGCTGAACCGAAACCCCCCTGTTCGACGAGTTTGTGTGCATGTTCGGTGCCTTGGTGGGCATGTTCGGCGTGTTCGGCCTTGTGCGGCTGTTCGAATTTTAAGTTTTTATTTTTATTTTTATGTTTAGTTGTATTGTGGATATATTGTTTGGATTTTTAATATTGGATTTGGATTTAGAACATTGAAATTTCAAATTTGTAATATGGATTTTCAAATTTCACAAAAAATAAATTTTATCATGGATTTGGAACATGTTTGGATTTCAAATATCAAATTTGTATTATTGATTTCAAATTTCAAAAAAAATCACTTCGGCACCTAAGCGCTAGGCGGGCCCTCCGCCGCACCGAATCCGCATAGAAATTTTTAAAACATTGTGTAGGCCTAACAAAATATCAATTGAAAATTCAAAGAAGTATAGTTTTTATTAATGTTAGAAAAATGATATTCACACGAACAATTCGCCCCTAAAATATGGAGTTGTTGTATATAGGTGAACCAGGTCCATACACATTTCGTGGACCTAGTAAGTAAAAACTTGACTTGTAACATAAGTGGCCCCCACTCGTCTATCCCTCATTTTCCTTTTTCCTTGTGTTGCTCATATAGTAAAATTATTGGCTATATTATTAGCCATAGTGGTTGGCCCACTCTACAATATTACATGACAATAGTTACTCGAAAATTAGGGGTGAATTGTTCATTTGACTTCCCCCCCCCCTCCCCCCTCCCTTTTTGGGTTTAACATTAAGGCTGTGTTTGATTCGGCTTTTTTCCATGGAAAATATTTCCATTACAAATTTTCCACCAATTGTAGTGTTTGATAGCTTATATTTTCTATGGAATTATTTTCCAAAATACTATCATTTTCCATATTTACTTCTAAAATGGTGGTAAATGAAACTTGTCCAACCCATAGGAAAATATCATTTTCCGTGGAAAATAACTATTTTCCGTGGAAAATAATGTCAATCAAACACCCAAATTAAGTTTTCCATGAAATTTTTTTAAAATTCCACGGAACTTTTTTCCTAGAAAAATAATTCCATGGAATTAATTTCTTTTCCACATATTTTCCATCTTGCAATCAAACACACCCTAACAAAATACTTCTTCAAAATTTCAAACGATGTTCGTTTAGACCTATATCTAGTCTAATAAGATACATTTGAGATATTCAACCCAGTCACTGCATGACGCTCTCAATCACTGCATGACGCTCGACCGTTTCTAGTATGTTTTCATATGCTTGGGTGCAATTGGCTTCAACCTCTCGACTAACCAATATAACGTGATTGTTTTCGTTCGCGATGGTCGACTGACCTGGAACTGCAACATACTTATTGTGTGCAACGGACGAACGAGTGAGTTCACGAGAGTCCATGATCTTCCCTCCTTCAGCAGGTTTGACGACTAGTCTCTGTGTCCATCTTGACCAACTATAGTCAATTGGCTTAGTTAGTCGGGACTCTCGTTCTGTTGGGCGTCACTGCCATCGGTGAAAAGTTTTACCATATAGAGTTTCAACCAAGAAACGAAAAGAGGTGGTGGTTTTGATTGCATGGACATGGGAGGAAGTTTGGACATTTCACTGCTTGCTTATGCTTTTGATATTGTTATATGGACCTTTGAGATTCAAGACGAGCACTAGACAAAGCAACTTGTTATTATTGGAGGTGAAGTTGAATCAGACTGTCTAGAAGCCGTTACCACAAAGGATCGAAAGAAACTCGGTAGAGCAAGAATGCCCTGATACCATAAAACAAAGAACACTTTGGTAGAGATAATGAATGTTATGAGTATTTAGCATTGATCTTGATATTGTATATATATAATGAGGGAGGGAATCATAATCCCTTGCTTAAAGGTACTGTACAAATGAACTAACAATAATTCAAATTAGGAGGAGACTTGGTCTACAACAAATGAACTAACAATAATTCAAACTAGGAGGAGACTTGGTCTCCAATAGTTATCCCACATGATTGGTCTGCATGGCCTTTAGGAAATCAAAGAAGGCTATGTGATGATGAGGTGATCATCTTTAGAGTGGATATATGTACTCCTCCCTAGTCCTGGAGGGGAGTTTTCCCATATGAGCATCACAAGGAAAAGGAACAATACACCAGTCCAGCCCACTTATTTTACAATGTCGAGATTTTTCTAACCAGTTCCACCAAATATGTTTAGATCTGGTTCACCTAATTATTTATCGTTGTAATGTAAAGCCATCCCACTTACAATATTGTCCTGTTTTCCCTCATAATGTCAGATATTGGAATCCCCATGTTATGGAGGATAACATTTGCCTTTTTCCTTGTTCTTATAGTTATCATGGCATATTCTCTAAGGTCATTTTTATTGAAGTCCGCCCTTCTCAAGTATTAATGGTTTGATGTTTTGGTTATGTGCAGCAAGGATCACACCCCAAAGTAGACCTATGAGGTAGCTGGCATGGATATGCTTTGTGTAAGAATTTGCAGCAAGGAATTGTCCAGCCATGCGCAGAAAGGGAATGAACAAGTGCCAGTGTTGTCTGGAGATATAACTCCTATGCCCGGTTCAGAGGTTTTTACATTCTGGTTCTGATGGTCAAACGGTCAAGAAGATTTGGGATAATCTTCCAGTGCCATCTCTCGTTCCTAACCGGTACACTTTATCCCAAAATTTAAATCCTTTTCGAGATGGGCCGTTGGTTGATCTAGCTGAAACTATGGGCGTCTCAATTGTTAGACTAATAAACATGCGTGCCAACTTGCTTGCCGCGAGCTGTGTTTCATACTTTTGTTGTAAGTGAAGGAAAGCAAAACCCGAGACAGAAAATAATCCAATACTTCTTTAATTATGACTCAAATTTCAATCGTTGGAAACCTTTCATACTAGACCTCGACCTCCAAGAAATGTTTAGTTCAAATCTTCATCTTTTCTTCTAGTAATGAAACAAAAGAAAGCTTCCTTAATACCTTGGAACAAAATACAGGATTTAGGTTTAATCAGATCTAGATTGGTACATAGTTGATGTCTGCTTACATCAGTTGTGTAAGAGGAAGGCTTACCCCAAAAGAACAGTGTGTTGGTTAGTGGGTTCTGCCAAGTCGGTATGATGATGCATGATAGTTAATATACATCTCGTTTTCCAGCATTAATTGTTGTATTACGTAATGGTTAGTTATCTCGATTTAGTTTTCGATTACGTATTTATCTTGACTACGTAATGGTTACTTAATTTCCTAGTTGTTTTTTTATTATGTATTTATCTTGACTTGTGTAGGATTGGAGGGCCTACTTTGAATCGGGGGATGGAACTTATTATTTGGAGTGCAGCTCATCAAGCAATGAACCTTGCACACAAATTTGAACCCCACTTGAACATTTTGTGATGTTGATACTTTGTATGTTGGATGTGGATTTATAACCAACCATTATTTTAACGTATGGTCCTACTGGACTTACACTGTGGTCATTTTTCTTTAGTGAATAATAACGTTCCTTGTCATGATTCATTAGCTATCCTAATCGTCTAAGTGGACCTTCCGCACAAGGGATCCTTGTAATCCTTTTCTTATTTTACATATATTGCTCGTTATAGGCTGTAAAACAAAATTTGCAGATTGTGAATATGTAAGCAAGAGCTGTCATGACATAGGAGACGACGTGCTCTCCAAGTTCTTTGTATCCATCCATGGGTATTGGTCAACTTGGGCAGGCTTATATATTAATCATCACGTGATCTGTCTATCGTTTTGAGTAGCCCCAGCAGTTTTAAGTTAGTCGCGATTGCAGGACCGAGGGGTTCTTCTAGAAACCAGTAATAAATTACCAATTTAGATTGAGAGGACTTTTGTGGGCTAAGAAAAGACTTTGGCAGTAGAAAAAACAGAGGAGGATGTTGATGTCTTTTTTTTTCTTGCAGATTAGGTGATTGAACTAACTGATGGATGGGTGTTCAAAATCCACCGAGGTTCGTCAGATTCACATCCGAAGAAGGAGGATTTGGGTTGTTCTAGCCGGAGCTAATTTTGGTTGCTCCTCCTTGCATTGTATTTCAAAACTTGGCTGTGGTCATACCTCACATTTGTGAAACAAATGATGTTGATTAGATTCAAGATAAATTAAACATCCAATTCATATCAAGACAGCTTGACCCCTATGAAACAAAAACAAGATAACTCAAAAGCAAAGGAAAATTGATCCTAATTAAGCTTGGGGAATGATCCCAAAATCAAAATCATCAATTTTTACATACTGTGTACAAAAGAAAAACTAAAACTCTTCAAAACTTTATGATCACCATTTTAAGCTTAAGCTTTCTTGGGTTGAGAAGAAGGTGCAGTCAATCTCTTGTCGCTAAGCTTCCTTCCATATTCCTTCTTCTTCATGATCAACTTCTTCTTGGCATCCTCTCCATTCCAATCCTTGAAAGTAGGCACCATGTACCACCACATAGAGGTGCAGCATATAGCAAACACCCTCCCAAACATCACCAAGCACACCAATATCAGAACCACCACCAATGGCCAATAGTAAGAACTACTCCTCCTGGTCCTGATCACCTTCCCCCTCCTCTTCGTCGTCGCTGTCTTCGTTGTCGTCGTCGCAGCAGGGACGACGTCCTTCGACTGCTGTTTGTTAGTCGTCGTGGACGACGGCGGTTTCTTGTCGTCTATAATTGACGTCCCCGCCTGCGGCTTGGGCCTTACGACAATGGGAACCCAGTCCTTGGAGTTGTGGTAGACGAACTGCACGAGAGCCACGCCCTGGGACCCCGTCCTGGCCATGATCCTCTCCCTCTTCGCCCCGAGCTCCGCGAGGACCGTCGAGAACTTGTCGAGCCCCCTCGTCGAGTATGGGTTGATCTGCTTCGCCTTCTTCGACGTCGACGCCGACGACGCCGAGGGCTCGTCGTCGTGCTCGTGGGGGAAACTTCCTGCACCACAGATCATTGTGTTGTTGTGGTTGAGCTGCACGCACAAACAAAGAAAAGAACTTTTTAGTTTGAAAATTTCTATATCGGGATCTATATATGGAGATGCTGTTTGGAAGACTCCTTCAATGAAGGGATATGTATTAGTCAGTAGTCAAAGAGAGAGAGAGAGAGAGAGAGGGTCATACAGCGTTAAAGAAATTATTTTTCTATTCAAACATTTTCATATTTCCTAAGGTTTGACTTAGATGATTAGATTATAATAATGCATGTTGATCAGGTTTTGAATTGGTCCGGATCAGGATTTAGTCTAAAATATCTCTAGTATCATAAAGGGGCTTCAAAACGGTTCAAGATTGAACCGTCTAAGTCGTGTATATCATCAATCATTTTAAAATTAATAATAATAATAATAATATATTAAAATGAACTACCTTTTTTATCTGTGTAGGTAACCGAACCCTCTTTCCTCATGTAAAAAATTAAAAACTACGAATATATTTAAAATTAAAATTATGTTTAAACTAACTACATAACATTATCTAATTAAACACATATCCAGAATCAAAAAAATAATAGTCATAACAAACCATATTAAAATATATTCAAATTATATTTAAAATATTGTAATATAATTTAAATTTTTATATACTTTATTAATACTATCATTGATTTTTTTTATACGTGCGTTACTGACTAGTATAATTAATTAGCCTATTATCATGTAAGCGCTTATTTTTTTATATATACATGTTTTTTTATATATAATAGAGAAAAAAAATCTATACTACTACAAAGAGAAAAGTTGACTTGATCATAAAGTTTTAATATATATATATATATATATATATATATATATATATATATATATATATATATATATATATATATATATATATATATATATTTATTAATTAGAATTATTCATTAAATTTAACATGATTAGTTAGAACGTATAAAAAAATTAAGAACTATTGTGTAACACACGTATATATACAAGGCCGGCTCAAGGATAAGTCAGTTAAGACTTCGAACTTGGACAACTCCCATATACTTGGAACAACCCCTAGGATCGGCCCACAATAAGGTTCAAGGGGCAGCCAAACCTAGCTTGGATATGGCAACTCAACCCAGTGGGCCGGCCTTGCGTATATATAAATTGTTAGGTCCATCAATGGTAAGTGATAACCCATTTGAACCAACCAGATTCCACAAAAAAAAATGCTTGGCTATATTTATTGATTAAATTGTTCATTAAATTTAACATGAATAGTTGGATAACTACGTATTACCTATATATTTTACGTATGATCAGTTGATAATTACATAAAATACATGCAATGCATAGACATATATAATTGTTAGGTCTATCAATGATAACTAATAACCCATTTGAACCAGACTCAATTCCAAATAAAATTCGATTGGATGTAAAATAATAAAAAAAGAATGGAATTTTGATGGAATTTTTAGCAAATTCAAAAGCCTCCCCTCTTGAATATAACCAGATAACCTTACCTATTATCTATGTATTTTAGTCAAAAATCAGGATTGGAGCACTAATTTTTAATTTTAGATCATTATGAATAACCCTGAAATAAATTGTACTTTAGGGTGTGTTGTCAATCAAGTGACTAATAATGCAGAAACATTTCAGCAATAACATGTATAATAAAGATGTTGTAATCTATTATCTATTATGATTTTTTATTTTTTATTTTTCAGGAGTCCAAACTGTTTCGAATGAATGCTACAGCGTGTAATATTTGTATACGAAATGAATGTATTTTATTTAGTACTTACCAAATAGAAAAAATGGTAGTCAATAATGTTCTTTGTCACGAACTTAATATTTTTTTTTCCTTCCCAAAATGCTGCTTCATCGCTAAGACGAAAATTAAAAAATATAGAACAAAAGAGAAAGAGATTAGAAGATTGAAAACTTCACTATAGTAGAAAGAGTTTATAACTTCTCGAGTGGTGAGGAACAAATGAGCTTTCTACTTATTCACTGGACGTAAAAGTATTTACACCATGAATTATTCTAGTACCTAGATATTTATGATGAAGATTCTATAATATCTAGAAGGCTATGGAGACTTCATGTATCTTCAATAAATTTTTACCACATCTTGAAAGATTTCGAAATCTTCTAGTAAAAATTTCGGTCTATGGAGAATCATACAAATCCATCTCGGTGGGATAAAAAAATTTGTGCGTGACATCTTGCTCTATATTTTACTTCTACAACTCAGTATCATGAACATGAATATATTTGTTAGTAGAACTTGTAACAGTCCTCGAATTCATTAGTTTTGGACTCACAATAAAATAAAATAAAGGCACAAATTCTCCTATTATACAATACTAGTAAATGTGCGTACTTTGTACGTACAATAAGAATATTATTAAATTATAATCAATATCTTTTTTAACTCATGTGGTTAATGTAGGAGGTATCAGGGTCGGCCCTGGCCCAGGACGACCGCCCAGGGCCCCCGGATCATGAGGGGCCAATTTTTTTTTTTTTTTAAGAATAAATATGTTAATAATTTTATATCTCAAAATACAACTAGTATATATCATGGGTTATTTTAAACATAGTTATTGTGGTGTAGTGGTTAGTACTTTAAACTTCTTGCTAAAGGTCCTAAGTTCAATCCTTGGTTGTATATTTTTTTAAAAAGTTTTTTTAAAATATTTTTTTACATTATGTATGGGGTCTTATTTTGAAAGTTCGTCCTGGGCCCCCATGAGCTCAGGACCGGCCCTGGGAGGTATTTTTCTTGTTTGGTTGAGTTCAATTTCCCATATTGACATATATAATAAATTTAAACTTTTTCCAACAATATTTTTTTTTACATAATTTTTAAAAATTAAATGGCTGATAATATACATATGGCTTAGATGGCTCAATCTTCAGCCGTTTTAAAGCCTCCTTGTAATACTAGAGATTTGTTAGGTTAAAAGCTAAACTCCAATTGCAAGAACACAGTTATACAAATAAATATCGAAAATTTTCACCTAAAGCATCCAAGTTTTAAAAATTGTACTCAAAGCACAACGTTTGTAAAAATTACATAATAAGCACAAGAATGCCATTTGAAACGGTGTTGTACCTTTAAAAAATATTAAAAATCGAAAGAAAAAACGTCGTTAGTTAGCTCCGTTTAAAACCAAAAAAAATATATAAAAATACGAAAACGTCATTTGGAAGGACGTTTTCCTTCCCTTGGGATGGGAGTTCTCGTCCACGTGACAGGAAGCGGGAGGTTGGAAAAGACCGAAGAAGGAAAGAAAGGGAGGAATGAAAAAAATCTCTCACAACTATATTATAGATGGCTAGTCAAAATGTTACCTATGAACCCATCTCAGCAAAGACGTTAGCTATGAAAATAGCTATCCTATTGCTAGCATATTGCTACCCCAAACCCCAAAACCCAAAGCCAACGGAAAAAAAATATATATTTAATGAAAACTCCCTTAGAAAGATCATTTTTTTTCAGGGATAACGACTTTTCTAAGAACGTTTTCATTAAATTTATATATTTTTTCGGTCGCACTTTTCAAGTGTAACAATATTACAGGACCGTTAAATAAAATATTCATTAAATTCATGAGCAAGAGCGATGGCGCCGCACCTGCCTAAGCACATGTTTGAAGAGCATACATGAAATGAACGTAACAAAATCAAAAGTCTCATGTGATCTACAACAACATCTGAACCCATCGATCGGCATCACGTTTTTCTTGTTTGGAACACATTGTGGCAGTGCATTAAAGCCTAGCCTCAATCAAAGTAATCACATTACTTTTCGTACAAGTGTTGCCTTTGATAGATGGATATGGCTTCTACGACTGAGAGTTGACTCTGTCAAGCCCGTTGTGGTCATCAGAAAAAGACAACAGTTATAACTGGATGATCGAACATCAGTGGACCGAGTCACGATAATGTATTTTTTTTTTCATTTATGGTAGAAGTTAAGAGACAGTGGACCAAAAAATATACAATACAGTATGTACAAAAAGTTACGAACGTTACGTCGAGTATAGTAAAAAAAAGTTTCGAACTTTACGTCGGACATCGTTAAAAAAAAAGGACTAAGAGTTGACTCTCAAGAAATTTGTCAAGTAATATTAGATTCTACATTTACAAATAGTACCTGCATCACAAGAGAGTGTTGTTGATGAAATGCTTTAGGAATATCAACCTACGGGGCTAAATTTCAATTGGAGGAACAATTTGTTTGTTCCAATTTATTAAGATTCATTGGTTGAAGGTTGAGAGCTCTCCAATCCAATTGTGAGTTTGAAAAAAAATAGTTGTCACATAAGAAAGATAATTTTTTTTTCAAAAGTACTTATCCAATGCAAATGTGAAATAAAATATGGATCTGACATGGCAATCACATGACAAGGACAATGTGAAGTTGGTTGTATCTAGACAATGCACTTCGCAATGACTTTATGTCCACATCATCAGTTGTGAATAATAATGTTTAGAGAAAAAACAGAAGAAGAGTAGAAGTTGTCTCGAAAGTTGTAAAAAATATATTTTGTATTGTCTTCTCAATACTTTCGCATTGGAGAAGATTTTTCAAACTCATTGTCTTTTGTGAATATAATCTTGTCACCTATAGAAGACATTGTCTTGTGTTTGCCAACTAAGAATCACAATACAAAACAAGACAATAGGGTTGGAGATGCTCTGATATTTCCTTCTAAATTACCTAACAAAGAAATTACTATATATTTTTTTTCTTCAAGACACGTGGTATTTCGAATTCAAGTTTTACAGTTACCTATAAATAAAAGAAATAAATAGATAAGGAAAAGGGGTAGTCAATACTACTCTTGCTGATGAAGAATGAAAAGCTATTCCAAATTGGATTTGTTGCAAAAGAAAATAAAAATAAGACTCCAAACATCCTATGGAAAGTTTGACTCGATAGTTGGTTCATGGATGCCAAAAAAACTACATTACCCTCAAGTTAAACTTTAAAAAAGCATTTTCTAAAAAATATTTTAAAGCTATTTTTATATATATTTCAATAGAAGAATAGGATTTTAGGATTTTTTTATTTATTAAATTAATTTTTTTATTGCTAAATATTTATTTTTTAAAATTTCAAAAATAGGGGCGTAGACACTAGTTTTTAACAAAATTGGGTATTGTCTGAGCTCTCTAGTCTAGTGGTATTATAACGAACATCCGGAAGGACCGGACAAAATTGGACAGTAGAAGGGATTCTGCAAAATATCTTCCGTTAGGAGGAAAACCATGTAAATATGACATACAAGGGAAGTATTATGTAATTCACTGAATAAAAAATCATCTATCATTTTTGTGATGATTCCAAGACGGCAAAAATATATTTTTATCTTAGAAAGTGGTACGTTTTGGCAAACTTTAATGGATTTCTCTTTCAAATCAGTGTTTTACTGCCAATTAAATCTGTCAACATGTGAACCAATAATTTTTCGGACTAGTTTTTGATATCGACCCACTGCCTTATCCAAAAATCAGTTTCTTTTATATAACCCGGTTGTCACGACCCGCACCCTTATGAGGGGCACGAGCACGTGGGTACGTCCAGCCTACGCCTCAGTATCGGCGGTAGAACACTGTATATAACGTCTGTAAATACTACGACTAACAGTATAAAGGCACATGTACAGTATATACTCTCCGAATGGAGGTGACATAGCAATACAGTCTCAACCACATGATAAAACTAAGGTAGAGAGCTCAGAAGGAAAACATATGATAGATGAAATAGAAATAAGTCCAGTGTCCGACACAAGCCCAGATATATACATAACATCACAGGGTCTCAAAATACTATATATAAAGGTACAGTCTGAAAGCTAGCTGGATCGCAGTCCAGACAAACCTAGCTAATAGATCTAGATAGAAGTACTATCGTCCACTGGCTCCAAGGGTGTCAACTGGTCGCAGTCTATGTCCTGACCATACCCATAGTAGGTAGAGCAGTCCGCATCTATGTCATCTGGATATATCATAACGTTATCCTGTCAGAAAAATGAACGAGTACAACGCTGGCAATAAATTCCATAGTAATGACAAATGCTCTAACAGTCAATCATAATAGAGTACAAGATGAACATATCAAGATGTAAGTATGTAACAGGATATGTAAACTGGAAATCATGTCAGGATGAATCATGCAGGAAAAGTAAGCTGAACTGTAAATCATGTAACTGATGTAATAATATAAAATGTGCCTCGAATATTATAGCATAATGTGATCGGTATGGGTCAAGATCAGGCTTCCAGCCGACCGGCTACAAGTACGTGGACTCGGCCCGGCCGGGATGGCAAGCTATGGAGCAAGTAGTAGCACAGGTCAGGCTATACCCATCGTGAGGTGAGGGTATAACTATGATACAGGTAGTAACTCAAGGTGGGCATTGATCACACTATCTATAAAATTCTCCATTCCCCGAATAGTATACGGATCCGGACATAGCACGTCATGACGCGGGATTTCCTAAGAGGGGAGCAAGTCCTCTTCAGGAATCGGCGTCAATATAAGTACAAGAATCAAGACCAAGCTAGTACCCGTATCCCAAGAAATCCAGGAATGACATCTCATGACAGGAATCCGACAATACTAGTCCGTGCACCAATGTGTCGAGAATCAAGTAAACACTATAACTGAACTGGTAGAGAAGATATCAAAACAAGTAACTGCTATCAGAGAATGTACTCGCCTGCTATCCTGAGCTGTAGGGTATATCAATGCTTAGAGCGGTAATCAGAAACCTAAAGATGAGATACTGTATGTTAATTTAGGTTTAAACAAGTTTAAGAATGATTCACAATGAATGATATGCAATCTAGGTCAAACTAGGTCTCACTGAGTCACACTAAGTCCTATCAAGTCAAATCTAGGTCAAATCAAGTTATATCAAGTCAATCTAAGTCAGACCAAGTCAACTTTAGGTCATACCAGTCATCGCAAGTCAAAACAAGTCGAAGAAAGTCAAACGGGGTCAAGAGTTGGCCTACAGTTGACTTTTGGTCAACTGGTCAACTCTGGTCAACTCTGGTCAACTCTAGGTCAATCCTAGGTCAAACTGGTCAAATGTTGACCAACAGTTGACTTTTGGTCAACTGGTCAACTCTGGTTTGGATTTGGTCAAATCTAGACAAAGTGTTGACTCACGGTTGACTTTTGGGTAAAAAGTCAACTCTGGGTCAACCGAGCCAAAATCGGTTCAAATATGACATTTGTAGGGTGTACCCAACAAGCCACCCAAGTTTCAAGTCAATCCGACTACCCGAACTCCGTATCTTGAATTTACCCGATTATCCCTTAACATTTACCCTTAAACCGTTCTAACTTGACGCCAAGTGGCCTTCCCTTAGGAATTCCACTCCGTGCTTCCTAGGATAGAAGGGTACTAGCCTATACAACCATTACCTACCAAGTTTCCTAGGGTAAGTGGACATCCAGACCATCTTACCGTCCAAATCGCCCGTTTACCCGTTATCTTGAATATTTCAAGATACAGAATGGTACGGCGCGATACCATCTCCCCAAGCCCACACGCAACCCCGATTCCAACTCAGAAGCATACCCACAAAATCTAAATCACATTTGCTAAGTCCCCTCCAAGTTTCGACGCGTTCCGAATCACGGAACTCAAATTCACCCCTTCACCAAAATCCTAACTTAACATTCACTCACTCACTCATTCAACTCTCACTTTTCACACCCTCTTGGGACAATCTTTGGGGGGTTATTTAGTGGGCTAATTAGGGTTATATAGGGCTATATATATAGGTATACATATGTATATATATGGGTATATATATAGGGGTATCTATAGGTTGATTTGGGGGTCAAAAAAGGGGGAAAATGTGCCTAGGCTGCTGCTACTGTTGCTGCCTACTGCTGTTACTGCTGCTGCAGTTTGCTGCTGCTGTGGGGGGGGGGGGGGGGGGGCGGGCAGCAGCTCCCTAAGCCCCCCCTTGCTGCCTTGGTTGCTCCCCCTTTCCCCTTCACAAATCCTTCCATCCTCCCACTCTAATTTACTCTAAAAACCTCTCTAATTTTCCTCTCGATCTCCTCTAATTCTCTTCTAATTCCTCTCTATCACTCTCACATATATATATATATATATATATATCACTCACATACATTTCCTCATTCCCTTCCCTCTCTACACATACAAATACACACACATATACACACACATATATATATATATATATTTTTTGACCACACACACACACACACACACACACACACACATATATATATATATATATATATATATATATATATATATATATATATATAAATGTATATATATATATATAGACACACACACACACTTATATGTATCTATATATATATGGACACTCACACACACACACACACACACACACACACACTCTCTCTCACATAGACACACTCTCAAGACACAACTATCACTCTCCTCTACACACACACAAATACACACATAAATACACACACATAAATACACATGTATATATATATATATATATATATATATATATATATATATATATATATATATATATATATATATATATATATATACCACTCAAAAAAGGATAAATCCATAAATAATCCTTAAACTAGATTTTAGGGGAACCTAACAAATCTAGGGTCAACTTGTAGAGAATGGTCCCCTCTCTAATTTATGTGAAGGAATAATGCAAAATGAGAAATAAATGAGAGATTAGAAATTGTACCTAAAGTAGATTTGAAGGAAGAAGAAGAAGTTGGAAGAAAGAAATGAAGGGAGAGAGTTTTAACTTGGTGGTGAAGTAAAAAAAAGTGGAGGGGGTGCTATAGGTGGCCGACCATGGTGGTCAATGGTAGGGGCACTTGTAATTACAAGTTTGCCCCTACACTAGCTTCTAGGCTAAGTTAAGACCCAAAATTGGTTTTGGAAAATGCTAAAATTAATTAAAAATCATAATTAAACTTAATTACTCATGGAGGACTAGTCCAAACTCCTAAACCTAAAAGTTTAGTGTGGTGGGCCATGGTTAAATAACATGCTAATTACGACTCAAGTCGAAATTCTCCGGAGTCCCGAATTAACTCGGAATGCGATGAAATTCGAACCCGACTCCTATAATAATTAAATATTAATATTCATGAAATAAAATTCCCAAAAATATTATAAAATAGAAAATTACCATTTTACCCCTAACTGGGAAAAGTGAGGGTGACAAGTCTATCCACCTTAAAAAAATTTTGTCCTCGAAATTGAAGACAACAAGTACAGGAAATCACAACCAGAAAGACAAAAGAAATAGATTTATACCTCAGGGCGCGAAAAGATATGGGAAACGCTCCCGCATGTCGTCCTCCCTCTCCCAGGTAGACTCACCTAGAGAGTGATGTCTCCACGCAACCCGAACCAAGGGTATGACCTGGTTCCGGAGCACCTTCTTCCTGCGATCCAGAATCTCCACCGGCTGTTCTGGATAGCTGAGAGTAGGTCCCACCTGTATCGCTGAATGGTCGAATACATGGCTAGGATCTGCCACGTACCGCCTCAGCTGCGATACATGAAACACGTTGTGCACTCCCTCAAGCCTAGTAGGCAAGTCCAGTCGGTAGGCTACTGCACCGATCCTCTCTTTAGATGGTGAAAGGTCCGATGTAGCGCGGACTGAGCTTCCCACCGTCGCCAAAGCGAATAGTGCCACGTGTCGGGGATATCCTCAAAAACACCATGTCACCAACCTAGACACGAGACAAAACTCAGCACACAACTAACAAACAATCACAACAAACACGACAAGAACTGAAACTAACCTCGAACTCTAACGGTCTCCGGTGACTATTGGTCCAATGCCGCTGCCTATCCTGAGCCACCCGAAGTCTGTCTCTAATCATCCTGACCTTCTCAGCCGCATCCACAACCATCTCCGGTCCAAGAAGCGCCCGCTCGCCGACATCGTCCCAAGACAAAGGAGTACGACATCTCCGTCCATATAGAGCCTCAAATGGTGACATCTCTATACTGGCCTGGTAGCTGTTGTTGTAAGCAAACTCTACCAGGTGAAGATGGTCCTCCCAAGAACCCTCGAGATCTAGCACACATGTGCGAAGCATATCCTCCAAAGTCTGGATGGTCCTCTCCGACTGTCTGTCTGTCTGAGGATGATAAGCGGTACTAAACTTGAGCGAGGTGCCCAAGCTAGCCTGCAAACTCCTCCAGAAGTGGAAAGTGAATTGGCTATCCCGATCTGAAACTATGCTCACCGGAACTTCGTACAATCTCACGATCTGACGAACATACAGCTCGGCCAGTCTCTCCGTAGACAAACCCACTTTGAAAGGCAAAAAGTGGGCCGATTTGGTCAATCTATCAACTATGACCCAAACTGCGTCCTTCCCTCCTGGCGATCGTAAAAGTCCAGATACAAAGTCCATGGTGATGTGCTCCCACTTCCACTCGAGAATGGGTAGCGGCTGTAGCAATCCACCTGGTCTCTGTCTCTCGGCCTTCACCTGCTGACACACAAGGCAACGAGATACAAACTGAGCTACCTCGCGCTTCATGCCATACCACCATACGTGCTCTCTCAGGTCCCTATACATCTTGTTGGTTCCAGGATGCATAGAATACTGAGAGCGATGTGCCTCCTGAAGAACCTCCTTCCGAAGCTCTCCACGCGGAACACACAGCCTAGTACCGTGCCGCAATGACCTGTCTTCGGCTACAGAGAAATCGTTAAGCAAGCTCGTCCTCACCTGCTCCCTGATGCTCCTCAGGGCAACATCATCATACTGTGCTGACCTGACTCTATCCATCAACTCAGACTGAATCTGCAAACCCCACATCTGGATCTCCACGCCCGAAATGATGACCTCGATACCCAAACTATCCAGGTCGGCCAACAAATAATGATCTGTCGTCAAGAACATAGCAACTGGATACATGCTTAAGGCATCTGCAACTACGTTGGCCTTCCCCGGATGGTACTGCAAGGATATGTCGAAGTCCTTTATTAGCTCTAACCATCGCCTCTGCCGCATGTTCAACTCCTTCTGAGTGAACACGTACTTCAAGCTCTTGTGATCTGTGAAGATCTCAACTCGCTCTCCGTACAGGTAATGCTTCCATAACTTCAAAGCAAATATAACCGCGGCCAACTCCAGATCATGAGTATGATAGTTCTTCTCATGAGGACGCAACTGCCTGGATGCATAGGCAATCACCTTCCCGTGCTGCTGAAGAACACACCCTAAACCCTTTCCCGAAGCATCGCTGAAGATCGAGAACCCTCCTGACCCAGATGGCAAAGTCAGGATCGGAGCTGAAGTCAACCTCCTCTTCAGCTCATCGAATGCAGCCTGACACTCAACAGTCCAGACGAACTCCACGTCCTTCCTGGTGAGTCTAGTCATCGGCTCTACAATCCGCGAGAAGTCCTGGATGAACTTTCGGTAATAGCCAGCCAAATCCAGAAAGCACTGAAGCTCGGCAACTGAACTGGGCGTAGACCAAGACTCCACTGCTGAAATCTTCCTCTGGTCCACTGAGATCCCGTGCTCGGTCACAACATGACCTAAGAACTCGACCAGGTCCAAGAAGAACTCACACTTCGAAAGCTTCCCGTAGAGTTGCTCCCTCCTCAGAGTCTCTAACACAACTCTCAAGTGCTCCTCATGCTCCTCCTGCGTCTTCGAATAGATCAAGATATCGTCTATGAAGACCACCACGAACTTGTCAAGGTACTGATGGAATACCTTGTTCATCAAGTTCATGAACACCGCGGGAGCATTGGTCAACCCAAATGGCATCACTGTAAACTCATACTGGCCGTACCGAGTCCGAAATTCCGTCTTGGGAATGTCATCCCGCCTCACCTTCAGCTGGTGATACCCGGACCTCAAGTCTATTTTCGAAAATACCTTCGTCCCACTCAGCTGATCGAACAAGTCGTCGATCCTCGACAAAGGGTACCTATTCTTGATAGTGAGGTTGTTGAGCGCCCGGTAATCAATGCACTTGCGGGACGTACCGTCCTTCTTCGGCACAAACAGGACTGGCGCTTCCCAGGACGAAGAACTGGATCTGATGAACCCCTTGTCCTGCAGCTCGTCGACTTACTTCTTCAGCTCTATCAACTCGCTGTTGTTCACCCTATAGACATGCTGTGAAGTGGGCTCGGCGCCCGGCACCAAGTCTATAGAGAACTCAATGTCCCTGTCTGGCGGCATCCCCGACAGCTCCTCGGGAAAGACATCCGAGAACTCAGCTATCAATGGATGTGGCAAATCCTGCCCCGCCAACAAAGCTCCATAGAATCCAGCCTCCGGCTTCGCTGCTCCTCGAGCAAACTCGATCTCTGGCTCTCCCGACGTCCTAAAAAGAACTCTGCCTCCTCTACAATCAATGCTAGCATGGTGCATGCTCAACCAATCCATACTGAGTACCATATTGTACCTCGGTAGGGGCATTACGAGCAGACACGCACTCAAGTCCCGGCCTCTCAAAGTGACTCTCTGTCTCTTACAAATATTATTAACCAGGATAATGCCTCCCCCGGTCATAATCTTGCAAGTCCTACCCATATATTCAGCAATAATGTTGTGTCTCAGAGCAAAAGAAACAGACACAAAACTATGAGTAACCCCAGAATCAAACAAGACGAAAGCAGGGAAGGAATCTAGGAGAACATGACCTGCTACAACATCTCCCACAGGCTCTACCTCCTCCTCTGCTGCCAAAGCGAACACCCTGCCCGCGGGTGCTCCCCTCTGGTGCTGAACAAAATGCTGCTGCTGGGTCTGAAGTGGAGGACCCCTCTGCTGAACCGCTGGTCCTCTAACCGGCTGCACCCTGTCCTGGCCTCCCTTGGCTGCCCGAGCAGGGCAGCCCTTCAGCTGGTGGTCGGTCTCACCGCAGAATAGGCAAGCACCTAACCTCCTCCGGCATACGTCTCTGTTGTGCCCCGTCTTTTCGCAGAAAGCACACTGCTGGGTCTGTCTCTGGCCCTGACCCTGATGCTGCTGGGCACGCGCCGGTGCTTGCTGAATCTGCAACAGAGGCTGCTGCTGAAACGACCTCTGCTGATGCTGAATATGGGGACGCTTGGCCGGTCCCGCACTGGAACTCGCCCCCATAGTATCTCCGCTCCTCTTCGGCTTGAGGGCGAAGTCCTCCTCTGCAATCTGCGCGTCCATCAATATCTGATCGAACGTCGTATCACGGCGACCCGAGGTGCGGGTGCGCACTGCATGAATAAGTCCCCTGTGGAACTTACGAGCCTTCTGCCCCTTATCCTGGATCATATCGGGAGCGAACCTGCTAAGGTGGAAGAACTCAGCTGCATACTCGTCCACCGACGAGTTCCCCTGCACTAGACCCACGAACTGGCCCTCTAATGCTGTAAGAGCCACGTCCGGGAAGAACTTCTCCTTGAAGAGCCTTCGAAAGTTCTCCCATGTCAGCCCTCTCACCGACGCACGAGGATCCGTACGGTACCATGTCAGTACAATGTCGAAGAATCGGCTGGCTGCGGCCGAAACCCAAAGTGCTCTAGGAAGCTCTGCCAGCTCCATGCTCCGCTGCACATCCTCTAGCCAGTCGTCTGCATAAAGGATGCCCTCCGTGCCCGTGAAGTCCCTGGAGTTCATCTTCCTAAAGTCTAATACTATCCCCGGCCTGGACTGCTGCTGGTACGGTTGCTGGCCAGTAGGGCCCTGCACCGTACCCGGTGCCACTCTCTCCACTGCTGCCAGTGCAAGCTGATACGAGTTCTCCATGCTCTGTCTCAGCATCTCAATCTGACGGTGTGACGCCTCCGACTGGCGCTGTGATGCCTCTACCTGGGCCCGCTGTGTCTCCATCATCTGCTGAAGGAGAAGGAACATATGATGCGTATTCGTCGGTATCGGTGGTGGTGGCGGCAGTATCTCTGGAACAACGGCCGAAACCCTCTAGGGTGGAGGTGGTAGACCTCCCTGTGCAACTGCCAGGGCCTCTGGGATAGTGGAATCACTGGGGGCAGTCTCGTGAACCTCCTCCTCAGCCTGGTCAGATCTCTCGGGCAAGCTACTCGATCCAGTGGCCTGCGGGTACGTCTTCATCATCCTGGAGACGAATTGAAACAAGAGATCAATATGGCACATGAGTAGATTATCAAAGAAGGACAGTTAATTTAATACAAGGAAAATAATCATGATAATCAAAAGATCAAAAATTTCTTAGGTGTGATCGAGAAACTCCTATCATGTCCTAGGTCCTACGTCCTAATTGCAGGCTCGTAATTAGTACTCTAAGTCGAGCACCATTACGAGATCGCACTAATTGCGACACAGGACCTGCATGGGCCACCACAAAAACGTGTTACGACTTGCACCCTTATGAGGGGCACGAGCACGTGGGTATGTCCAGTCTACGCCGCAGTATCGGCGGTAGAACGCTATATATAACGTCTGTAAATACTACGACTAACAGTATAAAGGTACCTGTACAGTATATACTCTTTGAATGGAGGTGACATAGCAATACAGTCTCAACCACATGATAAAACTAAGGTAGAGAGCTCAGAAGGAAAACATATGATAGATGAAAAAGAAATAAGTCCAGTGTCCGACACAAGCCCAGATATATACATAACATCACAGGGTCTCAAAATACTATATATAAAGCTACAGTCTGAAAGCTAGCTGGATCGCAATCCAGACAAACCTAGCTAATAGATCTAGATAGAAGTACTATCGTCCACTGGCTCCAAGGGTGTCAACTGGTCGCAGTCTATGTCCTGACCATACCCATAGTAGGTAGAGCAGTCCGCATCTATGTCATCTGGATATATCATAACGTTATCCTGTCAGAAAAATGAACGAGTACAATGCTGGCAATAAATTCCATAGTAATGACAAATGCTCTAACAGTCAATCATAATAGAGTACAAGATGAACATATCAAGATGTAAGTATGTAACAGGATATGTAAACTGGAAATCATGTCAGGATGAATCATGCAGAAAAAGTAAGCTGAACTGTAAATCATATAACTGATGTAATAATATAAAATGTGCCTCAAATATTATAGCATAATGTGATCGGTATGGGTCAAGATCAGGCTTCCAGCCGACCGGCTACAAGTACGTGGACTCGGCCCGGCCGGGATGGCAAGCTATGGAGCAAGTAGTAGCACAGGTCAGGCTATATCCATCGTGAGGTGAGGGTATAACTATGATACAGGTAGTAACTCAAGGTGGGCATTGATCACACTATCTATAAAATTCCCCATTCCCCGAATAGTATACGGATCCGGACATAGCACGTCATGACGCGGGATTCCCTAAGAGGGGAGCAAGTCCTCTTCAGGAATCGGCGTCAATACAAGTACAAGAATCAAGACCAAGCTAGTACCCGTATCCCAAGAAATCCAGGAATGACATCTTATGACAGGAATCCAACAATACTAGTCCGTGCACCAATGTGTCGAGAATCAAGTAAACACTATAACTGAACTGGTAGAGAAGATATCAAAACAAGTAACTGCTATCAGAAAATGTACTCGCCTGTTGTCCTGAGCTGTAGGGTATATCAATGCTCAGAACGGTAATCAGAAACCTAAAGATGAGATACTGTATGTTAATTTAGGTTTAAACAAGTTTAAGAATGATTCACAATGAATGATATGCAATCTAGGTCAAACTAGGTCTCACTGAGTCACACTAAGTTCTGTCAAGTCAAATCTAGGTCAAATCAAGTTATATCAAGTCAATCTAAGTCAGACCAAGTCAACTCTAGGTCATACCAGTCATCGCAAGTCAAAACAAGTCGAAGAAAGTTAAACGGGATCAAGAGTTGGCCTACAGTTGACTTTTGGTCAACTGGTCAACTCTGGTCAACTCTGGTCAACTCTAGGTCAACCCTAGGTCAAACTGGTCAAATGTTGACCAATAGTTGACTTTTGGTCAACTGATCAACTCTGGTTTGGATTTGGTCAAATCTAGACAAAGTGTTGACCCACGGTTGACTTTTGGGTAAAAAGTCAACTCTGGATCAACCGAGCCAAAATCGGTTCAAATATGACATTTGTAGGGTGTACCCAACAAGCCACCCAAGTTTCAAGTCAATCCGACTACCCGAACTCCGTATCTTGAATTTACCCGATTACCCCTTAACATTTACCCTTAAACCGTTCTAACTTGACGCCAAGTGGCCTTCCCTTAGGAATTCCACTCCGTGCTTCCTAGGGTAGTAGGGTAATAGCCTATACAACCATTACCTACCAAGTTTTCTAGGGTAAGTGGACATCCAGTCCATCTTACGGTCCGAATCGCCCGTTTACCCGTTATCTTGAATATTTTAAGATACGGAATGGTACGGCGCGATACCATCTCCCCAAGCCCACACGCAACCCCGATTCCAACTCCGAAGCCTACCCACAAAATCTAAATCACATTTGCTAAGTCCCCTCCAAGTTTCGACGCGTTCCGAATCACGGAACTCAAATTCACCCCTTCACCAAAATCCTAACTTAACATTCACTCACTCACTCACTCATTCAACTCTCACTTTTCACACCCTCTTGGGACAATCTTTGGGGGGTTATTTAGTGGGCTAATTAGGATTATATAGGGCTATATATATAGGTATACATATGTATATATATATATATGGGTATATATATAGGGATATCTATAGGTTGATTTGGGGGTCAAAAAAGGGGAGAAATGTGCCTAGGCTGCTGCTACTGTTGCTGCCTACTGCTGTTACTGCTGCTGCAGTTTGCTGCTGCTGTGGAGGGGGGGGGGGGGGAAGCAGCTCCCTAAGCCCCCCCTTGTTGCATTGGTTGCTCCCCCTTTCTCCTTCACAAATCCTTCCATCCTCCCACTCTAATTTACTCTAAAAACCTCTCTAATTTCCCTCTCGATCTCCTCTAATTCTCTTCTAATTCCTCTCTATCACTCTCACATATATATATATATATATATATATATATATATATATATATATATATATATATATATATATATATATATATATATATCACTCACATACATTTCCTCATTCCCTTCCCTCTCTACACATACAAATACACACACATATATACACATGACCACACACACACACACACACACACACACACACACACACACACACACACATATATATATATATATATATATATATATATATATATATATAGACACACACACACACTTATATGTATCTATATATATATGGACACTCACACACACACACACACACACACTCTCACATAGACACACTCTCAAGACACAACTATCACTCTCCTCTACACACACACAAATACACACATAAATACACACACATAAACACACACACACACACACACACACACACACACACACACACACACACACATATATATATATATATATATATATATATATATATATATATATATATATATATATATATATATATATATATATATATATATATACCACTCAAAAAGGATAAATCCATAAATAATCCTTAAACTAGATTTTAGGGGAACCTAACAAATCTAGGGTCAACTTGTAGAGAATGGTCCCCTCTCTAATTTATGTGAAGGAATAATGCAAAATGAGAAATAAATGAGAGATTAGAGATTGTACCTAAAGTAGATTTGAAGGAAGAAGAAGAAGAAGTTGGAAGAAAGAAATGAAGGGAGAGAGTTTTAACTTGGTGGTGAAGTAAAAAAAAGTGGAGGGGGTGCTATAGGTGGTCGGCCATGGTGGTCAATGGTAGGGGCACTTGTAATTACAAGTTTGCTCCTACACTAGCTTCTAGGCTAAGTTAAGACCCAAAATTGGTTTTGGAAAATGCTAAAATTAATTAAAAATCATAATTAAACTTAATTACTCATGGGGGACTAGTCCAAACTCCTAAACCTAAAAGTTTAGTGTGGTGGGCCATGGTTAAATAACATGCTAATTACGACTCAAGTCAAAATTCTCCGGAGTCCCGAATTAACTCGAAATGCGATAAAATTCGAACCCGACTCCTATAATAATTAAATATTAATATTCATGAAATAAAATTCCCAAAAATATTATAAAATATAAAATTACCATTTTACCCCTAACTGGGAAAGGTGAGGGTGACACCGGTCGATCCGGTCGTTTAGACCACTGAACCGTCTGACCCGGTTGGATTTTAAATCGGTCTGAACCTGACTTTTCCAATTCAATTTTTTTTATAAGCTTTTGACTTTTGGTTTGGACTTTACATGCAATAAAAGTTTATATGTATGATTCTTAACCAAGTTTAGCATAAGTAGTATACGTATAGTTGTGTATTATGTAATATATTCAAATATAATTATAAGCCTATACAATTGGTTGAACCGGGGTTAAACCACTGGTTGGACCGGTTTGATCCAATCCAGTGTCCTCACCGAATCGATCTCCGGTACGATTTTTAAAACATTGGTTTAAACACAAATGGAGGTTCATAGAATATGTACTAAAACTTGTTTTGGAATTGTTGTGACTTTTCAAAACTGACAACAAAAATAACTTTTGATATTAGGTGGGAGGTTGTTGCCAAAAGCTGTTCCTAAATTGAATTGATGTTTCAACATTTATTTGGCTAAATTGTAATTTGATACTCTCGACTACCAAAATGTTCAACTTGATACCCTTAACTTTGATAGGTGCTAACTTAATACCCTCAAATATATAATAATTTTTATGTGATATCTAAAATTTAAAAAGAGATAAAACTACCCTTCCCTTCCTAACCCACAACACCCTTCCTTCTCCGGCAGCACTCCCCTCCGGCCGCCCTACCCCTCTGCGACTGCCCTCCAAACCCGCATCCGCGCCCCGCCGCCCCGTGCCCCCGCCTCCGGCTGCATCTGCTTTCCCCACCAGTGACCCCGCCGCCCCGCACAGCTCCGGGCAGGCCCACACCCCCGCGCCCACCTCCTGCAACGTGTCACGCTGTCACGTCCCAGAACCAGAATACTGGAGAGCGGGGGACAGACACAGCCAACTACGTACATTGAAGTATAATTTACCTCGATATACGATCACGGCTGTCTAGATGCATGAGGGTTTATCTACAAGCCAACAGTCTCTTATGGTCATAAACAAGCCTAGTGTCTCAATCTCAAGCAAGTAGGTAAATGTTACAAGATGTTAGATCATCAGACATACAAAGTAAGGCGTCCCAAACATTACATATTCAGATGATCATGAAGCTAGTTATACAAAATGTGAAGACTAGCAAGAGTTTCAGTCATACATGATCAACCCTAGGATTTGTCAATCATGTTACAGCCCGTAGGCAGACAGTAAGTAAAGTTGTAAACGAGCTAACACTTGCTCGGCGGCTAAACGCCTCAAAAGAATATTTTACAAGGGAGTGGGAGAGCAAAATAAGAACCCACTCGTTGCCAGGGTTGCGCCTAGTGGTCACCATCTGGCTGGAAGGCTGGAGGATCCTCGAGTCAAAATTTGGCCATACAAAACCAGCTGGGTCAGACCCCAGAAGAGCAAGTGCCACAAGGGAGGCTTCACTTAAGAACTAAAACCAGCATATTAGCACATAGGAACATAAATGGTAATAAAAGACATGGGTTAGAGAAAACAAGGTGATAAACGATAAGACAACTAAGGGACTGTTCCGATAGCCAAGTTACAACTCGTAAACCAAACAAGGACCGGGGTTGTAACCCTTCACCTGAACAGAGCTTAGTCTCCAACCAATTATCGACAAGAGTAAAGCATAAGCAAGCATGTGCTAAAGTAATCATAGACTGGCATCGATTAGACAAGACTGGACTGGACTGGACTGCATCTATCATTCACGGCCAAGCAAAGAGTACGACTTGTTACTTTAACTAACTAGGATTATCACAAGCCTAGTTACTAGCAAGATGCAATAGGATGTTCCCGCAGCCACAAGCCCTGCAGCTATCCAGGTTATCCAGGCGAGGAGATTTATTAGAGTTACAAGAGTTATCAAGCTTACTGGTGTACTTTCAGTAATTATGTTTTCAAGAAGTGCCCCACTTGACAGTGAGCTGGAAATGTGTCCTACTCGTCGGCAGGCTACAAGTCCTTCTGGTGCGGCCGGGAAAACGGGATCGCCTATAACTGGGAAAATCTCTCTATATGAACTACTTGATCAATCTAGTCATTAACCTAGTCAGATTCATTATGAAATCATGACCGTGGTAACCAGTAATTCATGTCCTCGATATGATGCAAGACGAGACATGTAGCTTATACAGGCACAATCAAGAAAATTAACCACGGTGTCAAGACAAGAGTTACTTAGCAAGTCAGGGTAGCTGTCGCAACAGCGTTCAAGATTATCATGTCATGTCAGGTTACTTGTTACTTATCAAGAGTGCGCCAAGCCAGGTTGTGCCAAGCTAGGTTATGCCAAGCTAGGTTGCGGCAGTGCCAGGTTGTACGCAGTGTCAGGTTGCGGCAGTGCCACAGTACCAGGTTGCGGTAGTGCCACAGTGCCAGGCTGCGACAGTGCCAAGTTGCGCGCAGTGCCAGGTTGCGGCAGTGCCAGGTTGCGTGCAGTGGCAGGTTGCGGCAGTTTTATGTTACGACAGTGCCAAGTTGTGGCAGTGCCAGGTTACGCGCAGTGCTAGGTTGCGACAGTGCCAGGTTGCGCACACTGTTCATCTTTTCCAACCAGCATAAAAATGCTTGGTTGAACCCATAAACTTCAAATGACCATAACTTGGTCAAAATAACTCCAAATTAGGACTTTCAAAGGTTAAAATGGGGTAGAACAAAATTCTCTACAACATGGAACATCTAGTTTTTGAAAACAAGCAAGTTTGATAGATCAAAACCACAAAAAACCAAAAAAGTATCAAACTTAGATCTACAAGAATCTAACCATAAAAATTAAAAACTCCAAGTTCTAAAGAGACTTATAATCATGTAAAGAAGAGAATGGAATAATAAAACTTGAGATCCATTATGAAGCAAGTTACACTTGTCTAGGGCTCTTGGGTGTAGGTGGAGAGGAGTAAATGAAAAAGATGGAGAAGTTATAAGAAATAAATGGAGGAGAGAGAGAGGGGTTGACTTATATATTAAGCCAAAACCATCTCAAACCAAACCAAACCAACATATTGAACCAAACCAAAATAAACCAAGTCAAGGTCAAACTAAGACTAGGCTAAGCAAGACAAGTCTAACTACGATCCACCTGACAAATGTCAGAAATCCGTACACGTATAATAAAAATACGTATAACGGGAAAACATGAGTGACAACTCTACCCACCTTAAAAGAATTTCGTCCTCGGAATTAAACCAAGAGGCTAGATATGTCGGGGCAAGCTACATTAACCATAGGTAATCTATGACTAGCAATTAATCAAGCAATCATTCATGCAAACAAGGAGTTAAGAGCATAAGGCATAAGGAAGATATTATACCTCATGAGTCAAACAGGTGTGGATATCGCAATCGAATATCATCCTCACGTTTCCAAGTTGACTCACCCAAAGAGTGTTGACCCCAAGCAACACGGACTAACTTAATAGTCTTGTTCTTGAGTACCTTCTCTCTTCGGTCCAATATGGATACGGGCATTTTCTCATACGAAAGGTTGGTACCAACAACCAATTCCGAATGATCAAGGATATGGCTCGGATCCGTGATATACCGTCGCAATTGGGATACATGGAATACGTCATGTACCTCACGTAACGACGGTGGGAGAGCGAGACGATAGGATACATCACCTACTCGTTCGAGAATGTCAAACGGCCCTATATACCTAGGACTAAGCTTTCTCCGTACGCCGAATCAAATGACCCCATGGGTAGACGAGATCCTAAGGAATACGTGATCGCCGATAGAAAACTCAAGAGGACGTCGATGAGAATCGGTCCAATGACGCTGACGATCTTGTGTAACTCGAAGATGATCTCTAACTTGTCTGACCACCTCGATAGTCCGAGTAACGATTTTTGGACCAAGCATCTGCCTCTCGCTTACATCGTCCCAAGCTAAAGGTGATCTGCACTTTCTGCCATACAGTGCCTCAAACGGTGCCATCTGGATACTGGCATGGAAACTGTTATTGTAGGAGAACTCCACGAGTTGAAGGTGATCTTCCCATGAGCCACCGAAGTCGAGTGTACATGATTGTAACATATCTTCGAGAGTCCGAATCGTGCGTTCTGACTGACCATCTGCCTGCGGATGATATGCTGAACTGAACTTGAGACGAGTCCCCAAACTCTCTTGAAGACTCCGCCAAAAGTTAGATGTGAATCTTGAATCTCTGTCTGATATGATACTAACTGGCACTCCATGCAATCTGACTATCTGCCTAAGGTACATCTCTGCAAGTTGATCTGTTGACTGGCCAATTCTGAAAGGGATAAAATGAGCTACCTTCGTGAGCCGGTCAACTATAACCCAGATAACATCTCTTCCAGCTGGAGATTTAGGTAATCCAGTTACAAAATCCATGGTAATGTGCTCCCATTTCCATTTTAGAATCAGTAAAGGTTGAAGAAGTCCGACTGGTCTCTGATGTTCAGCTTTAACTTGTTGGCAAACTAAACAACGAGAGACAAACCAGGCTATCTCCCTCTTCATGCCACTCCACCAGAAATACTGACGGATATCACGATACATCTTCGTACCACCGGGATGAATTGAATACTGCGAACTGTGAGCCTCTGCCATGATCTCCTGTCTGATATCACCGCTGGGTACACAAAGACGCCTTCCATATTGGAGAGTACCATCTTCGTGAATACATAACTCTGTTCTCCTTCATGCTTCACATTCTGTCCTAAGCTGCTGAAGCTTAGAATCTGTTGATTGAGCTATCTTGATCCTCTCAACTATACTGGACTGAACTTGCATACTGGACATCAATGCCACATTGGTAGGAAGAACTACTTCTATTCCCATCTTTTGAAGATCTGCTAATAACTATGGCTGTGCTGTTAGAAAATAAGCTCCTACTCTTCTACTCAACACATCTGCAACTACGTTGGCCTTCCCAGGATGATACTGTAAGTTGATGTCGTAATCCACAAGTAGCTCTAGCCATCTCCTCTGACGCATGTTAAGATCCTTCTGAGTAAACACATACTTAAGACTCTTGTGGTCGGTAAAAATCTTCATTCGATCTCCATACAAGTAATGCCTCCACAACTTCAGTACGAAGACCACCGCTGCAAACTCCAAGTCGCGGGTTGGATAATTTCTCTCATGATCACGAAGCTGACATAATGCATAAGCTACTACCTTACCATGCTGCATTAAGACACATCCCAATCCTCTGCCAAAAGCATCACAATAAACTGAAAATCCTCCAGTCCCATCTGGAAGTGTGAGAATGGGACCCGTCATCAATCTTCGCTTCAACTTCTCGAATGAACTCTGACACTCTACTGTCCAAGCGAACTGCACATCCTTGCGGGTCAACTGCATCAATGGTGCCAAAATCTGAGCAAAGTCTGACACAAATCGTCGGTAATAGTCGGTCAATCCTAGGAAACTGCAAACTTCTGCGACGATGCTGGGAACTGGCCATGTCTCTATGGCAACTATCTTCTGGAGATCCACTTCCACTCCACCTCGGGTGATGATGTGACCTAAGTACGAAATGCGATCAAGCCAAAATTTTGCACTTACTGAACTTCGCATACAACTCGTGCTCTCTGAGAATCTGTAGGACTACACGAATATGCTGCTCATGCTCTGCCTCATTCTTGTTATAGACTAAGATGTCGTCTATAAACACTATCATGAACTGGTCCAAATAGGGTATGAAGATATGATTCATGAGGTCCATGAATACGGCTGGCGTATTGGTCGCTCCAAATGACATAACAAGGAACTCCTAATGTCCATATCTGGATCTGAATGCTGTCTTCGGAATGTCTTGCTTTATGACTCTGATCTGATGGTACCCCGACCGTAAGTCAATCTTCGAGAATACTGCTGCCCCACTGAGTTGATCGAACAAGACATCTATCCTTGGTAGAGGATATTTGTTCTTGATTGTTACAGAATTCAAGGTACGATAATCAACACATAATCTTGACGTACCATCCTTCTTCTTCACAAGAAGCATCGGGGCTCCCCAAGGTGATCCACTAGCACGAATGAATCCCTTGGTTCTGAGTTCTTAAATCATCTTGTACAGGATCTCCAACTCTGATGGTGCCATTATGTAGACTCTCTCTGACACTGGTGCCGTTCTTGGAATCAAATCGATAGTGAACTCTATCTCTCTCTCTGGCGGCATGCCTGGAAGTTCTTCGAGAAATATATTAGAAAACTCTTCGACCACTCTGGGAAACTGAACTGCTTCTGCCACTGCCATCCGCAAGACTGGTGGAGAAGGTTCTACTTCGTCTCTGGAAAATAAAAACTCTGGTTCGCCTGGAATACCAAAAATAATCCTGCAAATATGGCAGTCTATTCTTGCGTATTGATCCTTCAACTAATCCATTCCTAGGACCACATCATAGTCGACCATCGAGAATTCGATCAATCTAGTGAAAAACTCTCTACTGTTAACTACGATTCGACACGAGGAATAGACTCTATCTACCCCTACAAGACCGTTACCAGTAAGTATATTGAGCCTTACTGATAATGACTTGGGTTCCAGTCCTATTCGTGTTACGAATCGTGCAGACATAAATGAATACGATGCACCCGAATCAAATAATACTGATGCTGGAAAAGAGTTGACGAGAATGGTACCTGCCACTACCTCACCTGATGCCAATTCTTCTGCCACGGTCAAAGCCATAGCTTGATCTTGTCCTCTCGGTGCTGGTCCTCTCTGCTGGTGACCCCTCTGCCTGTTCTGAATCTGAGCTTGGGCCTGAGCATACTGTTGCGGCCTCTGCTGCTGGAAAGCTTGAGCTTGAGGCGGCAATGGCCTCATAGGCTGCTGCTACTGCTGCTGTACTGGTGCTGGTCCCCTAACCGATGGACTGGCTAGGGTTGATGAAGAGGAACTGGATCTATGCGGGCAGGACCCTATCATGTGATCCGGTGCCCCACAATCCAAGCACAACCCCTGTGCTCTGCGACACTCTGAGACTACGTGTCCTGGCTTCCTACAATGAGGGCAGCCCATCGCGAAAGACTGCTTCTGCTTTTGCTTCTGTTGCTGAGGGTACGTCGGTGTCGAGTGCTGAACCGACGAAACTGTGGTCGCCCTCCTAGGAGCTCCAATGGTCGAAGCCCTAGCTGTCGGGGCTGGTGTTGATGACTGGAAAAAATGTCCATAAGACCTCTTCCGTCCTCCAGTTCGATCTATTATCCTCTGGAAGGTATACTCATGCCTCTTCGCTGCTCGCAAGACGGCATCAAACGTCTAGTACTCAAACTGCTCCACTGATATAATAATCTCTAGGTGGAGCCCCTGCTGGAATCGCTGGGCTCGATCCAATTCGGTTGCCACCAAGGTGGAAGCAAACCGACTAAGTCTAGAAAATTCGACTGCATATCCATCGACCGTCCTTTCCATCTGCTTGAGATTGCTGAATCTGGTCTGCAGATAATACCGAGCTACTACATCAAAGTACTTCGTCTAGAACTTGTCGCTGAATACCATCCATAAGACAGACGTCGCCAATCCAACTACTTGCATCGCCCACCAGCTGCGAGCTAAGTCCAATAACTGTAGGCGCACGACGGTCACCTTCTCACCCTCAGGAATCCTAGCTGCTTCCAGGATAACCTCTGTGTCCTGAAGCCATGCATCAATAACAATAGCATCTTCTATTCCGTCAAAGAAAGGAGGGTTCAGATGCTTGAAGCTGTTAGCCGCATTGTTTCCTTGATAACCAATTCTGTCCATGGCATCTTGTACTGTCTGGTACAGGGCATCGCCCCGACGATCTTGAGATGCAAGCAATTCCCTAATAAGCCCCACCAGGGTTCCATTATCAGACTCTGCAGGCTGGACGGGTTGAATTGGAGGCTCCGGATCCCTGGAATGCATGACTCGGGAGGCTGCTCCAGAGTGCTGGGCTTGGTCTCCAGGTTGCTGCTGGTCCACTGGAGGTGCTCCACCTTGCTGATCGGTAGGACCAGGAATAATGCCGCTGAAGAAACAACATGGAGAACAATAAGGAAGGACCATGATAGATCGAGGATATAAACATGTGATCAGGTCAAGATTTTGGAAAGATTAGAAGACACGAGTAGAGATCAAGGGCGAGTGCTGATTGAGACATCTATTCAGTGAAACCCTCACACATCTTATTTTACAAGACCTGCATGGGCCACCACTTAAACCGTGTCACGTCCCAGATCCAGAATACTGGAGAGCGGAGGACAGACACAGCCAGCTACGTACATTGAAGTATAATCTACCTCGATATATGGTAACGACTGTCTAGATGCATGAGGGTTTATCTACAAGCCAACAGTCTCTTATGGTCATAAACAAGCCTAGTGTCTCAATCTCAAGCAAGTAGGTAAATGTTACAAGATGTTAGATCATCAGACATACAAAGTAAGGCGTCCCAAACATTACATGTTCAGATGATCATGAAGCTAGTCATACAAAATATGAACACTAGCAAGAGTTTCAGTCATACATGATCAACCCTAGGATTTGTCAATCATGTTACAGCCTGTAGGCAGATAGTAAGTAAAGTTGCAAACGAGCTAACACTTGCTCAACGGCTAAACGCCTCAAAAGAATATTTTTACAAGGGAGTGGGAGAGCAAAATAAGAACCCACTCGTTGCCAGGGTTGCGCCTAGTGGTCACCATCTGGCTGGAAGACTGGAGGATCCTCGAGTCCTACTCCGAAATCTGGCCATACAAAACCAGCTGGATCAGACCCCAGAAGAGCAAGTGCCACAAGGGAGGCTTCACTTAAGAACTAAAACCAGCATATTAGCACATGGGAACATAAATGGTAATAAAAGACATGAGTTAGAGAAAACAAGGTGATAAACGATAAGACAACTAAGGGACTATTTCGGTAGCCAAGTTACAACCCGTAAACCAAACAAGGACCAGGGTTGTAACCCTTCACCTAAACAGAGCTTAATCTCCAACCAATTATCGACAAGAGTAAAGCATAAGCAAGCATGTGCTAAAGTAATCATAGACTGGCATCGATTAGACAAGACTAGACTGGACTGCATCCATCATTCACGGCCAATCAAAGAGTACATCTTGTTACTTTAACTAACTAGGGTTATCACAAGCCTAGTTACTAGCAAGATGCAATAAGATGTTTCCGCAGCCACAAGCCCTGCAGCTATCCAGGTTATCCAGGCGAGGAGAATTATTAGAGTTACAAGATTTATCAAGCTTACTGGTGTACTTTTAGTACTTATGTTTTCAAGAAGTGCCCTACATGACAGTGAGCTGGAAATGTGCCCTACTCGTCGGCAGGCTACAAGACCTTCTGGTGCGGCCGGGATAACGGGATCGCCTATAACTGGGAAAATCTCTCTATATGAACTACTTGATCAATCTAGTCATTAACCTTGTCAGATTCATTATGAAATCATGACCGTAGTAACTAGGAATTCATGTCCTAGACATGATGCAAGACGAGACATGTAGCTTATACAGGCACAATCAAAAAAATCAACCACGGTATCAAGACAAGAGTTACTTAGCAAGTCAGGGTAGCTGTCACAACAGCGTTCAAGATTATCATGTCATGTCAGGTTACTTGTTACTTATCAAGAGTGTGCCAAGCCAGGTTGTGCCAATCTAGGTTGTGCTAAGCTAGGTTGTGCCAAGCTAGGTTGCGGCAGTGCCAGGTTGCGCGCAGTGCCAGGTTACGCAGTGCCAGGTTATGTAGCATTTGGTTTCCTAAAAAAATTATTTTTATAATTTTGGAGAATACTTTTTTTATTTTATTTATTACTATTAGGTATAAACTGATTAAAATTATTGTTAAATAGGGATTTGATTTTTGGAATTCCAAGGGAGCGCATCTAAGCCTATAGGTGAAGTATGATAGAATTAGGTTACATATTGTTTCTAGGGTTCCTAGATAGTCCCTAGTATATTATTTCACCATTTTAGAATTTTCAGAATTTTATGAAGATTTTTAGATAATTTTATATATGATTTTATTTTTTTCCTAAGCTTCTAGGATTTTTTATAAGATCACACGAACACAATTTTGGGTCCAACATTTTTAGATAGACTCTAGACACCTAGAAATAATTACTAGATTTTTCTAGGAATTTTTAGAAAATTTTTGGGATTTATTTGGAATTTTTAGGATTTTTCCTGATTTTTATTTAATTTTCTGAATATTAAAACCCTATTTTCCTATCAAAATACCCAGTCAGCCGCAGGGGGGGCCCACCCGTCAGCCACTCGGGCGCGGGTGGCAGGCCCACCCGTCAGCGCGGGTGGGGGAAGGCTCGGTCTCCGAGCCGCGGTGGAATCCTAGCCGAGCCGGCTTGGAGCTACTCCTAAGCCGAGCCAAGCTCAGCTTGCTCTGGGCCGTTCGATCAGTGCGGTGGGCGCACACGATCGTGCCACGTGGCCTCTCAGCCACCGCCTGAACAGCTCACCGACTCTCTCTCTCCCTATATATATAGTTATATAGTTTATTATTTTCGGAAAACCCTAGATTTAATTCAGCAGCTTTTTGTGGGAGAGTTCGATAGGAATTCTTCGACTTCGCGGAGGGATTGCCGTTGATCTAGACGTCCGTTTTGCGTGCCATTTTTTTGTTAGAAGCGTATTGAGGTTAGGTTTCTGAATATATAATTTATTTTCTGGTATTTTGATCTCGAATATCTGAATAATTATTTGAGTGTCGGTTGTCCAAAAATCAATACGTCGCACGGTTTTCGAGATTTCGAGCGATCTCGAACTCCTTTTTGCGATCCGTTTGAAGTTTTAGAAAGCTGACATAGAGTTCTACAACATATAATTTTTACAGAAATTCTGAGTTTCATCTAGTATTTTATTTTGTTCATAGAAGTCAGATTTGGTCAACGGTTCATCGATT
Organism: Iris pallida; assembly: GCA_029216955.1. NCBI lineage: Eukaryota > Viridiplantae > Streptophyta > Magnoliopsida > Asparagales > Iridaceae > Iris > Iris pallida. The sequence goes on from JANAVB010037420.1 coordinate 6,227,635, forward strand.
TGGTCATGGTTAGCCATAATGGCGATAACTTTTGACCAAATCGTGATTTTGCGGCACGGTCGATTCCAGTGCACTCATGGCGCTGAAATCTACTATGTTGCACACTCAAACTTTGAATTTATAATGTTTGACTAGTTAGTCAATAGTATGTCTCGGTTTGCATGCCATGGGTCCCGATTTTGGAACCGTAAATTTCCTTGGCCAAATATTTGTGTTTAGATTGTTATTTCGGAATTAAATAGGTTAAAATAGGATTTTAGATGATTTATTCCAGAATTAGAATAGAATTAATTAATTTAACCCATTAGCCACTTTCTAGGATTTTTAGAGTGGGAATCGTTGATTTAACTTGTGGTTTTTTGTGTCGGGGTAGATCGGGCTACGACGTCTTGACTTGTGACTTTATCATCTATCGGAGCAGGCAAGTATCACTATGACCTATGTTTCCTTTATTTTATACTGCATGTATCTTCGTGTCGTCTTTTCACTATTATTCTCTGATGGTTCATGGTTGTCATTGTTCATGATTACTATTGTGCATTAGAGTTAGAATCGGTTGGATATACATACATGTTCATGTCTTACTCATTGTTTCCTATTGTTTACAGTTTATCGTATTGCTAATGTTTATCGTAGTGAACATGTATTGTAAGTGAGTCGGACGGGAGAATACAACAAGTAAGCATGTGGTCAACGAATTGAATACATACCCCCTATACATTGATTGCATAATATCAGTCATGCACCACACGTATGACTGACGGATATCCCAAGCCGTCTACATGCTGAAAGTTGGTATTCTAAAACACACAGCACACGTGACTTAATCATTGTTGCTCTATTGTCTATTGTTCTTCTTTCGTCAAGTCTACCTTCTTATTGTTATCACATCTTTGTGGTATGTCAAGTCAACCTTCATCTCATTATCATGTCTTAGTGGTTTTTCATTATCATACAATGCCATGCCTATACTTATCTTCAGTAAATTCCTTTTATCGTTCCTTCCTGCTTGTATACTATATTGTGTAATATAGTGTTATGGTGATCTTGCTCCAATCCTGACTGGATAACTATTTTTCAGCTTTAGACGAAGAGATTTGCCCCGAGGTCTACGGTGAGTATGTTGGCGACCCTGACATCACTGGCGTACCCGGTTCCAGCACTGATGTGAATTAGCATATTTTCTTCCTTATGGATTCACATTAGTTAGTAGTTATAGTTATGGAGTTTAGTTGTCTATTTTATTTTCTGCTATTCGGGTTTGTTTCCCAGACTTTCTGAGTTGTAGTAGATTATTTCATATTTATAATATTGAGACTATTGAATATTTTGGTGATTATTGCTGGCTTAGTTGTGGATGATATTTGTGCGTGTTGTGCTTGTTGTGGACCATTGTTATCATAGACATCGTACTACCGTCGATGCTGCGGCGTAGGCTGGACTTGGCCACGAACTCGTATCCCAAAATTAGGAGCGGGTCGTGACAGGTTGCGGCAGTGCCAGGTTGCGGCAGTGCCAGGTTGCGCGCAGTGCCAGGTTGCCGCAGTGCCAGGTTACGCGCAGTGCCAGGTTGCGGCAGTGCCAGGTTGCGGCAGTGCCAGGTTGCGGCAGTGCCAGGTTGCGGCAGTGCCAGGTTGCGCACACTGTTCATCTTCTCCAACCAGCATAAAAATGCTTGGTTGAACCCATGAACTTCAAATGACCATAACTTGGTCAAAATAACTCCAAATTAGGACTTTCAAAGGTCAAAATAGGGTAGAACGAAATTCTTTACAACATGGAACAACAAGTTTTTGAAAACAAGCAAGTTTGATAGATCAAAACCACACAAAACCGAAAATACATCAAACTTAGATCTACAAGAATCCACCCATAAAAATCAAAAACTCCAAGTTCTAAAGAGGCTTATAATCATGTAAAGAAGAGAATGGAACAATAAAACTTGAGATCCATCATGAAGCAAGTTGCACTTGCCTAGGGCTCTTGGGTGTAGGTGGAGAGGAGTAAATGAAAAAGATGGAGAGTTATGAGAAATAAATGGAGGAAAGAGAGAGGGGTTGACTTATATATATTAAGCCCAAATCATCTCAAACCAAACCAAGCCAACATGTTGAACCAAACCAAAATAAACCAAGTCAAGATCAAACCAAGACTAGGCTAAGCAAGACAATTCTAACTACGATCCACCTGACAAATGTCAGAAATCCGTACACGTATAATGAAAATACGTATAATGTCACGACCCGCACCCTATTTAGGAGCACGAGAACGTGGGTACGCGTCCAGCCTACGCCGCAGTGTCGACGGTAGAACGCTGTATAGGTCCTCTATAACATCTAACATCTAACAATAAGATATATAAACCTGTCATCTCCGCACGGAGGTATAATATAACATCTCAACTCTATATCTCAATCACAAGTCTAGGGAAGATAGAGCATGATATAAAATCAGATAAAAGAAAGAAACTGAATATAAATAGAGTTATCACACCACACAAAGTAGATGTTTAACACAAATAAATACAAGTCCTAAAATATAACTAAGTCTCAACTAACAATCGGAACAATCTGATACAAACTGAAAACTAAAAATACTAGACTAGACACTACCAAAATTTGTCGATTTAGCGACGACCAGATCCGTCGCCAGTCCGACGGAAATTTCTCTTAGCGACCGATCACTGACGGGTTTTGACCAAAAAAATCCGTCGGCAATCAGCTCGTCGCTAATAACGGTCCGTCGCTACGTAGTCGTCAAGCGACGGACTAGCGACGACATTTCGACTTCACAATACGAAGCCTAAGCGACTACTTTTCGACGGACTGTCGTCCATTTCAAGTATTAAATACTGAACTGTTTAGACAATAGCGACGTAAAGTTCTGTCGGTAAACCGTCGTAATAGCGTATCAGAGTGTATCGTTCCGTCGCTAATCCGTCGACCGCCGTCGATAACAAAGGACGGATTAGCGACGGTTTGCTGACGGAAAATCCGTCGACCAGGTTCTGGAAATGGTAGGCATTTCCAGCACCAGGGCGACGGATGAGTCGTCGCTATTCCGTCGATACCTGTCGCTAACAAAAGACGGTTTAGCGACGGAATACGGATGGATTATCCGTCGACCATGTTCTAGAAATTCTTGGTATTTCCAGAACAAGGGCGACAGAAAAGTCGTCGCTATTCCGTCGAACTATATACCATCAGAACTTTGCCGACGAATATTCCGTCGACCATCCGTCGCTACCTGGAAACATTTTCAAATCTCCAGTTAGCGACGGATTTGCCGTCGAACAGTAGTCGGAAACTGGTAATATCCGTCGCGAAACGGTCACTAGTCCGTCGCTAACTGAGAATATTTTGAAAAAAAAATACAGAGCTTTCCCTGTTCGCAAAAATATGCATAAACCAAACCAATATATAATGCACACCAATTATCCAACAATCACATAGACCAAATATATAATGCATACCAATTATCCAAGAATCACATAGACCAAATATGCACATACGAATTTAATGCACACCAATTATCCAAGAATCATATAGACCAAACCAAATTAATATAAAATAGACATCAATTATCCTGAAGAGTAACCTAATATCCGTCGTTATAATCCGATCATAGCACAAATATTCCAAAATTCCCACAAATATTCCAAAATTCCCACAAATATTCCAAAACACATAGAAAAATCGACTTTGGCCTCAACAAAGACCACAAGTCAGACGATGAATCCTCACAGCCATGGATCATAGTTGTGTTGAGGCATGTACCATTCTATCAGCCACTTTGCATACGAAGGCTCAATCTGGTTGAGGTCTTCTGTAGGGACAGGAGGGTCGGTCCCGATGCTACTACTCTCTGACGGTGGCTCCTCCTTAACTTCAAGCTTGGGAGCAATCTCTTCCCTGATGGTTATCGATTCTTCCTTGACCTCGACCTTTGGTAACACCTCCTCCTTAACAGTCACCGGCTCATGTTTGACGACGGGGACTTCCTCCGTGTCGACCTCCAAGGGTTTTTTGCCTCGACCCCTCCCTCGACTAGCAGCACCACCTCGACGAGTCCTAGGAGCTATCTTTCTGACAACAAAAATTTTCATATAGGGTAAATAAATTTACTCAAATTATAAAAGTTGTGACGTTGGTTTTTTGCGTTCATCATCATTAGAGGGAGCAGCACTGGAAAAGTTGTGACGTTGGTAGCATGAGAGAGTAAAAATCTGTATCACAAGACTAACAGAATTACTATATAATCATGTACTCACCAATAACCGGATGTAACTGGAGTCATTGGGCCTATCGTGCAGTAATTGGTGGATCCGCTGGTATAGGCCGGATGTACTTAGTATCTAGTGTATCATATTAGTATCGGTCTATCGGTTTGGTATAGGACGTATTATATTGGTATTGGCCTTAACAAATTGGTATCGTCCTATATCCGATATGTACATGTATCGGCCGAATATCTAGGATTCATATTGGCCTTATCGATTTGGTATCGGTCATATCCGATAGGTATCGACCGTGTTGGATTAGTATAGACCATTTCGGATTAGTATCGTGGAAGGTTTAGTAACAACTGTACTTGGATTTCTCTCTTCTCGAGCTAGAATACCATTGCAAGAGAATCACCAGATCGTGATTGGCCAGTTACAGTAACATACATGCTTCCTTTTCCATCAGGAAAAGCGAGATTAAAAAGAAAGTATGTATGTTCTGTAACTGGCCAGCTACGCTCTCGTGACTCTCTTGCAATGGTAATCTAGCTCTAGAAGAGAGAAATCTAAGTGCAGTTGTTACTAAACCTTCCACGATACTAATCCGAAATGGTATATAATAATCCAACACGGCCGATACCTATCGGATATGACCGATACCAAATCGATAAGGCCAATATGAATCCTAGCTATACGACCGATACATATCGGATAGGACGATACCAATTTGCTAAGACCAATACCAACCGATACGGCCCATACCAAAACGATAGATCTATACTAATCCGATACAGTCAATACTTATAAATACCTACGGTCCAGGAGGTTGATCAGCTAGTACATCCATGTACGATCAACGAAGTAACGATCTATTTCAATTTGGATGTGAAAATCTGTATCGTAAGACAAACTAAACATAATCAGTTCTATTTCACATGCTTAATTGCCAAGTATGGGAACGAATGGCTCAGAACACAACCCAAAATTTATTCTAGAATATATTAGTGTGAATCATCTATGTTCTATACATATGGTGTAGTATATGTTCTTATTGTATCTAGTATCTGAAGGATATAACAGAATCAAGATGAACTCACATAATATAATACTAAGACATCATCTACTACTATATAAGATATAGTGATAGGTTGTCGTATCATCATTGCCGAGGGATGAGGGTCGAAGGACAGTCAACTTTATCTACGGATACATAGTTTCTGCCTCACCAGTCGAATGGCTTAATTGCCAAGTATGAGAACGAATGGCTCAGAACACAACCCAAAATTCATTCTAGCATACATTAGTGTGAATCATCTATGTTCTGTACATATGGTGTAGTATATGTTCTTATCGTATCTAGTATCTGAAGGATATAACAGAATCAAGATGAACTCACATAATGTAATACTAAGACATCATCTACTACTATATAAGATATAGTGATAGGTTGTCGTATCATCATTGCCGAGGGATGAGGGTCGGAGGATAGTCAACTTTATCTACTGCTATGTATTAATACAAGATTACTACATAGGAGGAAAGAGTTGGGAGGATTATGTCAAAACACACGGCTTAAAAACTTATGACATGTTAGTCTTCCGACACCGCGGTAACATGATATTCACATGAAGGGTCTTTGACAAGGTGACATGTTGTGAAAAGATATATCCTTATAGTTCTCCTACGGATGATGAAGAAAACCTCTGTACTTCCTCCGGGTCATGCCGCCGGCTGTGCTGCTTCCCCCTCCTCTTCCTGCCTACTTTTTCTTCCCCGACTCTACACTTGAGCTGGATATCATATGTGGCTGAGAGAGTCAAATAAGAAGAAGGGAAGTAGGAAGGAGCAGATGGGTTCTGTCATGCCCCAGTACCGAAATACGGAGACGGACTAGGCCAGCTACTCCATATGAGGTACGTAACGTCATACGGCGATCGTGGCTGTCGAGAGACTAGGGGGTACAAGCTACAATCAAGTCTCCTATGGTCCCACAGGGTTCTATGTCTCAATCAATCAAGTCATATCAGCAATTAAATGAACATTAAAGATAAAGCAGTAAGGCATCCCCGACGCTTTATCAAAATGATCATGAGAGACTAGCTTTATAATTTAGCTATCTCAGAGAGTCAGGAGTACAATATTATACACAGCTGCAGTCTGTTTATTTACAATTCTGTACTGACACAAAATATCAAGTAATCCGGCTAACAGGTGCCGGTGGCTAAACGCCGCACAAAATATAAGCAGGAGTGGTGGAGAAGAAATCCACTCGAGTTCCCGAACCGCCATGCTCCTAGTATGTACCATGGATGTCAGGGAGGAAGATCGTATCCTCTGGCTCTGCTACGAGATCTGGCCAAACAAAACCAGCGGGGTCAGCCCCGAATAGCAAGTACCGCCAAAGGGGCACAAGAGTTCAGATTAAAAACCCAGTTAATAGAATGATTGATAATAGTAATACTTATGCTACTATTATAGGGTAGCGCAATATCCTCGAACCCATATGGCACCCTTACAACCAAACAAGAACAAAAGGTGCCGCATGGAGTCGGGACGTGTCGTACTCTATAACTTTCACATAAGTTAAAAGGTAGAAACAATAAAATATCCTGATCGTGACTTCGGTCGATAGCCTATCGTAGTACAATAACCAACCCAACAATCAAACAAGAACATGGGTTGGATAATGTACCATGATAGACCATGTTCCTCAGTCACTCACAGAAGTGACACTTCACAACCAGAATAAGTCTTCCGTTCATAACTTCGGTCCACAGCCTGTCATAGTACGATAACCAACCCAACAATCAAACAAGAACATGGGTTGGATCATGTATCATAACAGTCCGCTTCCCTCAGTTATTCGCGGAAGGTAATAGGATACAAGCAAGTCGTTTTCACGGCCAATCAAGTCTACGAGTTTCTAGTATGACGAGGTTATCCTCGCGTCATGTTATTTCAAAATCCTCAGATCGTATCTTTCCAGCAAGGCTAGCCAACCCAGGGGTTCGCGTAGACAGATATCATTGAGCACAGGTCCCTCGCAAGGCCACCTTACCAAAACATATAATATATAACAAGAATTAATCGGATACAGTCGTCCGCTCGTTGCAGATGATACAGTATCCGTGGAGACCAGCCGACGCGTCAAGACAATATCTCAAGGCGGCTGGTGTAACACGATCTCGAGATTCTGCCCTCCCCATGCATCTAGTATATTTAGTTGCCTAGTTTAACCCTAGGTGAAATCTTGGACTCACATGCTGTGGCCTGCATGATTATCCTCCTAAAAGTCGTACTCAAGTACGAGTACCCCAAGAGAGGATCCATGTCAATCAGTATGTCAATATGTTCTACCCTCCTTAGTGTAATGCATCATTGCAAACATGCCACGTGGAGTTACAAGTCATTTGTCGAGCATGAACAAGAACTGGGACATTCAGGTACAAGTATCAGGTAGGAACACTTTGTTCACCGGGGTCACATTAGTGCTCATATCATGCTCAGGGTCAAGAGCGCGCTGGGGTCAAGTGCGCGCAGGGATCAGAGCGCGCAGGGATCAAGCGTGCAGGGATCAAGGTCAGACTGCGCTTGAGTCGAACTGCGCTCAAGTCAAGCTACGCTCAAGTCAGGCTACGCTCAAGCCAGGCTACGCTCAAGCCAGGCTACGCTCAAGCCAGGCTACGCTCAAGCCGGACTACGCTCAAGTCAGCGTATGCAAGACATACACTTCCAAAAAGGCAGCGTATGAAGTTCATACGACTCCTCATCAAGGCAGCATATGCAAGACATACGCTTCCAAAAGGCAGCGTATGAAGTTCATACGACTCCTCATCATGGCAGCGTATGCAAGACATACGCTTCCAAAAGGCAGCGTATGAAGTTCATACGACTCCTCATCAAGGCAGCGTATGCAAGACATACGCTTCCAAAAGGCAGCGTATGAAGTTCATACGACTCCTCATCAAGGCAGCGTATGCAAGACATACGCTTCCAAAAGGCCGCGTATGAGTCAGACTGCGCTGCGCTAAAGAGCGCGCGCAGCTCAGTGGCGCAAGCTCGAAAGCTCGCGCACACTGCTCACTGTCTTCTCCAAATCCGCAAGAACTCCATGGTTTGAACCCAAAGCTTCAAAAGTCCATAACTTGGTCAAAATAAGTCCAAATCCAACTTTTCAAAGGTCAAAATTGGGTGGAATAAAATTCTCTACAACATGGAACACTCAAAACTTGAAAATAATGAAGTTTGCTAGATCAAAACCAAGAAGATCCGAAAATGGTTAAAACTTAGATCTACAAAAATTAAAGCTTCAAAATAGAAATTTTCAAGTTCTAAACTAGTATAGAATAAGGAGAAGAACACATTTTGACAAATAATTTTGTAAGAAAACATGAACAAAATTTATGGATCCATCTCTTGAGCAAGTTGGCACTTGCATTGGTTGGTGGAGGAAATAAATGAAAGGAAATAAATGAGAGGAGAGAGAATGAGATGAGTTATATATATATAGAATCTTGAACCCAAGGGTTCATGATGAACCAAAGGGTTCATGATGAACCATTGGTGAACCAAGAATAGGTTACCCAAATGAGCCAAAACTGTAGGCCCAAATGCAGAAAATAAATTACGAAATAATATTTTGTCGAATATTTTTGGAAAATGCATGAAGAAATACAGCATATAAATATCGTATAAATACAAGGTAAATACAATTTATCGGTTTACGTATTAAAATACGTATTCCAGGATCGGAGAGTGACAGGTTCAGAGCCATGGTGGAGGAGAGAAGAAGGAAGATGCTTGATCAGAACGTATGGCTCAGAACACAACCCAAGATTCATTCTAGCATATATTAGTGTGAATCATCTATGTTCTGTACATATGGTGTAGTATATGTTCTTATCGTATCTAGTATCTGAAGAACGTAACAGAATCAAGATGAACTCACATAATATAATACTAAAACATCATCTACTACTATATAAGATATAGTGATAGGTTGTCGTATCATCATTGACGAGGGATGAGGGTCGGAGGACAGAAACAAAAATACAGAAACCATATCGTACCGTACATTAACGTAAATGGAGCTGGAGCCAAAATACAGAAACCAAAATACAAAATACAGAATTAAATCCCTGGGTTCGTCGAAAATACAAAACACAGTTCTAATTCATATGTATTTTAAGTGTGAGAATGGATGGCTCAGAACACAACCCAACCGGAGAGGATACTCTGAGAGATCTATCTGAGTAGGACGTATACTCTGATAGATCATCTTTACAAGAATGATATCAGTAGTGGGATTGAGTGTTGGAGGAGATATTATCAGAGTATACGTCCTATTCAGATGGATCTCTCACCGTTACTAATTTTTTCTGACAGCATGGTGGATGTGCTCCGTCAACAGATTCTTGCTCCGAGCCAAAACTTTGCCCCGGAGCTCAAGTGGATATCCTTCGTGTAGAGCTCGAGTGAGAGGTTCCTGACAGCATGGTGGTCTCCTTTGTTAAAGTAACGGTAAGAGACCCATCTGAGTAGGACGTATACTCTGATAATATCTCCTCCAACACTCAATCCCACTACTGATATCATTCTTGTAAAGGTGATCTCTCAGAGTATACGTCCTACTCAGATGGATCTCTCAGAGTATCCTCTCTTGTTGGTTGTCGTATCATCATTGCCGAGGGATGAGGGTCGGAGGACAGTCAACTTTATCTACGGATACATAGTTTCTGCCTCGCCAGTCGAATGGCTGCAGGGACTATGTCCTGATCACCATGTCGTAGTCCAATATAATCTAGAGATTGACACAGTACTAATTTATATATGTAGTCCAATACAAATAGTCTAATACAAAAACAACCCAATACAAATAGTCCAATACAAATAAGTACTAATAGCTAATGAGAACCATGCAGCTCACGCAAACGCTCAGTGATACGATCACGCAACCACCTCGAAAAAGTGAGATCTTTGGCGTGAGGAGAGATGTCGTCCCTTGCAAGTACTGTATGAATAGAACTCCCGGTCTCACTAGCTACCGGTGCTGGATGAATAGAACTCCCGGTCTCACTAGCAACCGGTGCCACTTCCTCCTTAACTGTAGGAGGAACCACCTCAGCATTCACTGTTTCCCTCAAACGACGTGCCGCTTCTCGGGTCATGGGTGCCATCTGGTAAGATCGATAGTCACAAATAATATAATTATAACATAAGCAAACTAACTAAAGGAACCATCATGTGATTTGAGTACATTTTTGAAAGCCGATAAAGTATAAAAAATTCGATTTTTTGCCAAGTGTGAGAACGGATGGCTCAGAACACAACCCAAGATTCATTCTAGCATACATTAGTGTGAATCATCTATGTTCTGTACATATGGTGTAGTATATGTTCTTATCGTATCTAGTATCTGAAGAATGTAACAGAATCAAGATGAACTCACATAATGTAATACTAAGACATCATCTACTACTATATAAGATATAGTGATAGGTTGTCGTATCATCATTGCCGAGGGATGAGGGTCAGAGGACAGTCAACTTTATCTACGGCTACATAGTTTCTGCCTCGCCAGTCGAATGGCTGCAGGGACTATGTCCTGATCACCATGTCGTACCGTAGATTAATACAAATGGAGCTAGAACTGGAGCCAAAATACAGTACTACTTCACCATGTCGTACCATTTTACTCTCTCTCTCTCTCTCCTCCCTCCCTACCGGCGCTCTCATTCTCTCCGGCGCTCTCACACTACTAATTCCTATGTGTTTTAAGTGTGAGAACGGATGGCTCAGAACACAACCCAAAATTTATTCTAGCATACATTAGTGTGAATCATCTATATTCTGTATATATATCGTATAGTATATGTTCTTATCGTATCTAGTATCTGAAGGATATAACAGAATCAAGATGAACTCACATAATGTAATACTAAGACATCATCTACTACTATATAAGATATAATGATAGGTTGTCGTATCATCATTGCCGAGGGATGAGGGTCGGAGGACAGTCAACTTTATCTACGGCTACATAGTTTATGCCTCGCCAGTTGAATGGCTGCAGGGACTATGTCCTGATCACCATGTCGTACCGTAGATTAATGCAAATGGAGCTGGAAATATCCGTCGCTAACCTGTCACTAGTCCGTCGCTAACTGAGATTGTCACATACACATATGTATATCACAGCTAGATGTATAGATATATACATCTATATAGAAGCACACAACTGATAGAACTCGCACTGTCCTTGAGACAGTGAACATATACACCATGAATCCAAATCCCATATTCACATTTACTAATCCAAACACCACCAAACTAATGGATAACACCCAATATGGATAACACATTATTTAGCCAATATATAAACTCAGATGAATTTGAGAAGCAAAGCCCCCCGCCGCCCCCGACCCAAGCTCGCCGCCCCAAGCCCGCCGCCCAGTAGTTCGGTTGCATATATATATGAAGAGTGCTTATGGCTATGCGTCGGTTACATATACCCCTGATGCCCCCGCCCCAAGCCAGTCGCCCAGCCCCCGATGCCGCCGTCCCAAGCCCGCCGCCCAGCCCCCGATGCCCCCGCCCCAAGTCCGACGTCCAGCCCCCGACGTCCCAGCCCCAAGCCCGCCGCCCAGACCCCGATGCCCCCGTCCCAAGCCAGCCGCCCAGCCCCCGACGCCCCCGCCCCAAGCCGGCTGCCCAGCCCCCGACGCCCCCGCCCCAAGCCCACCGCCCAGCCCCCGACCCAAGTCAGCCGCCCAGCCCCCGACGCCCCAGCCCCAAGCCTACCGCCCTGGCGTCGACGCCCCCGCTCCAAGCCCACCGCCCAGCCCCCGACCCAAGCCAGCCGCCCAGCCTCCGACGCCCCAGTCCCAAGCCCGCCGCCCAGCCCCCGACGCCCCCGACCAAAGCTCATCGCCCAGCCCCAGACCCAAGCCAGCCGCCCAGCCCCCGACTCCCCAGCACCAAGCCCACCGCCCAGCCCCCGACGCCCCCGTCCCAAGCCCGCCGCCCAGCCTCCGACGCCCCGTCCCAAGCCCCCCGCCCCCGCTGCAACTATACGACACCGCGAGAGAGAGAGAGAAAGAGAGAGAGAGAGAGAGAGGATTACCTTCGGGAGAGAGAAAGGAGAGGATGCCGACGTCGACGCCGATGCCGACACCGACGCCGATCACCGAAGCCGTAGGAGAGAGAAAGAGAGAGAGAAGAGAGAGTAAATTTAGGGAGAATGCAAAAAGTTCTCCCCGTCGTTTCATTTAAAGTCTGGAACGTATATTTAGCGACGGACTAGCGACGGCTTATAGCCCATCGCCTGGTAGTCACAATTTTTGATACTTGCCGACTGAATATCCATCGCTACGTAGTCGAAGAAATGTCCCGCCAATTCTCTACACAATTCCTGCCAAATAATCGACTGAGTAGCGACGACTGGCCTTCCGTCGCTATATCTCCGACACCCTAGCGACGGATGTGCGACCTTTCTCCCCTAAAATTAAAATAAAATATATAAAGGCGTGTGGTCGGTAATCCGTCGGCGAGCGGCCACGAAGCCGTCGCTAACGCCGACTAAAAAATTTTATCGCTAATTGTCCGTCGCTAATTTAGTGTATTTTGGTAGTGAGAGTAAGCACCCTCTACTGAGCTAGATGCTCCTCGGGCTCCTGAGTGTCACCCTCATGTGCCCCATAGAAGGTAGGGCAGTCACCATCATCATCTGTAATATTTTCAACAGGTCCAGTCAGGACAGGAACGAGTACAAAATCTCAAACAACAGTTCTAGTTATACGATATTAAAAATATAGCAGTAGATAGAGAGAATATACTAGGTAAAGTAGAGCGTACATGTATCCTAGCAGAGTATATCAAAACTGTAATGAGATAAGGTAAGAAAACAATGTATAACATGTACAAAATCTGGAACTGCTATCTATGTGAGTTTAGCACTAGTTTCAACATGTGATTGGCTTAGAACTTGATACAATATTTGGCCTGGCTAATCATACGTGAGTGTATGATTAACACTATACAATGAGGATACTATAGTGATACAATGATGATACAATATAATACTATGGGGTATTGATCACATATCTACGCTAACACCCCCATCCCTGACTAATATAGTGGATCCAGTCATGACACATCATGACACGTATTCTCTGAGGAGGTCGCGAGCCTACGCAGGAATCGTATCTATACAATAAACAATAAACAATGAAGACTTGCCCAGTGTATACCATATATAAGAGGAATAACATCTTATGACGGGATCCAGACAATACCAATCCGTGTGCACCATGTGTCAAGAGAACAAGGATATCTACACTAAATACTAGAAACAAAGACGATATCATAAAATAGAAATATTATCAGAGAATGTACTCGCCTGTGGTCCTGAGCTGATAAGGTGAATAGACGCTCAGAGTAATCACAGACCTAAAGATGAGATACTATAAGTCAAAACATGGTTTAATAATAAAAAGAAAGCTAATCGAGTCATGATATGCAAGTCTAAGTCAAAACTAGGTCAAACTAAGTCATACCAAGCTAAACTAGGTCACACTAGGTCAACCAAGGTCAAACAAGGTCACAAAAAGTCAATCCAAGTCAAACTAGGTCAATCTGGGTCAAAGGTTGACTTACAGTTGACTTTGATCAAAAAGTCAACTTTGGTCAACATTGAGTCAACCCTGGGTCAACCCTAGGTCAAACAAGTCAAATGTTGACTAACAGTTGATTTTCAGTCTACTGGTCGACTCTGGTTTGGTTTCGGTCAATTCTAAGTCAAGTGTTGACTTGAAGTTAACTTTCGGTCAAAAAGTCAACTCTTGGTCAACGGGGGTCAAGACTAGTCTAAACTATCCTCATCTAGTCATTACCTACCAAGACAACCTATTTCTAAGCCCAACTAGCAATCAGAAACCCAATACCTTACATTACCCTATACCCCATAATTTACCCTTACAAGGTATTCCCGATACCTTGCCCATTACAAAGAAAACCCCTCTAGATCTCAGGATACTAGCCTAGGCTTCTTAGGGTAGCTAGATACTATCCTATCTAGGATTTACCTACCAAGAAATATAGGGTTCTTGGGCATCTAATCCATCTTATCACACATGTTGATTACCCTCACATTACTTTAGGGTATCGTCATGATACGCTATGGTATCATGAGATACCACACTCTATCTTCTATCCAACCTTCCTAGTTCGCTCTTTTACACTCTCCTAGTGTCTAGGTTAGTCCTCTAACTAGTCTACTAGGATACTAACTTAGTTAGGACACTAACTTAACCAACTCACTACTAACACTAACACAAACATCAAGCTAACACCAACACTCACTAACCCCTCCAACTAGATACTCAACCCACACTAGACACCACTCAACTAGGCACTAACTAAGGATTTATATAGGCTTCTAGTGGATCAATTTATGGGGCATGCATATGGGCAACATAGGGTTCAATGCATTTGAGTGGATAGATTAATGGATGAATGAATGATAGGATGAATGATACATGGGGTGAAGGGTATATGTATTGAATGGAAAATGAATGTATAATGAATGAAAGAATGAAGGAAAGAGTGGGGGAAATGAATGGTGGGATGTGTGAATGAATAGAAATATGATGATGGGATTAATGAATGGATGAGTAGGAGAATGAATGAAGAAATGGGTGGATGAAACATGTGAATGAATGAGTGAACCAAGGGATGATATGGGGCTGAAATATGGTGCCTATGGGCCGTCCTATGGGGTGTTCATGGCTGCCAATGGGGGTCATATATGGGCTGTCCATGTGGGGACTGGTTTGGACTGGTTTGGGACTGCCTATAGCTGTCAATTTGGGACTATTTAGTGGACTGATTTGTGGTTGTATAGACTGTCAATGGGGTTAAGTTTAGGGGCTGTACATGGCTAATTTATGGGCTAATTTGTAGGTGAATATGTGGCTGAATGAGAGACTAAAATAGGCTGGAATGGGGCTGTCACTGGTGGCTGGAAAAGGGGACTGAATGGGCTGTCATTGGACACGTTTGTGGCTGAAATATGGGGGCTGACAAAGGGCTGTTCAATGAGGGTTTTGGGTGGCTGAATTGTGGGTGTCTATCACTACCACATTTCTAGTTTGAGGGTATTTTTGACATTTTTGGGGTAATTTAAATTTATTAGAATTTATTTGAATTTATGGGAATTTTTAGGAATTATTTTAGAATTGTTTGGATGAGGGTTGACTAGGTTGACTTTGACTAGTTTTGACACTTGTAGACCAACCTAGAAGCTAACCCTAGTTTGTATGGACTTGGTTAGGTTATATGACTCTAGTCTAACCTAAGCTAACCCTTAGTTTGGTCATTAGACTCTAGTTAGTAATAGGAATTAGAAAGTCATAAGTCATGACTTATGATTTAGAACCTTTGATAAATCAACTTAAGTCATAGCCTTGTAGATTGGCCCAAAGCCCAAGAAATTACAAAACCCTAGCCCTAGATTAATTGGTCGGCCACCATATCTTCATTGGGAACCCCACCCTATAAATACTCTCTTAGTTTAGGGTTGTCTCTTTTTTAGGAAAGCTCAAGTTTAGAAAGAGGTTTGTTCCTACTTCATTTAATCCATAGAAATTCCTTCTCATATCCTTTTTCATTCTAATCTCTTCAATTAGGTTTTAATATACCTATACTTGCTGTTATTGGAGTTTTATTTCAGTTTGGTATTGATTTGTTGGATTGGGATATCAAGGAGAGGAGCTCAACAAAGGGGGATTTTCTAGAAAGTTCACCTATAGGTAACTTCTTCAATACTCACTGAAATTTTGATTTCTTTATACATTTAGGAAGCCCTAGGAGTCCCCTAGGTGGTTGCATTGGTTTCGAGTCGAGTTTCATAGGTTTTGTGTCCGTTTTGGACACATATCAGGAACTGTCATTAGTGTTTGTCGAAATGCCTCAAAGGGCATTTCGATTCTTTTTGTGCAATCTATTTGAATAGGAAAATTGTTTTTGATGTCACTTATGCATTTCTCTTTGTGTGGGGGTGTCTCTGTGTCGTGTCGTGTCGAAATCGACACGTGGACACGCGGTGCCCACACGCGCGCGCGCTCAGGTTTGATCCCCTGCTGTTCGGGGGCCACAACTTTCAGGACACGCCACGTCGATACGCGACACTTGACACACGGGTCATCCTCGTGACTGACACGATGTGTGTCAAGTCACAGACTCCTACGTGTCGTGTTGGACACATACGAACACGTGCATTGCTTTTGTACTGAACTGGGTTCAGTTGATTTAGAGCCCTGATACATGTGTCGTGTCACTGGCACACATGTCGTAGACCCATATCAGGGTGTCCTAGCCCTAGACCTAGACCTAGTCGACACTCGGACATGACCACGAGGTCTGTGTCGTGTTGTGTCGTGTACACGAACCCCGTGAACACGTGCACGAGGATTGGCACAATATTGCACTGTTTTGTGTTTTGATTTATTTTGACACATTGTGTCATCGTGCTTGGACACAATGACATTGTAGGACACATATGTAATATATATTTTAATTACCAACCTCTGTTTTTGTATTTTAGATTGATTTGATTTATCAAATCACATTTTCCCCAATTATCCTAAACTTGGTACCAGTCCTATTATATCCTGATTTTTCCAGATTTTGATATTGAGTTTTGACATCGATTTTACCTAGTTCTATGCTGTTAATTACATGATATTAAAGCTCTAATATGTTTCCCTATGTGATTCCTATGTGTGTGTCGATTTTGGTTTGATTTGGGGCTGTTTTGGAGTTGTTTCGATTCAAAAATCTGGGAATTAGTTTTATGGCTGAAAACCTGAGATTTCATGAAGTGTATTGATGTTTTCAATGTGTTAACTGATATTTGTGTTTTTTTTCAAATAACTTGAACTCTATTTCCTGCACATAAAACTGCTGCCCATTTCGAATTCTTTTAGTCTTGACAGCATGTTGTTCATATGGTTTAGTCTCTAGCAATTGGTTCTTGTTGGGGTTTATTGATGTGTCCATCATGTCATTATTTTGTATATTCCTCACAGTCACACACTCCACTGATTTTTGATTTCCTGATTCACCCCCCCCCACACACACAGTTACACACACACCCACTCATGTCTTTTCTCCCTCTCTATATACCTATCCTATTTCCTAATATAAGCATATATGTAATGTAAGTATATATGTAATGTATACTCTAATATATGTATCTATATATATATAATGTAAGTTTGTGTATTATATATAAGTATTTAGTATAGATTTATGCATTAGATGAATAGGTATATTGGCATATATACTAGTATCATGTAATGTGTATATATATATTATGATTGTGTAATATATATACATGTGTTAAGAATAGGCCTAGGTAATGTGTGTATAGCTTGGTCTAGGCTTGTATAGCTTGGTGAGCCTAGATTGGGCTTGTACAACCTTATTAGACCTAGAATAGACTTGCTAGACTAGTGTAGACTAGATTGACCTAGTTTAGACTTGTTAGATCTAGTTTGACCATAGTTGACCTAGTTTGACTTCTAGGGTTGACCAGAGTTGACCAAGAGTTGACTTTGGCCTAGATTGACCTAGATTCATGTAGAGTGCATAGTAGAACTATATTTTACCATTTTAGACTTGTTGTGACTTGTGCTTTCTGATTAGGAGCCAGACACCACTCCTCGGACAGTACTTTCATATTGGACACTCGGATACCAGGCGAGTACATTCTCTGATCATTTCATATCCTGCTTAGAATTATTTCCTGTATTAAATAACTTTACTTGTACTGTCACGTTGGTCACACGGATTGGTACTATATGGATCCCTTCTTGAGATGTTATCCTTAGGGAGCATCGGGTACTACATGTTCTGTGCGTTTCACTTACATGGCGTATCACTATGCTTCGCTGGTTCTTTGATCACTTGTGACATATACTCTTATGATCACAGAGTCTCCTAGAATCTCTTATCCTATTTACTGGGTATACTAGAATCTCCTAGAATCCCTATTTATGGGACATCCGTGTATCACCCTTCGGGGGCCTTTGCATGGAATCATAACATAACCTGGTTGGATCCTTGTGTATTGATTGGGGGTACGGGGGGAGTAGAAGTAGACATGTGAATAATACCCAAGTAGTATCTTATCAGAATCTCTTCCATAGTGTCTTATCAGAATCTCCTATGCCATTTACATGTCTATATTGTACTCTGACTTACTAGCCACTGTTAGTCTCTATTTATAGTAGATATTTCTATTACAGCTCTCTCTCTTTTTATATACTGCACTTCTTTCAGTACCTGTATCTTACTTTACTGCATGATTATATTTTCTAACCTGCTATGAACTGTTGAGATGTACTGTACTCGCTCCTGTCCTGACTGGACCTGTTGAAAATATTACAGAGGACGAGGAGAAGGCCTGTGTGGATACCTTCTACGGGGCAGCCCTAGACGATACTTGCGAGCTGGACTCTCAGGAGGACCCAGCTCTAGCTGAGGACATCACCCCCATTGCCTAGACTAGTTTAGTTAGGCTTATCTTACTTTATGTTGGCTTGAGACTGTTTAGCTAGAATTTTACTTCAGTTCAGAGATTTCTGAGTTGTATATATTCTTTCATTCTGTAGCTGAGTTTGTACTCTGGATATTACTGGGATATTATCTTAGACTACTTTATCATCAATTTTCCTTGATTTCTATATCATATCGTGCTATCTCTTCCTTAGTTGTGATTGAGTTCATTTACTGCTATGTCACCCCTATTCGGGGAGTATAAACTGTTTAGAGCTATATTGTTAGATGTATGTTGACCTAGGACAGCGTTCTACCGCCGATACTGTGACGCAGGCTGGACGTACCCACGTCTCATGACCTTACACTAGGGTGCGGATCGTGACACATTTTTAGTGGTGGCCCATGCAGGTCTAGACTAGAAGTGTAGTGGTATTCGAATTAGAGTATCACTACAGCCTGCAGTAGGATATAGGACATTAATTTTAAGGTACTCAATCACTTTAGGAAAAATTCTTTTATTGCCATCTAAATCCTTATTGTCAGCTGATCCTTTGAATTTTAATTGTCCGCCTTTGTTATTTCGCTTCTTTCTCAGAAATTGATACTCTTGTTTGTCTATCTTCAGGATGGTAGAGACTCGTTCGTAGCGTACCATTCATGGGGATGCTATAGAGGGGACTGCTACCTCTCAGCCAGTACAGCAGGGCCAGGGGACTGCAGCTCCTGCCACCTTTGCTCGTATTGAGACTTCGGCAGCAGCAGCAGGGGGTATGCTTCCACCGGCTCGGAGGCAGGACACAGTCATCCCAGAGGATCCTTTCCAGCCGCCGCCTATAAGATACGTAGATGCAGCGCAGATGTTCGCGTACTTCCAGCAGTTCATGGACCGGCAGCAGGCTCGACAGGACAGGGGCATGGAGCTGGCCCTTACGACGGTTGCAGCTCGACCAGTGGTCCACCAGCCGAGGACACCGGGGATAGAGCAGTTTCAGAAGATGAGCTCCAAAGACTTCATGGGGACAGAGGGGATTCTATATGCTGATGAGTGGATCGAGCATATACAGGAGATCTTCCGCCTGGCCCGGATACCAGCAGATCTTCAGATTGAGGCCGCAGCTAGCCGGATGTGAGATCTTGCTCGCACCTGGTATCAGTCAGACCCCAGGGTGGGGGTAGCTGGGCAGACTTGGGAGCAGTTCAAGGGCTTCTTCAAGAAGAAGTTCTTTCCAGATTCAGCGCTCAGAGCCTTGGAGTCTCAGTTTGAGAGCCTAGTCCAGGAGAGTCTTTCAGTGGAGGAGTACGCCGGGGAGTTCGGCCGCCTCGACAATTTTGTAGAGGGCTTGAGCGAGACGGCGAAGGCCCAGAGGTTCCGGAAGGGTCTGGTCAAGGAGGTCAAGTCCCTGACCAAGGGCAACAGGGATGCCACATTCGAGGAGATCTTGACGGGAGCCTTGTTGGCAGAGGATGACCTTGAGCTTAGGCTCAAGAGGGGGCGAGACCCAGTTGTGGGCAGCAGCAGCGGGGGCCAGGCCAAGAGGCCCCACTTTCAGTACCAGCAGCCGAGGCAGTTTCAGCCGCAGCCGATCCAGCAGAGGCCAGTTCACCAGCAGCAGCAGCCGAGACAGCACCAGCAGGGTCAGAGACAGGGTGTTACTTGTGCCTATTGCAAGAAGCCTGGGCACATCTTCAATGAGTGCCGGAAGAGGCTGGGCCAGTGCCTGGTGTGTGGTTCAGCAGACCACCAGACGAGGGAGTGCCGCATAGCACGAGCAGGCCCGGAAGGAGGAGCTAGAGCTCCAGCAGGTCAGCAGAGGGGACCAGCCCAGCCGACACAGCAGCAGAGGTTCGTCCAGCACCAGCAGCAGGCCAGGGGAGGCCAGCAGGGGCGAGCTTTCGCCATGGCAGCTGGAGATGCAGAGGTGATCGGAGAGCTGATTGCAGGTTCGATTCTTCTCGACTCCAGTCTAGCTTTTGTATTATTCGATTCCGGTGCTTCGTATAGCTTCATATCAGTATCTTTTGCGACTAGACACGGTATCGTAGCTGAATCGTTGCCTAGGACTTACAAGATCACGATCGGGGTGGCATTATCCTCGTGAGTGATGTTTGTAAGGGTCGGAGAGTAGTTTTGGAAGGCCATGAGTTGGAGGTGAGCCTGCTCGTAATGCCATTGCCGAACTATGATATAGTACTAGGCATGGATTGGTTGAGCAGGCACCACGCCAGCATTGATTGCAGAGGGGTTAGAGTTCTCTTCAGAGCGTCGGGGGAGCCAGAGTTCGAGTATTCCAGACGTCAGGCAGAGCAGAGCAGCGGAGTCTTCTGTGGAGTCTCGGTCGAGGAGCAGACGATTCCACACCCCTTGATAGCAGAGTATATGGATGTTTTCCCTGAGCAGTTGCCGGGATTGCCACCAGACAGACATAGAGTTCTCGATAGACTTGGTTCCAGGAGCGGAGCCCATCTCTCAGCATGTCTATCGGGTGAACAACAGTGAGCTGGTGGAGCTAAAGAAGCAGGTGGATGAGCTACAGGACAAGGGCTTCATCCGCTCGAGTTTGTCGCCATGGGGTGCACCAGTGTTGTTCGTGTCGAAGAAGGATGGGTCAGTACGGATGTGTATTGACTACAGGGCACTCAACAACCTCACGATCAAGAACAAATACCCACTGCCGCGGATCGACGATCTTTTTGACCAGTTGAACGGAGATCGGGTATTTTCCAAGATTGATCTGCGGTCGGGATATCACCAGGTGAAGCTGAAGAGGGAGGATATTCGTAAGACCGCTTTCAGGACGCGGTACGGGCAGTTTGAGTTTTTGGTTATGTCGTTTGGGCTAACCAATGTACCAGCAGTGTTTATGAACCTTATGAACAAGGTGTTCCACCAATATTTGGATCAGTTTGTGGTGGTGTTCATTGACGACATCTTGGTATATTCCAAGACTGGGGAGGAGCACGAGGAGCATTTGAGGATCGTGCTGGAGACTCTCAGGAAGGAGCAGCTTTACGGAAAGCTCTCCAAGTGTGAGTTCTTCTTGGACCGGATGGACTTCTTGGGGCATGTGGTGACTGGAGATGGTATCTCAGTTGACCCCAAGAAGATTGTAGCAGTTGAGGCATGGGCAGTACCGACTTCAGTTACAGAGACCAGGAGCTTCCTGGGGCTGGCAGGATATTATCGGAGATTTGTGCAGGATTTCTCCCGGGTTGCAGAATCGTTGACTCGGTTGACCCGGAAGGATGCTGAGTTCGTTTGGTCAGAGGAGTGTCAGGCAGCTTTTGATGAGTTCAAGAAGCGGCTTACGACAGCTCCGATTCTGACATTGCCTTCAGGATCAGGTGGATTCACTATTTATAGTGATGCTTCAGGGAAGGGGCTGGGTTATGTATTGCAGCAGCACGGGAAGGTGATTGCCTATACTTCCAGCCAGTTATGTCCCCATGAGAAGAACTACCCTACCCACGACCTAGAGCTGACAGCAGTGATTTTTGTATTGAAGTTGTGGAAGCATTATCTGTATGGTGAGAGGGCGGAGATCTTCACAGATCACAAGAGCTTAAAGTATGTGTTCACTCAGAAGGAGTTGAACATGAGACAGCGCAGATGGCTAGAGTTGATGAAGGATTTTGACATCCTACTTCAGTATCACCCAGGAAAGGCCAACGTGGTTGCCGATGGCTTGAGTAGGTATCCGACAGCCATATGTTTGACCATGGATCGGCATTTGCTTGTAGACTTGGAGAGCCTTGGGATTGAGGTGATCGTGCCCGGAGTGCAGATGCAGATGTGGGGCATACAGATTCAGTCAGACTTGGTGAAGAGGATCAAGTCGGCACAGTTTGAGGACGTTTCTCTGCGGTGTCTTCGAGAGCAGGTTCGAGCAGGATTGCTGGAGGAAGAGTTTTCTCTTGCAGAGGATGGTGCCTTGAGGCACGGTTTCAGGTTATGTGTGCCCAGCGGAGATCTCAGGGAGCAGGTTATGCAGGAGGCCCACAGATCTCAGTACTCTATACACCCGGGTGCCAACAAGATGTACCGAGATCTGAGGGAGCATGTTTGGTGGTCCGAAATGAAGCGGGAGGTGGCTCGCTTCGTGGCTAGGTGCTTGGTCTGTCAGCAGGTCAAGGCAGAGAGACAGAGGCTCGGTGGATTGTTGCAGCCGCTGCCCATTCCCGAGTGAAAATGAGAGCATATCACTATGGACTTCGTATCAGGATTGCTGCGTACTCCAGGAGAAAAAGATGCGATTTGGGTCATCGTTGACATGTTGACCAAATCGGCCCACTTCTTGCCATTCAAGGTGGGCGCGTCTACAGAGAGGCTGGCGGAGATGTATATGCGGCATATAGTCAGGATTCATGGGGTTCTGGTCAGCATCATCTCAGATCGGGATAGTCGCTTTACTTTCTATTTCTGGAGGAGTCTGCAGATTAGCTTGGACACTCAGCTCAAGTTTAGTACTGCATACCACCCCAGACGGACGGACAGTCAGAGAGGACTATTCAGACACTTGAGGATATGCTGCGGACGTGTGTCCTGGACTTTGGAGGTTCCTGGGAGGAACATCTTCATTTGATAGAGGTTGCTTACAACAATAGTTTTCAGGCCAGCATTGAGATGTCACCTTTCGAGGCTCTGTACGGACGTAGGTGTCGTACACCCTTATCTTGGGATGATGTTGGTGAGCGAGCTTTACTGGGGCCAGAGATGGTTGTTGACGCAGCCGAGAAGGTGAAGCTCATCAGGGACAGACTTCGCGTGGCGCAGGACAGACATCGGCACTGGGCCGATAGCCACCGGAGGCCCTTAGAGTTTGTGGTGCAGATTAGAGTAGGATTAGATTTAGGTTTGTTTGTTTGTGATTTTTGATCATGTTTGTTTATTATAATTAATTAAGACCTTGCTTGTGATTAGATCGGAGACCAGGTTTTCTTAAGGATATCTTCGACTCGTGGTACGATACGTTTTGGTGGAGGCGGAAAGCTTAGCCCGCGCTTCATCGGCCCTTTCGTTATCAGCGGGAGAGTCGGTGACGTTGCATACAGGCTAGACTTGCCGCCTGTGCTAGTGGGGGTCCATAACGTATTCCATGTATCACAGTTGAGACGGTACGTGGCTGACCCTAGCCATGTGCTCGATCATTCAGAGATTGAGGTTGGGCCTTCTCTCAGCTATCCAGAGCAGCCAGTGGAGATTCTGGATCGACGGAAGAAGGTTCTGAGGAACCATGTGATACCCTTGGTACGTGTCGCATGGAGGCATCATTCTCCAGGAGAGTCTACCTGGGAGCGGGAGGATGAGATGCACGAGCGGTACCCTTATCTTTTTGGACCTTGAGGTATACTTTCTATCCTTCTCATCAGTTGCATTTCGCCTTTCAATTTCGAGGACGAAATTCTTTTAAGGAGGGTAGATTTGCCACTACCACATTTCTAGTTTAAGGGTATTTTTGATATTTTTGGGATAATTTAAATTTATTAGAATTTATTTGAATTTATGGGAATTTTTAGGAATTATTTTGGAATTGTTTGGATGAGGGTTGACTAGGTTGACTTTGACCAGTTTTGACTCTTGTAGACCAACCTAAAAGCTAACCCTAGTTAGTATGGACTTGGTTAGGTTATATGACTCTAGTCTAACCTAAGCTAACCCTTAGTTTGGTCATTAGACTCTAGTTAGCAATAGGAATTAGAAAGTCATAAGTCATGACTTATGATTTAGAACCTTTGATAAATCAACTTAAGTCATAGCCTTGTAGATTGGCCCAAAGCCCAAGAAATTATAAAACCCTAGCCCTAAATTATTTGGCCGGCCACCATATCTTCATTGGGAACCCCACCCTATAAATACTCTCTTAGTTTAGGGTTGCCTCTTTTTTAGGAAAGCTCAAGTTTAGAAAGAGGTTTGTTCCTACTTCATTTAATCCATAGAAATTCCTTCTCATGTCCTTTTTTATTCAAATCTCTTCCATTAGGTTTTAATATACCTATACTTGCTGTTATTGGAGTTTTATTTCAGTTTGGTATTGATTTGTTGGATTGGAATATCAAGGAGAGGAGCTCAACAAAGGGGGATTTTCTAGAAAGTTCACCTATAGGTAACTTCTTCAATACTCACTGAAATTTCAATTTTTTTATACATTTAGGAAGCCCTAGGAGTCCCCTAGGTGATTGCATTGGTTTCGTGTCGAGTTTCATAGGTTTCGTGTCCGTTTTGGACACATATCTGGAACTGTCATTAGTGTTTGTCGAAATGCCTCAAAGGGCATTTCGATTCTTTTTGTGCAATCTATTTGAATAGGAAAATTGTTTTTGATGTTGCTTATGCATTTCTCTTTGTCTGGGGGTGTCTTTGTGTCGTGTCGTATCAGAATCGACACGTGGACACGCGGTGCCCACACGCGCGCGCGCGCTCAGGTTTGATCCCCTGCTATTCGCGGGCCACAACTCTCAGGACACGCCACGTCGACACGCGACACTTGACACACGGGTCATCCTCATGACTGACACGACGTGTGTCGAGTCACAGACCCCCATGTGTCGTGTCAGACACGCACGAACACGTGTATTGCTTTTGCACTGAACTGGGTTCAGTTGATTTAGAGCCCTGATACGTGTGTCGTGTCACTGATACACGTATCGTGGACCCATATCAGGGTGTCCTAGCCCTAGACCTAGACCTAGTCGACACTCGGATACGACTACGAGGTCTGTGTCGTGTCGTGTCATGTACACGAACCCCATGAACACGTGCACGAGGATTGGCACAGTATTGCACTGTTTTGTGTTTTGATTTGTTTTGACACATTGTGTCCTCGTGCTTGGACACAATGACATTGTAGGACACATATGTAATATATATTTTAATTACCAACCTCTGTTTTTGTATTTTAGATTGATTTGATTTATCAAATCACATTTTCCCCAATTATCCTAAACTGGGTACCAGTCCTATTATATCCTGATTTTTCCAGATTTTGATATTGAGTTTTGACATCGATTTTACCTAGTTCTATGCTGTTAATTACATGATATTAAAGCTCTAATATGTTCCCCTATGTGATTCCTATGTGTGTGTCGATTTTGGTTTGATTTGGGGCTGTTTTGGAGTTGTTTGGATTCAAAAATCTGGGAATTAGTTTTATGGCTGAAAACCTGAGATTTCTTGAAGTGTATTGATGTTTTCATTGTGTTCAAATAACTTGAACTCTATTTCCTACACATAAAACTGCTGTCCATTTCGAATTCTTTTGGACTTGACAGCATGTTGTTCATATGGTTTAGTCTCTAGCAATTGGTTCTTGTTGGGGTTTATTGATGTGTCCATCATTTCACTGTTTTGTACATTCCTCACAGTCACACACTCCACTGATTTCTGATTTCCTGATTCACCCCACACACACACAGTTACACACACACCCATTCATGTCTTTTCTCCCTCTCTATATACCTATCCTATTTCCTAATATAAGCATATATGTAATGTAAGTATATATGTAATGTTTACTCTAATATATGTATCTATATATATATAATGTAAGTTTGTGTATTATATATAAGTATTTAGTATAGATTCATGCATTGGATGAATAGGTATATTGGCATATATACTAGTATCATGTAATGTGTATATATATATTATGATTGTGTAATATATATACATGTGTTAAGAATAGGCCTAGGTAATGTGTGTATAGCTTGGTCTAGGCTTGTATAGCTTGGTGAGCCTAGATTGGGCTTGTACAGCCTTATTAGACCTAGAATAGACTTGCTAGACTAGTGTAGACTAGATTGACCTAGTTTAGACTTGTTAGATCTAGTTTGACCATAGTTGACCTAGTTTGACTTCTAGGGTTGACCAGAGTTGACCAAGAGTTGACTTTGGCCTAGATTGACCTAGATTTATGTAGAGTGCATAGTAGAACTACATTTTACCATTTTAGACTTGTTGTGACTTGTGCTTTCTGATTAGGAGCCAGACACCACTCCTCGGACAGTACTTTCATATTGGACACTCGGATACCAGGCGAGTACATTCTCTGATCATTTCATATCCTGCTTAGAATTATTTCCTGCATTAAATTACTTTACTTGTACTGTCACGTTGGTCACACGGATTGGTACTATATGGATCCCTTCTTGAGATGTTATCCTTAGGGAGCATCGGGTACTACATGTTTTGTGCGTTTTACTTACATGGCGTATCACTATGCTTCGCTAGTTCTTTGATCACTTGTGACATATACTCTTATGATCACAGAGTCTCCTAGAATCTCTTATCCCATTTACTGGGTATCCTAGAATCTCCTAGAATCCCCATTTATGGGACATCCATGTATCACCCTTCGGGGGCCTTTGCATGGAATCATAACATAACCTGGTTGGATCCTTGTGTATTGATTGGAGGTACGGGGGAGTAGAAGTAGACATGTGAATAATACCCAAGTAGTATCTTATCAGAATTTCTTCCATAGTGTCTTATCAGAATCTCCTATGCCATTTACATGTCTATATTGTACCCTGACTCACTAGCCACTGTTAGTCTCTATTTATAATAGATATTTCTATTATAGCTCTCTCTCTCTGTTTACATACTGCACTTCTTTCAGTACCTGTATCTTACTTTACTGCATGATTATATTTTCTAACCTGCTATGAACTGTTGAGATGTACTGTACTCGCTCATGTCCTGACTGGACCTGTTGAAAATATTACAGAGGACGAGGAGGAGGCCTGGGTGGATACCTTCTACGGGGCAGCCCTAGACGACACTTACGAGCTGGACTCTCAGGAGGACCCAGCTCTAGCTGAGGACATCACCCCCATTGCCTAGACTAGTTTAGTTAGGCTTATCTTACTTTATGTTGGCTTGAGACTGTTTAGCTAGACTTTTACTTCTGTTCAGAGATTTCTGAGTTGTATATATTCTTTCATTCTGTAGCTGAGTTTGTACTCTGGATATTGCTGGGATATTATCTTAGACTACTTTATCATCTATTTTCCTTGAGTTCTATATCATATCGTGCTATCTCTTCCTTAGTTGTGATTGAGTTCATTTACTGCTATGTCACCCCCATTCGGGGAGTATAAACTGTTTAGAGTTATATTGTTAGATGTATGTTGACCTAGGACAGCGTTCTACCACCGACACTGCGACGTAGGCTGGACGTACCCACGTCTCGTGCCCTTACTCTAGGGTACGGGTCGTGACAGTGTCCCCCCCCTCTATGGTAGCTAGTAGCTGCTGCTACTACTGCTCTACACTGCTGCTTTTCACAGCAGTTCCCTCTCCCTCTTTTCTCCACCTATCTCACTCTCTCTAACTCTCTAATCACTCTCAATTTCTCTCTATACAACACACACACACACAATCCAAAAGCCAACTCTACCACCACTCTCTATATCCATCTCTCTATATATATATGTCACACTCACACACACATATTTATATCTATATATATAGACACACACACATACATGGATACATACACATATATATTTATATATGGATACACACACATATACTCCTAAATGACCCAAAACCTTATCCGAATATCCAAATCTTGCAATTCTACCCTCTAGGGCCTAGACACGTGCCCCACACAAGAAATCTAACTCGCGCACGTGAGCGGAAACGAGAAACGAGACCCGAATGGCCAAATGGCCATTCTGGCGACTCCGGGGTGTCCGATTCGCGATACCGCGTGATATGGACACCAAACCTATCCGGATTCAACCCAAACTCTACCCACGAGTTCTAAATAATGATTAAAACCTATTCTAAGTACTAACTTGTCAATTCTAGTGTCGGTGCAAAAAGTCACCCGTGTGTTGGAACCCGAAAACTCCGAAAAAGCCTATTTTTATGATTTCTCGCAAAACGATCCCACGTATCCAAATATGGACACGTATCTAGCCTCATCTCACCCAAAATAACCTAATTAGGTCTAATTAGGCTAGAGGTAACACCCAAACATGTCAATTTAGGGTTTTCTCCAAAATTGGCACTAAACCTAGCCCGAAAGTCCCGAATTGAGTCCAATGGGTTCGAAACCTCTTCTAATGCATTGTCCTACGTCTCGGGTATCCACTAATATGCAAATAACATTAATTAGGAGCAATTACAAGAGTTAGAGTTAGGGTTTACCTCTTGGGAGTTGGAATCCCAAGGAAAAGCCCTAAAATTGGTTCTTTTTGGGTCAAGAGCCAAATCTAAGCTTCCAACCCCTCAATGCTAGGTTTTACCTAGATAAAAATCACAAATAAGAGATAAACAAGGGTTAGCACCAAGATTAGAGAGAGATCTAGAGTATGGAAGAGAATTAGAAGAAATTTGACTTACTTTGGAGCTTAAAATCCAAAGGGAAAAGAAAGGGGTCTTTGTAGAATGAGAGAAAGGAGAAGAGAGAGAGTTTTTCTTGAAATAGAAAGAAGAGAGGGAGTGAGCTGCTGGCCAGCTACTAATTTTAGGGTGTTAGGGCATTTGTGCAAAGTCACAAATACCCTCCAAGTTAAAGAATAGAAAGGTTTTGAGTTGGGGTCAAAATGGTAAATTGGAAACTCCTAATTTCAAGTTCTAAATCTAATTCTAATCCCTAATCCCACTAAAATCAAATGGGATTAGTCACATATAAATATCTGAATTTGGTCATGACAAGTTGGTCGGTTCCAGTTGGGTCCCGATCAGAGTATAAGCTACCCCGGGTCTCCGATACAAGTCGGAATGACTGAAATTCGAACCCGACTCAAATAATCCCAAAACAATATCATAAATAATGAAATAAATTTCAAAAATATTCAAAAATACAAAATGATAAAAATACCCCTGTTCCTGAAAACTGGGGGTGACATGTAACGGAGAAACGGGAGTGACACACGCCGTCCCGCGTGACCTCCGGATGCTCCCTCCGGCAACCCGCTATCCCGCACGGCTTCGGGACGACCCACAACGCGGGGTGGAGGGGATGTAACTCCGCTTCCCAGAAATTTTGAAATATTTTTTTATTTATTTGATTTAAATGGTAATTTTTAGATTTTTTTTATAAATAATTAATTAGTTAATTATTACGATAGATGCCTTTAGTCACGATTAAATTTGGAGTACAAGATGACCAAGAATTTTAGCACGGATATTGTAGTTTGGTGCCTTGACTAGTGTTTTAACTATGGTAGGGAAGGCCAAGCCATAAGTGTATCCTAGCTAGAAAATTATGCCAAGTTGCGACTTAACCTCTAAAGATATTTTAATTATTTATTAATTATATTATTGACTTGTAGGAGACCCGATTGTGTCGATTGAGCTCGGACTAGACCCGAACCGAAAACGAGCCCATGTAGTGATGCAGTGCGACCAAAGACGTCCGTGTCAATAAAATTTAATGTGTGTATGCCATACTTTGTCTTATTGCTCTACTAAATATATTTTATAAATAATTGTTATATATATATATAGTAAAGACATCAATATTATTTGATATAAGTGATAATTGTTAAAAATAGAATAAATATCTTCCTAGTTACCCTTATGCATGTTGGGATCTTTAGACTATACATATTTTGTATGTACACTTATTATAGATTTTCCTTATTAGTTATCATTATTATTGTTATTTATATTGTTATTAGATTTATAATAATAAAAATATATCATTTAATATTCTAGATTATTTATGAAATAAATATTATTATATGTATATATTTTAGTATAAGCCCAACACTATGAGAATATATTCCTAAGATTTATTTTTGGACTTTTGGAGTATTTATACATATATAGGAAATATACGTATATATATATATATATATATATATATATATATATATATATATATATATATATATATATATATAACATATAATTGAATAAAAGAAAACAAAAGAAATAAACCAAAGCAGCCCAGCCCAAGACCCCACACCCCAGACCCGAGCCCCAACTTCCCACAGCGCCCAGCCCGAGAGATATATACATACATATATATATATATATATATATATATATATATATATATATATATATATATATATATATATATATATATATGTATGTATATAGTAGAGAAACCGAGAGGTGGAGAGAAGGAAAACCCTCGCTAAACCCTAACCTAAAACTTGCTGCCACCTTCCCCGACCTCGCCAACCTCCCTGCGCGCACGCCCGACCACCTGCAGCCGCCTGTCGCCATCGGGTATCGCTAGAGCAAGCAAACTTTTGCCGCGTGGGAACACAACAAGAGGAAGCAGCAGCAGCAACAACAACGTCCACGAAGCCATTTTCGTAGCGCGTGTTCTCGGTGCGCGCTCGATCGTTTAACGATCTACCACTTCAGGTACGAGCACAACATATACGTCTTGAGGTTCCTTCGATTAGTTTGTAGTTAGTAGCCTTTGATCGCTCGAAAAATCGATGCGAAGATGGAGAAAAACTTGATCGAAAAATAGAGTTACAACTGTCCCAATGCCCTGTTTGGAAGGCCGTTTTTGGTCGATCCAGTGCGAAACCTTGGGACCTATTTAAAGGGACCTATAGACAACCTAACCAGCATCACAACGATGCTTGTACTTATGAAAATCACCACGAAATTAGTTTTGTAAACAGTTGCAAATATCATAAAAAATGGTTTTCAAAATAGTAGAAATTTAAGAAAACCTTCGATACGACGTGCGTCCCGTCAAACCGGACGACGTGGTCGCGAACCGAAAGCATCGAAAGGTGCGTATATACTTCGTGGACGTGTGGGCTTTGACGAAATTCAAATTGGTTACGTGTGCGCGACAAATTTGATTCGTATCCGTCAAAATTCACCGTATCGATCTCTTTGTAAATTTCTTAATTACTTTGTGTACGTTCGTCAGATCGAGACGAAACTTACGCCAACAGGACCGTATCATTTTTTTGGTCTTGTATGCCAAGTTTGATCCGATTCTGAGACAGTTGATCGGATCGCTGTTTTGCGGGTCCCACGATCCGATTCAACGGACGATTTTGTGCACGGCCTGCCGGAATCCAACTTTGGACATACGGTTGGGTTTGTATCATCAAAACAAATCTGTAGACATATAGTTTAACGACTTTAGAGACCATTGACTCTGACACACTTTTTGGTGCAAAGCGGGTTTAACGGCGGACATCGTTTTGACCCGAAATTACCGTTTTGCCCCTGTGCCCAGAATTGGACTTAAGGACATGCAATTCTAGCTAATTTGACTAATCTGGAAACATTGGTAACATCTATTATAGCTTCTGGAGGCAGTTGTGAGACTTGGACTTTCTAACTTGTTGATTAGCGATATATTGTTGGTTCTCCGTGCAACCCTCAGGCAAGTATACATTGCCGAACATATACAGTATTTACATTATTTTTTTTATCTATTGTATTTCTTTTCATATTGTCACATGATTTCCATATTATGATTGGTTTGTCCTTGATTGTTTTACTTGTTCTAGATTACGTGCACGTATAGGATATTCGACATTGCTTGATTATTAGTCTTTTCGTGTTACCTTGTCTCGTGATTGAGTTGTCAGTTTCTATATCTTGTTCTTGACTTGACCATTCTTGACTGGGAGTATCTTGCAATGTACTACAGTTGAGACATACTATAGATTGGGAGTATCTTGCATTGTACTACGACCTATAGCATATATTGATTGATTGATTGACTTGACTTGCGACACTATAAATTGGGAGTATTTTTTATTGTACTACGATTTATAGGAGTCTACTTGACCTTGTATCCTTTAGGAGAGGAGATCGATACTAGAATTGGCTAATCTCGACTGAGAGTATCCTGCATTGTACGTCAATTGAAATACTATAGATTGGGAGTATCTTGTATTGTACTACAAGCTATAGGAGTTCTGATTGATAGTTAGCCAAGTCTACTATTACATTTTCATACGACTCGTCGTCCTTAGATGTTCTTCTTGCAGTGTTCTTATCCTCCATACATGTTATTTACTGTCATATTAGTAGGCATGTTTTATGTATCTTGCTAGTCCTCTGAGGACCTGATGATCTCTTCAGGTAGCTGATTGTACGGAGTTAGTTAGCTGAGCATGTGGTAGTTAACTTTATCTGCATGATCCATATATTTTGTTAGTGTTATTGATTTACTATCTTTCTCGTGCTTTTATGATATATCCTGCTTATCAGCTTAGCTTTATAGACTCATATTATTCTTGGAGTCTAATCGGACATATATGCTAGTGGACTACAGACCACGACCCATACTTGTTCATTCTTGTCTTATATATTCTTGTGGATTAAGATACACTATAGATTACCATATTAGCCATGATACCATGATCTTGACAGCTTATACGTACTCGAGTTGGGCTGGAGTCTGCTTGATACGTAGCTGGCGTGCTCACACACTTGCATCCCAAAAGGCGGGTGCGGGTCGTGATAGGGGAGGTCGCATGTGCCGAAGGGGGGGAAGAGGTCGCCGGGGGTAGGCGGAAGAGGGGAGAGGTGTGCTTGTGGAGGGAAGGGACAATTTTTTCTTCTTCAGGATATCAAGTTTGTACCTATCAAAGTTGAAGGTATTTAGTTGAAAAAGCGAAATTGTTGAGGGTATCAAGCTATAATTTAACCTCTTTTTTTCAACAAATTGTTATCAAACATTTGTACTGCTTTCTATAAAAAAACTAGTGGATAACCCGTGCCATAATGGCACGGACACGAACCCGGCCTTCTCGACGTAGGCGTGCAGGTACCGGGCCAGTGACAGGGAGTTTCGGACGGAGACGTGGCCTCCGAACCCAGCCTTCTTGACGTATGTAATGCCCCAGAACCAGAATACTGGAGAGCGGGGGCATACATAGCCAGCTACGTATAATGAAATGGAATCCACCCCACTATACGATCACGACTGTCTAGATATATGAGGGTTTAGCTACAATCCATCAGTCTCCTATGGTCAATAGCAAGTCTAACTGTCTCAATCTCAAACAAGCAAGTAAGGTTACAAGATGTAAGATCACCAAATATACAATAATAAGGCATCCCAAACATTACATATTCAGTTGATCATGAAGCTAGTCGTTACAAAATGTGAGGACTAGCAAGAGTTTAGTTATACATGATCAACCCTAGGATCTGTCAATCATGCTACAGCCCGTATGCAGACAATAATAGGGTATGCAATACGAGCTAACAGGTGCTCGCCGGCTAAACGCCTCAAAATAGAATTTTTACAATAGAGTGGAAGAGCAAAAATAAACCCACTCGTTGCCCTGGTCACGCCTGATGGTCACCATCGGGCTGAAAAGTCGGTAGATCTTCTGAAGCTGCTCCGAAATCTGGCCACACAAAACCAGCTGGGTCAGATCCCAGAAAGAGCAAGTGCCACAAAGGAGGCTTCACTTAAGAACTAAAACCAGCACATTAGAAAATATATTAAGCAGTTAAAAGAACTTGAAGTAAAAGAATAACAACAATCATAATGGAGTACGAGGGAACCATTCAAGTAGCCAGGTCACAACCCTTAAACCAAATAAGGACCGGGGTTGTAATCCTTCACCTGAATAGAACTCCGTCTCCAATCTTGTGGGTAAGGTAAAACATTACAAGCATGACGTGGGGTGCAATAAGACAATAAACGAGGAGAGGACTTAGAACTGCTCCGGAAGCCAGGTTACAACCCTTAAACCAAACAAGGACCGGGGTTGTAACCCTTCGCCTGAACAGAACTTAGCCTCTGATCTTTATTGTTAAAAGTGACAATCGTGCGATCAAGCCTGCAATAATCGAGCACTGAAAACCATACCATACAATCGCTTCCGGCCAATCAGTGACTACGGCTTTCTACATTAGCTAACTAGGGTTATCACAACATGCAGTGAGATATTCCTCCAGCCACAAGTCCTGCAGCTAATCCAGGTTATCCAGGCGACTTGGGTTCATTAAGCAGTACATCATTCTTTCAATATATCAGTGAGTTGGGACTTGTGCCCTACTCGTCGGCAGGCTGCAAGTCCCACAATGGTGGTCGGGATAACGGGATCGCCTGTAACTGGGAAAATCTCTCTTGACTACTGATTTATTCTAGTTATTAGCCTTAGCCATTTACAGTAGGTACCCCTGACCGTGGTACTCAGGGATCCCTGTCCTAGACATGATACAAACATTACCGATTCAATTGTACAAACACAATCATCCACGGTGTCCAGACCATTCAATCTTGTCATGCCATGTTCACTGTCAGGAGTGCGCCACGTCGGGCCACTATCACGTCATGTCAAAAGTGCACCACAACGGGTCATCATCGTGTCATGGAACAATTAATTTAGCACAAGTACACATTTTGTAATTAGATATTAGAAGGGACAAGGGCTGTGGGGGACTCATGCGGCTCGGGAAAATTTTCATGCGGCCAGCAGTCACTTGGCCATATGGCTAAGCCATTAAATACGTGCATGCGGCTAGCAAAATATATAAATATGCTATATAATACGGCTCCCTATTGGTATGCGGCTAATGGACGCCATATGCGGCTGGCTCTCCAAGGAAGGGCATTAGAAAAAATGTATACAAAAAAAATGCATTTAAGAATGCCTAAAAAATGCATTAAACGTATTCCTAGGGACTCATGCGACTGAGTCTCCCAGGGAAGGCTTTAAAGCATAAAATACTAAATATTAAGGCCTTAAATGCATTAAAGCATTTAAGTAATGCATTAGGAATGCATTATATATAAAGCTTTAAGAAGCTTATGCGGCTAACTTTTCCAAAATGCATTTAATCAATGCATTAAAGCATTTAATGACAATTGCATTAAAGCATGCAATTAATAATGCATTAAGAATGCATTTAAGAAATGTATTAGCATTAAAGTAGTGCTTGTTCCTGAATGCTTATGTGGCCACTTTAGGAAATGTGTTAACAAATGCATTAGGAAAAATGCTTTCAAGAATGCATTAATATGCATCTGAGAATGCATTAATGCATTAGTGAATGCATTATACTGCATTAGAGAAAGGCATATGCGGCTCTCATGGGTGCTGATGCATTCCATTCTTAATGTATTACTAATAAATGCCTATACGGCTCACATGGGTGCTGATGCATTCCATTCTTAATGCATTAAATAATGATGCATATGCGGCTCAGTACCTTAGGTATTGTCACGCCCCAGTACCGGAATACTGAGACGGACTAGGCCAGCTACACCGTATGAGGTATATAGACGTCATACGGCGATCGTGGCTGTCAAGAGACTAGGGGGTGCATGCTACAATCAGGTCTCCTATGGTCCCACAGAGCATCTATGTCTCAATCAATCAAAACAAGAAGCAGTAAATAATGATCATATAAGACAAAGCAGTAAGGCGTCCCCGATGCTTCATCAAAATGATTCATGAGTCTAGCTATACAAAATGATGAGCTAGTTTCGAGAGTCAATAGTACATAACTATAGTCAGCTGCAGTCTGATTTAATTACAATTATGCAAAGGAAACTAGTGTCCAGAACTGCCGGCTAAACAAGTGCCGGTGGCTAAACGCCAAGTACAAAATAGAAGATATCAGAGCGGTAAAGAAAAAACCCACTCATGGTCCCTGGCGCCCATACTCCTGGTGTGCACCATTGTTCGGGTAGAAAGCTGGATCCTCGGGAGCCGCTACGAGATCTGGCCAAACAAAACCAGCGGAGTCAGTCCCCGAATAGCAAGTACCACAAAGGAGCACAAAAGAGTGAGATAAATCCAATGAGTTAAATAAGACCTGATTCATGAGTTATAGGCTTATACCATATCATCGAGACAATACGACACCCTTACAACCAAACAAGGACAAACGGTGCCAATATCGTGCCGAGATAAGATATATCCTATAACCATGGGCATGTAAAAGGGCTTCTGATCGCGACTTCGGTCTATAGCCTATCGCAGCACAATAGCCCAACCCAACGACCAAAAAAGGACATGGGTTGGACCACGCACCACGATAGTCCATGTTCCTCGGTAGCTAACAGAAGAAAATATATCACAAACAAGTCAGCTTACAAGCGGCCAATCAATCCTACGGCTTTCTATGATTTGTCTGGATTATCCCAGTAATGCAATATATATATAGGAATCCTCAAATCGTATCGCATTCCAGCAGGGCTAGCCAAACCATAATATACAAGCAAGCACGAAATGCACCGGTCCCTCGAAAGGCCACCGTACTAGAATAAGCAGTAACGGTTCCAGCTCTCCTATAGGAAGAGCTGGCTCGGCAGTCACAAATTAGATACTGCACTCCACTAGTACGGATGACTATACAGTATCCGAGGCGGCCAACCCGACGCGCCAGGACAGGACCCAGGGCGGCTGGTGACATACGATCTCGAGATTCTGTTCTCTTCCAATGCATCTACCAAGTTAAGTTTCTTAGATTAACCCTATCTTGATATTGGAATCACATGTCGTGGTCACATGGTCATCCTCCTATATGTCGTACCATAGTACGTGTACCCTAAGTATGAATCCACATCGGCTCAATCTAGATCCATGCTTAGTGTAATGCTTCAAACAACAATCAATATACCACGATACTATTACTCACCAATTACCATGACTGTGCTGGATGGTACATATGTATTGACATATAACACGAATGATCACTTAGTACGTAGAGTCACACCTCAGTGCACTCATTAAATAGCACCGCAGTGCATACTAATATTGCATCTCAATACACACTTAGAACATGTACCAGCACGTATACAGGTAATCAGGTCAGGAACATGGTCAAGTCAGGAAGTCACTCGGACTCCTCGTGACATAAAAGTCACATATGAATTCTGGTTAAAGTGAGATATGAGGACCCTTGAAGCCAATACAAAGATCTACAACTTTTATATTTTGAGTTTTTCAAGATTCTAGCTACAAAACAACTTAAACAGGCAAAAACAGTGAAATAGAGCAATTCCGGCGCATGAAATTCCTGCACCATCGGCGCGTGGGATTCCTGCACCATCGGTGCGTGGGATTCCTGCACAAATCGGCGAATGGGATTCCTGCACAATCGGCACGTGGGATTCCTGCACAATCGGCGCGTGGGATTCCTGCACAATCGGTGCGTGGGATTCCTACGCGCATGACACGCTCGGAGTTAAGGGATGCGTTGCCGGGACTTCACAGCGCATGGCCTCCCGGCGCATGGCCTCCCGGGCGCATGGGGGTCATCGTCCCCAAACAGCAAGTTCAGCCATGAAAGTTCCGAAAACTTGCCATGGCCATAACTTCCTCATCCGAAGTCGAAATCAAGCGAAACAAAAGCCAAAACTGAATGAAATTGAATTCTCTATAACATAGAACCATTAGTTTTCGAAAACAACCAAGTTTGATAGATCAAAACCATGGAAATCCATAAAATCCTAGTTATAGAAACTTAGATCTATACCAAACTAGCCATTAAAATCAAAAACTCCAAGAACTAAACTTGTAGAGAATGAAGAGAAGAACAATATAGAAAAATAATATCTAAGAAAAATCAAGAAATAAAAAATGCAAGAATCTCTCCATTTGGTGCAAGATGTACTTGCCTAAATATTGTTTGAGCAAAATAAATGAAAGAGTGAATAAGGAGAGAGAGTGTGGAAGAGAATATATATAGGGGTTGGGTTGACTCAAAGAAACCCTAAGCTTAAGCATGCTCTTAACCATGTGACTAATGACATGTTAATTGCTACATGATACAACTAATTAAATTAATTAAATAAAATCCTAACCACAACACGGTTCAGAAATCTTATCATCGAAATAGTGAACCACACCTACAACCAGACAAGGACAAGGGGTGGCACACTAATCCGCAACGAGATACTGTTCTATGCCATGGCCAGTTATAAATACAGGATATATGCAATAAAGATACAGGTGCCAGATACCATATACATGAAAAATCAAAAATTTACGTATTTCGGAAATGGGGAGTGACATCTCTACCCTCCTTAGAAAAATTCCGTCATCGAAATTTCGATAAGGCTAGTCGAGCGCGCTCTCAGATCACGAAATACACTCATGACATATAGCAAGCACAATTATCAAACAACACATGGCACATGAACAGTTTAAGAAAGCAAGAATAATTAAGTAAGAGCACAAACAATAATCATACCCTAGAAGGAAATGATCGGAGACATACGAATAAAATATGCCTCTCAAGTCAGGTAGGAATTCATCCTCGAGGTCCTACACTGACACCCAAAGTGGACAAGGGTCAACGCTTGAGATAAGTCGGTACCAATGACTAAATCAAGAACGAGACTCTGCCCAGGACGTACTCTCGTAAATCAAGACATATGATGAATATCACGTATCACATGATACGAGAGCAGATGAGTGAGACGAGAAAGTCGCCTTCACTCTTCGAATATAAAACTCAAGGAATTATAATAAATAATACTTAAAACTTACCCAAAATCTGACCGCCTTCAGCCAACCTCTGCTATAATACTCCAAATTCTTCCTGCCTCTGTCCCTGCCTTTCCTGGCCCTTCTGTCCATCCTGATGTTGAGCTTGTCGGTACATCTGGGCTTGTGTCAGTAATGGACGCTGGGCTAGTGGCCTTACTGCTAGTACTGGCCCTTGATACAGTGCTACCTCTGGAGCTGGCAACGCCAAAAACCGTTGAGCTGGCCCTCCTGGCCTCTGCATCATAGGACAATTGGCAATCCTATGGTCTGGACTGCCACACCTTAAGCATAATCCATTAGCTGAATGACACACATCCCTAGTGTGCCCTCCCTTACCACAGTAAGTGCAACCCACTGGTGCTTCCTGACGCTGCTGCTGGTTCCTCTGTTGCTGCTGTCTAACTGGTGCAGTCACAATTGTCGTGACTAGTGCTGCATCACGAATACGGATGCCAGGTGCTGGTGCTGACGTCCGAGGTACTGTTCCTCCCCCAGCACTCTGCGTATGAGACCTCTTCTGGCCCCCAGTCCTTGCTGATAACCTTTGAATAGTAAGCTCGTGCCTCTGAGCCGCCGTCAATACTGTATCGAATGTCTGGTAGTCATGCCCCTCGACCAGCTACAAAATCTCTAGGTGAAGTCCCTGCTGGAACCTCATTGCTCTCTCTGGCTCTGTCGCCACCATCATCCGAGCAAACCTACTTAACTTGCAGAACTCCGCTGCATAACCATCCACCGTCTTACCAGCCTGCTTGAGACTGATAAACCTCTGCTGTAGCTCATACCGCGCTACCATGCCAAAGTACTTGGCCTTGAATCTGGTACTGAAGCTATCCCAGGAAACAGGATGCCTCATTCCAACCTTTTCTGATGCCCACCAATCGTGGACGAGATCCTGAAGTAATAATCTGACTTGGTCAGCCTTCTCATCTGCTGGAACCTTTGTTGCGGTCAATATGGCCTCTGTAGCTCAACTGGCTCATGCTCGGTAATATTTTCGATGGGAATCTGTCCAGGTAGAGGGGCTACCCCTTGCAGATCTCAAACTGGTCCCTGATCTACTGGATTCTCTCCCATGCCGGCTCCTCTAATAGCCGAGAATGATGTGACCCTAAAGGAAAGGATACAAGGTATCAAAAGACAGGACGGAAAAGAATCGAGGATGACAATCAAGTTAGCAATCAAGGTAGGAGAAAGAGAAAATGAATCAGGAGATCAAGGGGAACATGTTTTGATTGAGACTTCTATAATCGCAACACCCCACAAGTCTGAAAAACAGACCTGCATGGGCAACCACTAAAACCTTGTCACGCCCCAGTACCGGAATACTGAGACGGACTAGGCCAGCTACACCGTATGAGGTATATAGACGTCATACGGCGATCGTGGCTGTCAAGAGACAAGGGGGTGCATGCTACAATCAGGTCTCCTATGGTCCCACAGAGCATCTATGTCTCAATCAATCAAAACAAGAAGCAGTAAATAATGATCATATAAGACAAAGCAGTAAGGCGTCCCCGACGCTTCATCAAAATGATTCATGAGTCTAGCTATACAAAATGATGAGCTAGTTCCGAGAGTCAATAGTACATAACTATAGTCAGCTGTAGTCTGATTTAATTACAATTATGCAAAGGAAACTAGTGTCCAGAACTGCCGGCTAAACAAGTGCCGGTGGCTAAACGCCAAGTACAAAATAGAAGATATCAGAGCGGTGAAGAAGAAACCCACTCATGGTCCCTGGCGCCCATACTCATGGTGTGCACCATTGTTCGGGTAGAAAGCTGGATCCTCGGGAGCCGCTACGAGATCTGGCCAAACAAAACCAGTGGGGTCAGTCCCCGAATAGCAAGTACCATAAGGGAGCACAAAAGAGTGAGATAAATCCAATGAGTTAAATAAGACCTGATTCATGAGTTATAGGCTTATACCATATCATCGAGACAATACGACACCCTTACAACCAAACAAGGACAAACGGTGCCAATATCGTGCCGAGATAAGATATATCCTATAACCATGGGCAGGTAAAAGGGCTTCTGATCGCGACTTCGGTCCATAGCCTATCGCAGCACAATAGCCCAACCCAACAACCAAACAAGGATATGGGTTGGACCACGCACCACGATAGTCCATGTTTCTCGGTAGCTAATAGAAGAAAACATATCACAAACAAGTCAGCTTACAAACGGCCAATCAATCCTACGGCTTTCTATGATTTGTCTGGATTATCCCACTAATGCAATATATATATAGAAATCCTCAAATCGTATCGCATTCCAGCAGGGCTAGCCAAACTATAATATACAAGCAAGCACGAAATGCACCGGTCCCTCGAAAGGCCACCGCGCTAGAATAAGCAGTAACGGTTCCAGCTCTTCTATAGGAAGAGCTGGCTCGGCAGTCACAAATCAGATACTGTACTCCACTAGTGCGGATGTGTGACACCCCAGAACCAGAATACTGGAGAGCGCGGGCGTACATAGCCAGCTACGTATATTGAAATGGAATCCACCTCGTTATACGGTTACGGCTGTCTAGATATGAGGGTTTACTACAAGCCAACGGTCTCTTAAGGTCAAGCCTATTGTCTCAATCTCAAGCAAGTAATATAGTTACAAGATGTTAGACCACCAAATATACAATAAAAGGCGTCCCAAATATTATATATTGGATGATCATGAAGCTAGTCGTACAAAATGTCAAGACTAGCAAGAGTTCAGTCATACATGATCAACCCTAGGATTTGTTAATCATGTTACAGCCCGTAGGCAGACAGTAAGTAAAGATGCATCGAGCTAACAGGTGCTCGTCGGCTAAATGCCTCAAAAGAATAATTTTACAATGTAGTTAGTGAAATAAAATAGAAAACCCACTCGTAGCCCGGGTTCCTTCTAGTCGCCACCATTGGGCTGGAGGTTCGGTAGATCCTCGGATGCTGCTCCGAAATCTGGCCACACAAAACCAGCTGGGTCAAACCCCAGAAAGAGCAAGTGCCACAAAGGAGGCCACGAAATAAGAACAAAAGCCAGCATATCAGAATATAAGAAATAGGAGAAAAGTAAAAGTAATAAAGAGTACAATAGGACGATAAACGACTAGGGACGTGGAACCATTCCGGGAGCCAGGTTACATCCCGTAAACCAAACAAGGACCGGGGTTGTCACCCTTCGCCTGAATAGCACTTTACCCATTTATTGTTAAGATAAGTAAAATAATCATGTACAGGAGTACCAGGTACAGGGACTAGACGAGACTTAGACAAGGCTGGACACCATCCATTCACAAACGGCCAAGCAATTACTATGGCTTACTACTTAACTAACTAGGGTTATCACAAGCTTAGTTACTAGCAAGATGCAAGTAAGAAATTCCCAGTCCCAAGCCCTGCAGACTATCCAGTTATCCTTCCGCGGGTTGAGAGTATGGTTGGGTACATCGCCCTGGAGACGATATACCCTTAGGTGACTTAGAGGGTGCAACACACTACAAGTCCGTTTAAGGCGCCCAGATAACGAGATCGCCTGTGACTGGAAATTCTCCATGAACTATAGTTTGATCTAGTCATTAGCCTAATCCATATTCAGTGTGAATCCCTGACCGTGGTAACTAGGGAGTCACGTCCTAGACATGATGCAAGACAAGACAAGTAGATTTGCACAAAGCAACAAGAATGAACACCCACGGCGTCAGAGTTGATTATACGAGTCAAGTTAGCCGTCGCAACAGCATCAAGTCAAGTCAAGTTACAAGTTACAGGTTTATAAGTTACAAGTCAGGAGTGCGCCGCCACGGGCCACTATCAAGTTATCCAGTTACCGAGATTAATCATGAATCACAGTTTACAAGTCAAGAGCGCACCCCATCGGGTCACTATCAAGAAGATCAGAAAGTACTAAAATCATACTTCACAGAAACCACGAAAACCGTACTAGTCGTAAGCAAACCACCAAAATCGTGCCAGGTCGTGCTGGGTCGAGACAGTCGTGTTGTGTGGAACAAGATCTCAAAACTCCAATCCACAAAAGAGAAGCCAAGTCCAAAAAAATAGAACCAAATCACCATGGGTAACAGGTTGCGCAGGGGATCAGATTGCGCTGAGGGAAAATGGACTGCGCAGGAGATCAGATTGCGCTGGAGGGAAATGGACTGCGCAGGGGTTGGGTTGCGCTGAAGTTGAGTTACGCTGAAGATGGGTTGCGCTGAAGATGGGTTGCGCTGAAGATGAGTTGTGCTGAAGCGGATTGCGCCGAAGATGGGTTGCGCTGAAGCAGATTGCGCCGAAGATGGGTTGTGCTGAAGCGGATTGCGCTGGAGCCGAGCCGCACTGGGAGCGAGCGGCGCAGCAGTCAAGTGCACCAATGGAAGGAAGGCGCTGGAGCTAAGAAGCGCCAGCGCAAGTCAGCCCAGCGCAAGGCGCTGGCCGAAGGGTTGCGCAGTCCGGCCATGCGCTAAAGAGCGCAGGCCGAGGGTCATCTTCCCCAACAGGCCGAGAGCAAAACCCCAAGAACTCCAAACTTCAAATCTTCATAACTTAGCCAAAACAAAACCAAATTTGGATTTTCAAAGTTCTAACTTGTGTAAAATTGAATTCTCTTCCACATGGAAGCCTCAAAACAAGGAAAAAAAATCTAAGTTTAATAGATCAAAACCAAAAAAATCCAAAAATTGTAAAAACTTAGATCTAGAAAAATGGAAGCTCCAAATCATAAAATACCAAGTTCTAATGTTGTTCACCATGGCCTAATCTAGCTAATGGATAAATAAAATGGGGTCCTTATGTGGTGGCAAGGTGCACTTGCCTATGGTGTTGGTGTTGTGTGGAGGAAGGAAGAAGAAGATGAAGAAAATTAAATGGAAGAGTAATGAGGAGAGAGAAAAGTGGGTGGGCTTATAAAGGGGAATGGTGGTAGGT
The DNA here is from genome assembly GCA_029216955.1 of Iris pallida. Taxonomy (NCBI): domain Eukaryota; kingdom Viridiplantae; phylum Streptophyta; class Magnoliopsida; order Asparagales; family Iridaceae; genus Iris; species Iris pallida. Next base: position 6,271,737 of record JANAVB010037420.1, read on the forward strand.
AGGGGGATCTCTCCATTATGAACCAACCAAAAATAAACCAAGCCAACTCAAAAACGAACCAAATTAAACCAATCAATGAAATGTCAAAATAAATCAAGCAGGGAGACATGCAATACGGGTCAAAATACGTACACGTATTCCAAATACGTAATACGAGATATGGGCATTACAACTCTACCCACCTTAAAAGAATTCCGTCCTCAGAATTTAAATCAAGATGCTTAGAGATGTAAGAGCCAGCTATACTATCCACAAATAAGCTACACTAAGCAAACAATCAAACAATCAATCATGCAAGCAAGGAAGTTTGATGGTACGAAGGAGAGAAAAGATATCCTGCTAAGAACCTCTCTGTCGGTTCTGAATCTGAGCCGGGGTCAGGGCATACTGCTGGGGTCTCTGCTGCTGGAATATTTCGGTCTGAGGCGGCAATGGCCTCGGAGGCTGGTACTGCTGCTGTACTGGTGCTGGTCCCCTTACCGAGGGACTAGTCTGAGTCGATGATAAACTGGCCCTATTCGGACAAGACCCTATCTTGTGGTCCGGTGCCCCAAAAGCCAATCACAATCCCTGACCTCTGCGACACTCTGAAACAACGTGTCCTGACTTCCCACAATGAGTGCAGCCCATTACGGAAGACTGCTTCTGCTCCTGTTGCTGAGGGAACGTGACCGACGTCACTGAGGCCGCCTGCCTCGGAGTTTCAATGGTCAAGTTGGGCCGAACCATGCAATACGGGTCTAAATACGTACACGTATACCGAGATACGTAATACGAACAATGGTCATTGTAAAACCCCTAAATTTTCTACTATTTTCTTTATTATTAAATTTGGTACTGATTTAAAATTTTGTATTGTACGTCGCATAGTCGTATTATACGTCGCACACGAAATTTTATTTTTCGTAGTTGTTCGTCAAGTGCGAATATGTGCGAGCGTACATATTTTAGAAAAATATTTTTTTCTATTTTATTATACACTTTTAAAATATTATATAATTATTATTCTTGCTATAAAAAGCCTTTTTGTTTTTAGCAGTTATTAATCATAAATAATATTTTATTATATACTAGGAAAAGCATAATTATGTAAAGAATATTTGTGCACACATATATTTCGTAATTATTTATTAGTCTATTTTAAATAAAAATATAATTTTCGAGATTTATTAATATTAATATTTTATTATTCAAAAAGATATTTAAAAAAAATTATTATTTTCGAAATTATTATTATTGGTATTTTGAAAAATATATTTGGAAGTTATTGTGGCCATTTGAATCTTGATTTGATTTTTGGATTTATTTAAATAGATTAAATTAATATCTATAATTGAGATTGGATTTAATTGATTTGATTTTAAACTAAGAGAATTTGATTTGATTTAAATTAGATTTGGATTTGGATTTGGATTTGGATTTGATTGCTTTTAAATTAAATTAGGAAATATCTAAATTGGGTTTAAAGGAATCCTAATTCTTATCTAATTGGGAATTCCCACATCCTATAAATAGGCAGGTACTTCTCCATATTATTTTCACCACAAATCATCTTTCAAATCATCCTTGTCAAAATTTCTCTCTTTTTTCGTCATAAATTCAGCCTCAATTTTCAAAGGTTGTAGCAACTTCGAATGACCATAACTCCCAACTCCGGACTCCTTTTGACCTCCAGTTTTTTTTGTTGGAATCGTATTGAGGTATATTTTCTGAATGTAAATTTTATTTTCATAAATTCGGAACTTAATTTTTTGGAAAATTTGTGGAGTGTCAGTGGTCCGAAATCTGACACGTTTTAGTATTTTTGAGATTCTGGAAGAACCAGAAATCAGAATCACGATCCGTTTGAAGTTTCGGAATACTGATAGAAAAATACATATCATATATTTTTTCCAAAAAAATTTCCAGAATATTTTATTTTTGGTTTTTATTTTAGAAGTTTGTCACATCGTCTGAGTTATCTTGTGTAGCCCTGTGACTATTATGTACCCAACGAGATTGTCGGTTTCACCAGCAAGGACCTCAGGCAAGACACCTTGTCATTAGCTGTTTATTTATTCTAGCTCATATTTCATGCATTACTTATTTTTTTTACGCAAAATAAACTGTGATACATGGCATAACTGTTAGAACTTACTGTTCATTTATATTTCCTGCTGTGTATTATTTTCTTACAAATTAAACCAAGATTTAAGGGACCACCTTGTGTGTTGTATTCATTGGCCTTGACACGTTGTACCACAAAGTTGTGTGTCGCATGTAGGACACGGAAGTGCGTGATTGGCTGGCCACCAGTACGTACAAGTCATGCGATAGGAATAACCGCTAATAGAGATTGCATGCTAGTTTGACTTAGCGGTTATAGTGGTTTGTGTTGTGGATACAACACAATAGGTATTAGGCGGAGAGGACAATTCCTTAGCGTATGAGCTTCGATGCACTTCCCTTGTGATCCGGACTCTCCGTTGGAGATACGGGGTTGATGACCCATGATTACTGACGGCCACTGACGATTCTGCGGAACGTCATGCTCTTACTGATGGGGCCTCTGGTGCCCAAGGGGGGACTATGTCGATCCTATTTAGCCAGGGAACTACATTTCACTTAGAACGGTTAGGAACCTTTATCCGTTAGGTATGAGTACTTTTGGTTTGGGTACTTGTATCTGACCGTGGCTTGGAACAATAACTTATCGCGGATTAGTTCATCACATCTTGTCCTTGTTTGGTTGTAGGTGTGACTTACTACTTCGATGAGAAGGTATTGAACCTTGTTGGGGTCCGGATATCATATTGGATTCATAGCATGGAAAGATACGTCGCCGTGAATTAGTTTACCATCTCCTGTCCTTATTTGGTTGGGGGGATGGTACGCTCGTTCAGTAGATGCGTATTGGACCATGTTATAATTCGATTTACTTATTTATTTGAGCAATATTTATTCAGTTTATATGGCATAATATTATGTGTCTTGTTACGTCCCTCTGAGGACCTGGTTATCTCCCCAGGTGTGTGCTCTTGTCCTTCGCAGGTGTTCTAGCTCTAGCCGTGTTCACCGCTATTTCTTCGAGGATGATTGCGCTTGGATCGTCTTCGCTTCGCTCACCAGATTCATATCTTTTCTTATGTACTTTTCTTTATTTTGTTGGTAGTGGATTTGTCTCCGCCCAACATATTGTATCAAGACAAATTCATAGTTGATTATATGATACCTTTTATTCTTGTGGATGAGATTAGTTATGGCTCTACTGTATTTTACAGCTTATGTATTCCTACGAGATTTTCATATATTGGAGTGTACTTCGTATGAATACAGTTGACATGTCTATGTTCCTAGTCCTACGTACTTTAGGACTGGGGCGTTACAGTCATTACAACTCTACCCACCTTAAAAGAATTCCATCCTCAGAATTTAATCAAGTGGCTAGAGATGCAAGGACAAGCTATATTACTCACAGGCAAGCTATACTAGTTAAGCAATCAAGCAATTATTCGTACAAGCAAGGAATCGAAGACATGAGGCATAGAAAAGATATTATACCTCACGAGTCAAACAGGTCGGGATATCGCGATCGGATATCATCCTCACGCTCCCACGTTGACTCTCCCAAAGAGTGATGACCCCAAGCAACACGGACTAACTTGATAGTCTTGTTCTTGAGTATCTTCTCTCTTTGGTCCAATATGGATACGGACCTCTCCTCATACGAAAGGTTGGTACCAACAACCAATTTCGAATGATCCAGGACGTGGCTCGGGTCCGGGATATACCGTCGTAGTTGGGAAACATGGAACACGTCATGCACCTCACTCAGAGACGGCGGAAGAGCGAGATGATAGGACACATCTTCTACTCGCTCCAGAATGTCGAACGACCCTATATACCTAGGACTAAGCTTTCCTCGTACGCCGAAACGAATGACGCCACAGTTAGGCGATATCCTCAGGAACACATGGCCGCCGACAGAAAATTAAAGGGGACGCCGATGAGAATCGGCCCAATGGCGATGACGATCTTGTGCAACGCGAAGATGATCTCTGACTCTCCTGACCACCTTAACTGTCTGAGTGATCATCTCTGGGCCAAGCATCTGCCTCTCTCCCACATCGTCCCAGGCTAGTGGGGACCTACACTTTCTTCCATACAGTGCCTCGAACGGTGCCATCTGGATACTAGCTTGGAAACTGTTGTTGTACGAGAACTCCACCAGGTGCAGGTGATCTTCCCACGAACCACCGAAGTCGAGTGTACAAGATCTCAATATATCCTCCAGAGTCTGGATCGTGCGTTCCGACTGACCATCTGTCTGCGGGTGGTATGCTGAGCTGAACTGGAGGCGAGTTCCCAAACTCTCTTGCAAGCTACGCCAAAAGTGCGACGTAAATCTTGAATCCCAGTCCGAGGTAATACTGACTGGTACACCGTGGAATCTGACAATCTGCCGAAGATACATCTCTGCTAGCTGAGCTGTCGATTGACCCACTTTGAACGGAAGAAAGTGAGCCAACTTTCGTGAGCCTGTCAACTATAACCCAAATAGCATCTCTACCGACTGGGGATCTAGGTAATCCAGTCACGAAATCTATGGTTACATGCTCCCACTTCCATTCTGAAATCGGCAAGGGCTGAAGAAGTCCAGCTGGCCTCTGGTGTTCAGTCTTGACTTGTAGGCAGACCAAGTCGAACCAAGTCAAGTTGGGCCGAACCATGCAATACGGGTCTAAATATGTACACGTATACCGAGATATGTAATACGAACAATAGTCATTACAACGTAGGCGTGAAGGCACCGGGCCAGCGCCAGGGACCCGAGCTCGGCGGAGGCGGATACGACAAAGACCACGGTGACGGCGTTCGGGGCGGCGTGGGTCCTCATGTAGGCAAAGACGTGCAGGACCGTCGCGGGGCGTCCGAGGGCGGCGAGGCCTGAGACGGCGGCAGTCCAGGAGACGACGTCCCTGTGCGACATTCCGTCGAATACCCGTAGGACGTGGTCGGCGGAACCGCGATGTCGGAAGTAGACGGTGAGCAGGACGGTCTGCACGAAGGGGTCAGGGTAGAATCCGAGGAGGAGGGCGTGTGCATGGAGCGACCTGGTAGCGGCGGTGGCGGTGGTAGTGTTGAGCAAGGAAGAGAAGGTATGGGAGTCGGAAGAGACGGGGCGGCGGAGCATTTGGGAGTAGATGGAGAGTGGGTCGGCGGAGATGGCGATGACGGTGTTGAAGGAAAAGAGGTTGGGGTTGGCAATGGCGGAGAAGAGGGAGGCAACGAAGGAAGGGTCGGCGTCGACGGCGCGGTGGAGGAGGATGCTTGCGACGAAGGGGTTGCGAAAGAGGCCGGCGACGACGGCGTGGACGAGGATGGAGCGGAGGCGGCGGAGGGAGGGGCGGTACAAGAGGAGCTGGAGGCGGGGGTGCCGTTGGAACAATCGGTTGCTCCGCACCCAAGATGGGACCTCCTCCTCTCTTATAGAGAGAGGGACAATTTAGTCCTTTCATCATCGTTGAACCAAAGCACATGGGTCGTACCAAAAACCCACTGTGCTTTATATTATAGACTAGTGGATAATCCGTGCCATAATGGCACGGACACGAACCCGGCCTTCTCGACGTAGGTGTGCAGGCACCGGGCCAACGTCAGAGAGTTCCGGACGGAGACGCGGCCTCCGAACCCGGCCTTCTAGACTTAGGCGTGCAGGCACCGGGCCAGCGCCAGGGACTCGAGCCCGGCGAAGGCGGACACGACAAAGCCCTCGGGGCGACGTAGGGCCTCATGGAGGCGAAGATGCGCAGGGCCGTCGTGGGGCGTGCGAGGGCGGCGAGGCCCGAGACGACGTCCCTATGCGGCATTCCGTCGAACACCCGCAGGGTGTGGTCGGCGGAGCCGCGTCGGGAGTAGGCAGTGAGCAGGACGGTCTGCAGGAAGGGGTCGAACCGAAATCCGAGGAGGAGGGCGTGTGCGTGGAGCGACCTGGTGGCGGCGGCGACGGTGGTGGTGTTGAGCAAGGAAGAGAAGGTGTGGAAGTCGGGAGGGACGCATCGGCGGAGCATTTGGGAGTAGATGGAGAGTGGGTCGACGTAGATGGCGATGGCGGTGTTGAAGGAGAAAGGGTTGGGGTTGGTCATGGCGGAGAAGAGGGAGGCGGCGAAGGAAGGGTCGGCATCGACGATGCGGTGGAGGAGGCCCCTTGTGACGAAGGGGTTGCGGAAGAGGCCGGCGACGACGGTGTAGGCGAGGATGGAGAGGAGGCGTCAGAGGGAGGGATGGTGCAAAAGGAGCTGGTGAGGGGGTGCCATTGGAACAACCGGTTGCTCCGCACCCAACATAGGACCTCCTCCTCTCTTATATAGAGAGGAGCAATTTAGTCCTTTCATCATCGTTGAACCAAAGCACGTGGGTCTGACCAAAAACTCACTGTGCTTTATATTATAGACTAGTGGATAACCCGTGCCATAATGGCACGGACACGAACCCGGCCTTCTTGACGTAGACGTGCAGTCACCGGGCCAGTGCCAGGGAGTTCCGGGTGGAGACGCGGCCTCCGAACCCGGCCTTCTCGACGTAGGCGTGCAGGCATCGAGCCAGCGCCAGGGACCCGAGCCCGGCAAATACGGACACGGCAAAGACCACGATAGCGACGTTCGGGGCGGCGTGGGGCCTCATGGAGGCAAAGACGCGCAGGGCCGTCGCGAGGCGTCCGAGGGTTGCGGGGCCCGAGACGGCGGTGGTCCAGGAGACGACGTCCCTGTGCAGCATTCCGTCGAACACCCGCAGGGTGTGGTCGACGGAGTCGCGTCGGGTGTAGGCGGTGAGCAAGACGGTCTGCACAAAGGGGTCGAGCCAGAATCCGAGGCGGGCATGTGCGTGGAGCGACCTGGTGGCGGCGGCGGCGGTGGGGGTGTTGAGCAAGGAAGAGATGGTGTGGGAGTCGGGAGGGACGTGGCGGCAGAGCATTTAGGAGTAGATGGAGAGTGGGTCGACGGAGATGACGATGGCGGTGTTGAAGGAGAAGAGGTTGGTCATGACGGAGAAGAGGGAGGCGACGAAGGAAGGGTCGGCGTCGGCAGCGCGGTAGAGGAGGCTGCTTGCGATGAAGGGGTTGCGGAAGAGGCCGACGACGACGGCGTGGGCGAGGATGGAGCGGCGGCGGCGGAGGGAGGGACGGTGCAAGAGGAGCTAGAGACGAGGGTACCGTTGGAACAACCGGTTGCTACGCACCCAATATGGGACCTCCTCCTCTCTTATAGAGAGAGGGGCAATTTAGTCCTTTCATCATCGTTAAATCAAAGCACATGGGTCGGACCAAAAATCCACTGTGCTTTATATTATGACTAGTGGATAACCCGTGCCATAATGGCACGGATACGAACCCGGCCTTCTGGACGTAGGCGTACAGGCACCGGGCCAGCGCCAGGGAGTTTCGGACGAAGATGCGGCCTCCGAACCCGGCCTTCTCGACGTAGGCATGCAGGTACCGGGCCAGCGCCAGGGACCCGAGCCCGGCTGTCACGCCCCAGAACCAGAATACTGGAGAGCGGGGGAATGACTCAGCCAGCTACGTATTACGGGTAGATGAATACCGTATAATACGATCAATGCTGTCTAAAAGACAAGGGGGTGCATACTACATAAAAGTCTCGCTATGGTCACTTCGCATCTATTGTCTCAATCATTCAAACAAGAAGCAATAACAGAGAACATTTAAGATAAAGCAATAAGGCGTCCCAAACGCTTAGTCAAAATGTTCTTGAGATCTGGCTTTACAAAACATAGCCAGATGATATAGCAACATATACACAATTGTTATCAGCTGCAGTCTGACTTAATTACAATTATGTAAAAGTAAGTGCAAGACTATCCGACTAACATGTCGGTGCCAAGCGGCAAAATGTAAAGTAATTAACAAAACGAGCGGGGAAGTAAGGAACCCACTCGAGTCCTCCTGCGATCATTCCTCTAGTATTGACCATCTTGGAGGTGAAAGTAAGCTGAGTCCTCGGGGACCGGCTCTAAATCTGGCCATGCAAAACCAGAGAGGTTAGACCTCTAATTGCAAGTACCGCAAGGAAGCACGATATGAGGAATTTAAACCAGTGAATAAGTGAATATAATAATAGATCTCTGCTTGCTACTGGGATTCACGTAACATCACGACACTTCGAACCAACTTTCCAACCAAACAAGGACAGAAGTTGGCCCGTCATGTCCTGATGCTCTGATCATCTCAGTTAGGTAAAAGAGTAGGTACAATACACAAACAAATCAACTTAAACGGCCATCCAACTCCTACGGCTTACTACTGTGAATCCCAAGTTATCCTGGAATTATGCAATAAGGATTTCTCAGTTCTTACTATGGGCAAGCAAGGCTAGTCTATCCAATCAATCAATTGCGCCAATCATGAATTAGACGAGTCCCAACGGAACGCCCGTCATCAATATACAATATACAATAATATAAACAGATACCGCTCCCTGCCCGTGTGGCAGATTTACAGTATCTGTGGAAACCAGCCGTCCTGTTGGGCACTAATAGTCCCAAAGAGGGCTGCCATGTAAGAACTCGGGAATCCATTCTCTCTATGCAATCATTATTTTATTTAACTTAGTAGCCTCTATGTTAAGTGAAATCCCATACCGTGGATCATGGTCATTTCAGAATGAGTACTTCCGTACAAAGTACGATATGCTCAACTCTACAACGATACCCGTGCAGTTAGGTTGTAGGTCTTACATAGCGTAATGCAACAATTAAAACTAACCACGGAATAATTATGCCTTGACCATAAGGTACACATACTGCTTTCGTAAAATAAATAAATAAATTGTAGCCTGCATGTATCTATATGTCAATATTCGGGATTAGCCAATCGATTTCAATAGTTCATAGTTGATATGAACGTGTCTTATTCCATTCAATTCAATAAGACGACTAGCCAGTCTCTTAGTTCCAACTAGGAACACATGTCAATTATAAATCAAGATAACAATTAATGTTAATTAATGCCAAATTCGGGAAATAAAATCTATCTCATGCGATTGGAAAATAAAAATCTCATGCGGCTGAGAAATGTGGTTGAGAAATAAATAATCCATGCGGCTGAGAAATGAGATTGAAAAATAATTAATCCATGCGGCTGAGAAATAGGATTCTCATGCGGCTGTGAAATGATATTGGGAAATAAATAATCCATGCGGCTGAGGAATGAGATTGGGAAATAATTAATCCATGCGGCTGAGAAATGAGATTCTCATGCGGCTGAGAAAAAAGATTGGGAAATAAATAATCCATGCGGCAGAGGAATGAGATTGAAAAATAATTAATCCATGCGGCTGAGGAATAAGATTGGGAAATAATTAATCCATACGGCTGAGAAATAAGATTCTCATGCGGCTGTGAAATGAGATTGGGAAGTAAATAATCCATGCGGCTGAGGAATGAGATTGGGAAATAATTAATCAATGCGGCTGAGGAATGAGATTGGGAAATAATTAATCCATGCGGCTGAGAAATAAGATTCTCATGCGGCTGTGAAATGAGAGACCCATCTTCTCAGAAAATCTGAGAAGGATGGTCATGGAACCTTGGCTTCCAAGCTCCATAAAACCTTCACCGTAAGTCCAAATTTGGACTTCCATAGGTCAAAATGGGATAGAACGAAATTCTCTACAACATGGAACCATCAAAACTTGGAAATAACAATGTTTAATAGATCAAAACCCAAGAAATCCGAAAATACTATAAACTTAGATCTAGAAGAATTTAGCCATAGAAATTGAAAATGTCAAGCACTAAAGTGTCTTAGAATATTGAGAGGAAGACAATGGAACAACAAAAATGGAGATCCATCAAGAAGCAAGTTGGCACTTGCCTATCTCTTCTAGGTTGGTGGGAGAGTTATGAGGAAGAAGAAGAGTAATGAAGAGAGAGAAAGAGGATGGACTTTTAAATGAAGGAGTGGTGGTAGGTGGGGGTTTATTTCGGTTCATGATGGACCAACATAATTAAACCAATCTGAGCCGAACCCATAGCAAAGCTAAAGTAGAGTATAAAAGCAGAAAGTAAAGTGCAGGAATAAAATTGCAGGAAATTAATTAACATGAAATTTAAAGGGATTTAAATACAGGGCAATACATGATAAATACAAAATATTTACATTTAAACAGTACATGCATTCTAGAAATACGTATTCTGGGAATGGGAAGTGACATCTCTACCCTTCTTAGAAAAATTTCGTCCTCGGAATTTCAAATCCAAGCAGGATAGAAACATCAGAGCTGGACTACTCCAGGTATAAGCAATTTAAGTAAGCAATCATTCTACAATGTCAATAGTAAGTAACATACCTATGTTGAACATTTTACGACACCAAGCAATTTTACTCATAAGGTAACAAGCATGAGGAGTTTAAGAAAATCAAGGTATACAGAAAGAGATATACCTTGTGAGTCAAACAGGTACGGATACCGTGATCGGATATCATCCTCACGTTTCCACGTTGACTCCCCTAAAGAGTGATGACCCCAAGCAACCCGGACAAGGCTAATTATTCGGTTCTTGAGTATCTTCTCTCTTCGGTCCAAAATAGACACATGCTGTTCCTCGTAAGACAGGTTGGTACCAACAACCAGCTCAGAATGATCAAGAATATGGCTTGGGTCCGACACATACCTTCGCAACTGAGATACATGAAATACGTCATGCACCTCTCGTAACGAAGATGGAAGGGATAAACGATAAGCAACATCGCCAATCCTATCAAGAATAACAAATGGGCCCACGTACCGCGGACTCAACTTCCCGCGAACGCCAAACCTAATAACCCCACGGGTAGGTGAGATCCGCAAGAACACGTGGTCCCCAACAGAAAACTCTAGCGGCCTACGATGCTGGTCCGCTCAATGACGATGTCGATCCTGCGCAACTCGAAGTCGTTCTCTAACTCCCTTAACCACTTCAACGGTCTGGACAATTATTTCTGGGCCTAGCATCTTCCTCTTCCCGATATCGTCTAATGCTAGTGGCGACCTACACTTCTTACCATATAGTGCTTCAAATGGCGCCATCTGGATACTGGCTTGATAACTGTTATTATATGAGAACTCGACCAAGTGTAGGTGGCTCTCCCAAGATCCTCCAAAATCTAGGGTACAAGCTCGCAACATGTCTTCCAAAGTCTGAATTATTCTTTCTGATTGTCCGTCTATCTGGGGATGGTAAGCCTTGCTAAATCTTAACTTGGTACCCAAACTATGATGTAAGCTCTTTCAGAAATGTGATGTAAAACGGGTATCTCTATCTGACACAATGCTGACAGGGACTCCATGCTGCCTGACTATCTGTTGCATATACAACTCTGCCAACTTTTCTGTAGATTGCCCTACTCTGAAAGAAAGAAAGTGGGCCACCTTCGTAAGCCGATCTACGATTACCCAAATAGCATCCTTACCACTTGATGATCTCGGTAAACCAGTCACAAAGTCTATTGTAATATGTTCCTACTTCCATTCCGGGATAGGAAGCGGTTGCAATAACCCAGCTGGCCTCTGCTGTTCTGTCTTCACTTGCTGACATACCAAGCAACGGGAAACAAATCTAGCTATCTCCCTCTTCATCCCGTTCCACCAGAAGTGCTGCTTGATATCTTGGTACATCTTGGTCCCTCCAGGGTGTACAGAATACTGAGAACTGTAAGCTTCTGTCATAACCTTCTGTCTGATATCTCCACTAGGCACACATAGACGTGACCCAAACCTAAGTGTACCATCCTCATGAATCTGCATCTCCTTCCTGAGTCCTGACTCACATTCTGCCCTAAGCTTCTGAATCCTTGGGTCTTGTGCCTGAGCTGCCTTGATCCTGTCTACCAAGTCGGATTGAACTTGTAGACTCGCCAGAACTCCTATATCATTAGGAAATATAACCTCGATGCCCATCTCCTGAAGGTCTTCTAAAATGTGCTTTTGTGTTGTCAACATAAATACGCCGCCTCTCCTGCTAAGAGCGTCTGCTACCACATTAGCTTTGCCTGGATGATACTGAAGCTCCACGTCATAGTCCTTAATCAACTCCAACCATCTTTTCTGCCTCATGTTCAGTTCCTTCTGAGTAAAAATGTACTTCAGACTTTTGTGGTCTGTGTACATGTCCACTCGATCACCATATAAGTAATGCCTCCATAGCTTCAAAGCAAATACTATTGTCGCCAACTCCAAATCATGAGTTGGATAATTCTTCTCGTGGTCTCGAAGCTGCCTAGATGCATATGCTATCACCTTCCCATGCTGCATGAGGACACATCCAAGTCCTTTACCTGACACATCACAATAAACGGTAAAACCTCCGGTTCCAACTGGCAATGTAAGAATAGGAGCTGATATCAACTTCTGCTTCAGATTCTCAAATGATTCTTGGCATTCTGCCAACCAGACGAATGGTACATCCTTCCGTGTCAAGCGGGTCATGGGTGCTGAAAGCCTCGCAAAGTCTGATACAAACCTTCTGTAATATCCTGCCAATCCCAAGAAACTCCGCACATCTGCTACGGTCTTGGGTACTGGCCAACTTTCTACTGCTTCTACCTTCTTGGGATCCACTGCTACTCCAGCTCCTGATATGAGATGACCCAAAAATGAAATGTGATCCGACCAAAACTCACACTTGCTGAGCTTGGCATACAACTGGTTCTCTTTCAGAACCTGTAACACCTTCCGGAGGTGATCTTCATGCTCCTCTTCACTAGTTGAATATATAAGAATGTCGTCGAAAAATACAACGACAAATTGATCCAAGTACGGCATAAAGATGCGATTCATTAAATCCATAAAGATTGCCGGAGCATTGGTCAAACCAAACGGCATTACTAAGAATTCATAATGCCCATACTTCGACCTGAATGCTGTCTTGGGAATGTCCTCCTTCCGAACCCTCACTTGATGATACCCTGAACGAAGATCTATCTTGGAGAAAACTCTAGCTTTGTTCAACTGATCAAATAAGTCGTCGATCCGGGGTAGTGGGTACTTGTTCTTCACTGTTGCCGCATTAAGCTTCCTGTAATCGATGCACAATCTGGATGACCCATCCTTCTTCTCCACAAGTACCACTGGTGCTGTCCATGGTGATATGCTAGCTTGGATGAACTTCTTCTCCTTCAGTTCCTCTATGTGCTGATATACCTTAGCCTGCTCGGAATCCGCCATTCTATAAACTCGATCTGATATCGGTTTAGTTCCAAGTGCCAATTCTATACTGAACTCAATATCTCTAACCAGTGGTAGACCTGGAAGTTCTTCAGAAAATACGTCTAGAAACTCTTCAACTACCTTCGGGACTTGAACTTCTTCCATTGCCGTCACTACTCCCTGCTCTTGTTGAGTTGCCACTAATCTGACTAAGGTGAACCGCTTCATGCCTGGAATATCAAAAGATACACTCCCTCTACGACAATCTATTGTCGCATGACTGTCTTTCAGCCAGTCCATGCCTAAGATAACGTCGAAATTTCTAACAGAAAATTCTATCAACCGGGCGGGTAAGGAATGCCCGTAAACTACAACGCTACATGCTAGAATAACTCTACTAACTCCTACGAGCCCATTACCAGTGAGTATATTTAACCTCCCTGGCAATGCCTCGAATTTCATTCCTAGCCGTGTTGCAAATTGTGCAGATATAAATGAGTGCGATGCTCTCGAATCAAACAATGCTACTGCGGGATATGAGGCGACGAGAATGTTACCTGCCACAACATCTCCTGATGCCAATGCCTCTTCCAAGGACAGAGTGAATGCCTGCCCTCGACCTCCTTATTGGTTCCCATGCTGCGGCCTAGCCTGGTGCTGCTGCTGGCCCCTTCCTTGATAATGCTGGGGTGGTCTTTGCTGGTGCTGCTGCATCGGCGGTCCCTGCTGCCGAAATATCTGAGCCTGTGTCATGAACGGGCGCTGTGCCAACGGTGTTACTGCTACCGCTGGTCCTCGATACTGTCCTGCCCCTGGTGCTGGCAGAGCAGGAAATTGTTGCCCTGGTCCTCCTGACCTCGAATTCATGGGACAGGTGGTAACTCGATAATTTGGATTTCCACATATCAAACACTGTCCGTTCAATGTCCGACACACATCTCTAGTGTGCCCTATCTTTCCGCAATAAGTGCAGCCCGCTGGGGATTGCTGGTTCTTTTTTTGTTGCTGTTGCTGCTGCCTGGGTGGTGGTGCTGGTCCTCGCAGTGCCACATCGTGGATACGAATGCCAGGGGATGATGCTGTTGTTCGGGGCGCTACTCCCCCTCCTCCTTCAATCTGACTGTGGGATCTCTTCTGACCCCCAGTCCAGGCCACAATCCACTGAATGGTTATCTCATGCCTTCGAGTCGCCGTCAATACTTCATCAAAAGTCTGGTAATTGTGCCCCTCTATCAATTGCAAGAGCTCAAGATGAAACCCCTGCTGGAACCTCATAGCCCTCTGGCTCTCTGTTGCTACCATTTCTGGGGCGAACCTACTCAATCTGTAGAACTCTGCTGCATAAGCATCTACAGTCTTGCCAGCCTGTCTAAGGTAGATAAACTTATGTTGTAGCTCAAACTGCGCCACAACTCCATAGTACTTTGTCTTGAATCTTGCTGTAAAATCGTTCCAAGCTACAGGACGTCTGATGTCTACCTCCTCTGATTCCCACCAATCACGTGCGAGATCCTGAAGTAACAACTTCACCTGATCCACACGTTCTTCTGCCGGCACCTTAGCGGCTGTCAAAATAGCCTCAATATCCTTAAGCCATGCATCTGCTGAGATGGCATCCTCCGTACCTTCGAAACGGCGGGGGTTGTACTCACAAAACCTGGCTGACGCTCCTGAATCTGTCCTTGCCCCTCTTTCCAAAGCTGTCTGCAATCCTTGGTTGAGTAGTACATTCTGCTCTTGTAACTGAGCGTGCATGCGCTGCTGGGCTAACATCTGATGTTGCTGAGTAGCCATCATCCCTCTCATGATCTCTAGAAGGGCTGGTGTGTCTACTTCCACAGGGGTAGGTGGAACTGTTGGTGGTGGTGGAACATCTGGATACTGCGGTCCAGCTGCAGCTTCTACTATTACTTCTTCTTGGATGGTCTCTTGAGTTAGTACCAGCCCTTGTTGCTGACCAACATGGTCAGGTTGTCCGTGTTGCCCTTGTTGTTGTTGTCCAGTCCTGGCAAATACGGACAAAGTACCCCTAAGAAAAGGGACAAAAGAACAATCAAACGATCGGACATGAAAGATCAATGAAGTCAAAGGATACCGGAATGTCAAGTTAGAGTCGAGAGTAACGAATCATGAGATAAAGGGGGAACATGTGTGATTGAGATATCCTATAAATTAAAACACCCCACAAGTCTGAAATCAGACCTGCATGGGCCACCACTAAAATCTTGTCACGTCCCAGAACCAGAATACTAGAGAGCGGGAGAATGACTCAGCCAGCTACGTATTACGGGTAGATGAATACCGTATAATACGATCAATGTTGTCTAAAAGACAAGGGGGTGCATACTACATGAAAGTCTCGCTATGGTCACTTCGCATCTATTGTCTCAATCATTCAAACAAGAAGCAATAACAGAGAACATTTAAGATAAAGCAATAAGGCGTCCCAAACGCTTAGTCAAAATGTTTTTGAGATCTGACTTTATAAAATATAGCCAGATGATATAGCAACATATACACAATTGTTATCAGCTGCAGTCTGACTTAATTACAATTATGTAAAAGTAAGTGCAAGACTATCCGACTAACATGTCGGTGCCAAGCGGCAAAATGTAAAGTAATTAACAAAACGAGCGGGGAAGTAAGGAACCCACTCGAGTCCTCCTGCGATCATTCCTCTAGTATTGACCATCTTGGAGGTGGAAGTAAGCTGAGTCCTCGGGGACCGGCTCTAAATCTGGCCTTGCAAAACCAGAGAGGTTAGACCTCTAATAGCCAGTACCGCAAGGAAGCACGATATGAGAAATTTAAACCAGTGAATATAATAATAGATCTCTGCTTGCTACTTGGATTCACGTAACATCACGACACTTCGAACCAACTTCCCAACCAAACAAGGACAGAAGTCGGCCCGTCATGTCCTGATGCTCTGATCATCTCAGTTAGGTAACAGAGTAGGTACAGTACACAAACAAATCAACTTAAACGGCCATTCAACTCCTACGGTTTACTACTGTGAGTCCCAAGTTATCCTGGAATTATGCAATAAGGATTTCTCAGTTCTTACTATGGGCAAGCAAGGCTAGTCTATCCAATCAATCAATTGCGCCAATCATGAATTAGACGAGTCCCAGAGGGACGTCCGTCATCAATATACAATATACAATAATATAAGCAGATACCGCTCCCTGCCCGTGTGGCAGATTTGCAGTATCTGTGGGAACCAGCCGGCCTGTTTGGCACTAATAGTCCCAAAGAGGGCTGCCATGTAAGAACTCGAAAATCTATTCTCTCTATGCAATCATTATTTTATTTAACTTAGTAGCCTCTATGTTAAGTGAAATCCCATGCCGTGGATCATGGTCATTTCAGAATGAGTACTTCCGTACAAAGTACGATATGCTCAACTCTACAATGATACCCGTGCAGTTAGGTTGTAGGTCTTACATAGCGTAACGCAACAATTAAAACTAACCACGGAATAATTATGCCTTGACCATAAGGTACACATGCTGCTTTCGTAAAATAAATAAATAAATTGTAGCCTGCATGTATCTATATGTCAATATTCGGGATTGGCCAATCGATTTCAATAGTTCATAGTTGATATGAACGTGTCCTATTCCATTCAATTCAATAAGACGACTAGCCAGTCTCTTAGTTCCAACTAGGAACGCATGTCAATTATAAATCAAGATAACAATTAATGTTAATTAATGCCAAATTCGGGAAATAAAATCCATCTCATGCGATTGGAAAATAAAAATCTCATGCGGCTGAGAAATGTGGTTGAGAAATAAATAATCCATGCGGCTGAGAAATGAGATTGGAAAATAATTAATCCATGCGGCTGAGAAATGAGATTCTCATGCGGCTGTGAAATGAGATTGGAAAATAAATAATCCATGCGGCTGAGGAATGAGATTGGGAAATAATTAATCCATGCGGCTGAGAAATGAGATTCTCATGCGGCTGAAAAATAAGATTGGAAAATAAATAATCCATGCGGCTGAGGAATGAGATTAAAAAATAATTAATCCATGCGGCTGAGGAATGAGATTGGAAAATAATTAATCCATGCGGCTGAGAAATGAGATTCTCATGCGGCTGTGAAATGAAATTGGGAAGTAAATAATCCATGCGGCTGAGGAATGAGATTGGAAAATAATTAATCCATGCGGCTGAGGAATGAGATTGGAAAATAATTAATCCATGCGGCTGAGAAATGAGATTCTCATGCGGCTGTGAAATGAGAGACCCATCTTCTCAGAAAACCTGAGAAGGATGGTCATGGAACCCTTGGCTTCCAAGCTCCATAAAACCTTCACCGTAAGTCCAAATTTGGACTTCCATAGGTCAAAATGGGGTAGAACGAAATTCTCTACAACATGGAACCATCAAAACTTGGAAATAACAATGTTTAATAGATCAAAACCCAAGAAATTCGAAAATACTATAAACTTAGATCTAGAAGAATTTAGTCATAGAAATTGAAAATGCCAAGCACTAAAGTGTCTTAGAATATTGAGAGGAAGACAATAGAACAACAAAAATGGAGATCCATCAAGAAGCAAGTTGGCACTTGCCTATCTCTTCTAGGTTGGTGGGAGAGTTATGAGGAAGAAGAAGAGTAATGAAGAGAGAGAAAGGGGATGGACTTTTAAATGAAGGAGTGGTGGTAGGTGGGGGTTTATTTCGGTTCATGATGGACCAACATAATTAAACTAATCTGAGCCGAACCCATAGCAAAGCTAAAGCAGAGTATAAAAGCAGAAAGTAAAGTGCAGAAATAAAATTGCAGGAAATTAATTAACATAAAATTTAAAGGAATTTAAATACAGGGCAATACATGATAAATACAAAATATTTACATTTAAACAGTACATGCTTCTAAAAATACGTATTCTGGGAATGGAAAGTGACACCGGCTGAGGCGGACACGGCAAAGACCACGGTGACGGCGTTCGGGGCGGCGTGGGGCCTCATGGAGGCGAAGACACGCAGGGCCGTCGCGGGGCGTCCGAGGGCGGCGAGGCCCGAGACGGCGGCGGTCCAGGAGACGACGTCCCTGTTCGACATTCCGTCGAACATCCGCAGGGCGTGGTCGGCGGAGCCGCGTCGGGAGTAGGCGGTGAGCATGACGGTCTGCACGCCGGAATCCGAGGAGGAGGACGTGTGCATGGAGCGACCTGGTGGCGGCTGCGGCGGTGGTGGTGTTGAGCAAGGAAGAGAACGTGTGGGAGTCGGGAGGGACGCGACGACGGAGCATTTGGGAGTAGATGGATAGTGGGTCGACGGAGATGACGATGCGATGTTGTAGGAGAAGGGGTTGGGGTTGGTCATGGCGGAGAAGAGGGAGGCGGCAAAGGAAGGGTCGGCTTCGGCGGCATGGTGGAGGAGGCTGCTTGTAACGAAGGGGTTACGGAAGAGGCCGACGACGACGGCGTGGGCGAGGATGGAGCAGAGGCGGCGGAGGGAGGGGTGGTGCAAGAGGAGCTGGAGACGGGGGTGCCGTTGGAACAACCGGTTGCTCCGCACCCAACATGAGACCTCCTCCTCTCTTATAGGGAGGGACAATTTTGTCCTTTCATCATCGTTGAACCAAAGCACATGGATCGGACCAAAAATCCACTGTGCTTTATATTATACACTAATGGATAACTCGTGCCATAATGGCACGGACACGAACCCGGCCTTCTCGACGTAGGCGTCCAGACACCGGGCCAGCGCTAGGGAGTTCCGGACGGAGACGCGACCTCCGAACCCGGCTTTCTCGACGTAGGCGTGCAGGCACCGGGCCAGCACCAGGGATCCGAGTCCGGCGGAGGCAGACACGGCAAAGACCACGGTTGCGGCGTGGGGCCTCATGGAGGCAAAGACGTGCAGGGCCGTCGCGGGGCGTCCGAGGGCGACGAGGCTCGAGACGGCGGCGATCCAGGAGACGACGTCCCTGTGCGGCATTCCGTCGAACACCCGCAGGGCATGGTCGGCGGAGCCGCGTCGGGAGTAGGCGGTGAGCAGGGCGGTCTGCACGAAGCGGTCGGACCGGAATCCGAGGAGGAGGACGTGTGCGTGGAGCGACCTGGTGGCGGCGGCGGCGGCAGTGGTGGTGTTGAGTAAGGAAGAGAAGGTGTGGGAGTCGGGAGGGACGCGGCGGCGGAGCATTTGGGAGTAGATGGAGAGTGGGTCGGCGGAGATGGCGATGGCGGTGTTGAAGGAGAAGGGGCTGGGGTTGGTCATGGCGCAGGAAAGGGAGGCGACGAACGAAGGGTCGGCGTCGGCGGCGCGGTGGAGGAGGCTGTTTGCGACGAAGGGGTTGCGGAAGAGGCCAGCGACGACGGCGTGGGCGAGGATGGAGCCGAGGCGGCGGAGAGGGGCGGTGCAAGAGGAGCTGGAGGCGGGGGTGCCGTTGGAACAACCGGTTGCTCCGCACCCAACATGTGACCTCCTCCTCTCTTATAGAGAGAGGGATATTTTAGTCCTTTCATCATCGTTGAACCAAAACACATGAGTCGGACCAAAAATCTACTGTGCTTTATATTATAGATAAGAAGAAGCATTCTTCAACAAGGAAAACCTAAGATGTGGTTTAGAATCAGTCTTTCTTTCCAAAAAAAAAAAATGATAATAAAAATATCTTCTGACTATCATGTTTTTTATAAAACGGTCACAAATTTGAACTTTACTTTTCATGAGTTTTCTTATAAGCCGTTATTATCAAACAGCTTTTGGGACCGTTTTCTAAAATAAGAAAAAGAAGCAGAAGCAACCGTGGCGAACAATTATAGACCCAGACTAAGACTTGCTTTTGGATTGTTGTTGTTTCTTAATAGCACACAACAGAAGCAACTTTTGACAGTATATGGGAGGCTGATGGCAAAAGCACTCCTAAAATTTAACTAGTTTTCTAAAGATTTTTCCCACAAGTTGTTATGATAAAAAACCAGAAATTTTCATCCTACGGAAGAAATTTAATAATATTTGTGGGAGAGGGGAGAAGTTTTAAAAATTTGCGTATAACGGGATGACGCGCCATCTAGGATGGCGGTGGTGGCCACGACGTGGGGGGAAGGGGGGGACCGCCATCTAGAATGGCGGGATGGAGGGGAGGCCGCCATCCTAGATGGCGCGAGAGAGAGAGAGAGAGGGAGAGAGAAGGGAGAGAGGCTAGAGAGAGAGAGAGAGAGAGAGAGAGAGGGAGAGGCTGGGGAGGAGGGGAAGAAGAGAGAGGAGAGACTACTAAACACAAATTTATGGTATTCAAATAAATATTTTCTTACTGATTTTGATTGGTACATTATAATTCTTTTAATAAGATAGTATATATCTTCTAGACTTGTACTGAATGTTAACTAATTTTTAGTTTATAACTACAAATACGATCATTAAACCCAACATTATCCAAATGACTCTAATCCATAGTTATTATTATCATTTGAACTGTTTAATAACAATCACTTATTTATTTAATAAGCTACTACTTAATTTGTTTCTGAAAGCACTGGGAAGACTACTAAACATAAACCTAACTCCCACAATTCAATCTGGTCAATGCTCCAGCATCTCATTTTACATGTTGCTTCCGTGATCAATAATCCAGTGCTTCGTGTAAGCAAACATCTTCTGGTTAATTTCATATAAACCTAACTCCCAAACATCTTCTGATCAATAATCCAGTGCTTCGTGTAAGCAAACATCTCTCTCTCCCTCTCTCTCCGGAAAGCATCTCCTCTCTCTCTCTCTCTCCCACCCATAGCGCCATCTAGGATGGCGGCCCCCCCACCACACCGCCATCCTAGATGGCGGTCTCCTCTCTCTCCTCTCTCTTCTTCCCCTCCTCCCCAGCCTCTCCTCTCTCTCTCTCTCTCTCTCTCTCTCTCTCTCTATAGCCTCTCACCTTTCCCTCTCCCTCTCTCTCTCTCTCTCTCTCTCTCTATAGCCTCTCACCTTTCCCTCTCCCTCTCTCTCTCTCTCTCTCTCTCTCTCTCTCTCTCTTCCACGCCATCTAGGATGGCGGCCTCTCCTCCATCCCGCCATCCTAGATGGCGGTCCCCCCCCTCCCCCACGTCGTGGCTACCACCGCCATCCTAGATGGCGCGTCGTCCCGTTATACGCAAATTTTTGAAACTTTTTCCCTCTCCCACAAATACTATTAAATTTCTCCCGTAGGATAAAAATTTCTGATAAAAAACAGAAGTTAGCACCCCTGGCTCGGTTTCGGCTGTTTAAGGAAAGATGGTGCTGCAGCTTTAATATGAATCTAAAATTCAGCTAAAATTTCTATTCTCTAAAATATTTATGAATGCAACTTGCAAGCTTTTTGTTTAAAGTCAAATTTTTGGTGACCTTCAATTACAAACAAGCTTAAATTTGACAATTATGCTATTTGGTTCCCAAAATTTTTGGATGATGTCATCTAGAGCTGTCAAGACGGGCCGGCGGGGCGGACCGGCCCGTAATCCACCATTTGGCGGGACGGGGCGGGCCGACCCACCATTTTGACGGGCTGGAAAAATTTCAACCCAGCCCAACCCATCGGCGGGCCGCGGGCTAGGCGGGCCGGCCCGTTTAATTTTTTTAAATTTTTAATTATTGTTTAGTTTCTTAAAAGGAAAAAAAATTATATATATAATATTTTCTACTCACTCTCATATGCATCAAATTACAAGTAAAATACAAGAAACATTATAATATTAGATATTTCTTTAAAACATCTTCATTCATGTAAATAAATGACCAAATTTAATATTTTATACGTCATTACTTGCGTTAAATGAGAATTTTTATCATTTATAATACATATCTCATATATGTGCTAAATAAAAAAAGTAAAAATTTTATAAAAAAAATAGATGACGGGCCAACCAACTTGGCCCGCAGGCTAGCCCACCGCGGGACGAGCTACTAGCGGGCCAACCCACCTAGGCCCGCCTGTTTGGTGGGCTCCTAAATGCTCTTTTCCAACCCACCTTTTTGGCGGGCAGGACGGGCCGGTCCATCGGGCTTAGCCCATTTTGACAGCTCTAATGCCATCTCCCATTATGTGACATCTGATATGACAATTAACATGGCTGCTGACATGTTATATTTTAACCCAAAAAATTAATTACCCAAAATTTTTTATTGTTAATGTTAATGCTAATTTTAATTTAATATTAATATTAATTTTAATGTTAATGTTAAAATTAATGTTAATGTTAATATTAATACTAATATTAATATATTCATGTTAATTTGATATTAATATTAATTTTAATGTTAATGTTAATACTAATTTTAATTTAATGTTAATATTAATTTTAATGTTAATGTTAAAGTTAATATTAATTTTAATGTTAATTTTAATATTAATGTTCATGTTAATTTGATATTAATATTAATTATAATATTAATTTTATAATTAATTTTAATGTTTAATTTTGTTATGTCAGCTGTCATATCATTAGCCATGTCATATGTCACATAATGGAAGATGATATCATCCAAATTTTTTGGGAGCCAAATAGTATTTTTGTAAATTTGATGTGAGATTGTTACGAGTTCACGAGCTTTGTCCTCGAACAAAAATATAACTCGATGAACATATTATTAAACTGAAAGTCTTTATATAAACTTTGTAACGAAAAAAATATTATCGTAAAATATTTCTTTTATAGAAATAATAGAAATAAAAATAGCTTCGCGAATTCATTGGCCAAATATCACTAAGTTGGTGTTTGTGCTCTTCACTTAGAAAAGGGTATTTTTAGTCTCGAAGAATTCGTCGTGCACTCGAGCCTAAAAAAGCTGACTTACATATAGTTTGGTCATCTCTTTCTTCTTCCTCTATTCAAGATTAGGTCTTGATTGCAGTCCCAAAGTGCAACATAAACCAAATTAATTACATGTCCGACTCTCCTTTTTCTAATAATGCGGTTCTAACTAATCCACAAATAGAGATGACCAAGTCCCCTAGTAGTGACAGTGAGTGACCACCAGCCACTTCAATAGTTTGTTTGTTTTTTTTTTTAAATCGTGCGCGCACACACACACGCGCGATTGGAGGACTCGAATTTTACCGACTCCACCGAATGTCCGCTCTAATATCACTAGACTAGAGAGCTCGGACGCCACTTCAATAGTTGAATTTTTCTCCGATTTTAACTTCTCCTAATTTGACTTTTACTTGAGAAGTGCTGCTCAAGCTCTAACCTTATCAATGGAGGGGATAAACAAACACTTACCAACTAATTATGAAAATAAAACTCTATTGAGCAAGTTGTAACTGGAGTTTAACTATTCTTTTGTTAGTTTCATCATTCACGTCATCAGAAGATATCAAAAGCCTTGGGAAGATTTCAATTTGCTGCATACCAATAATTATTTTTGTCACAAAAGTCTCTGTTACAGTTATATAATCAAATGCTACTCTATGGGAGTATTTGTTTTTCAATGCGTCTACACACACCGAGGGAGGAACTGCAGTTTAAACCGGAATGTCACGTGTCCCCCTCTATTGAGTTGAATTTGTAAAGCGCGATGCCACGTGTCCACCTCTAATTAATGGTTTACAAAACTCTATATTTGTACACTAATTAGTCGTTATACATTTGTTTTTCAATGTCAAGTTGGACATCAAGTTATGTTTGTATCCTTATTATACAGTATTCTAATTACATAAAATATTTTGCTAATGCTATGTCAAAAAATTATCCATGACAACTTTAAACTAAATTTATATTAAAATAACTATATTAGAAATTAAGTAAAAGTTACTTGCTGTAACTTTTTTCTTTTCTTTTCAGAGACTCAAATTAGCCGTTAAGTTCTAATTGTATCTAATTAGATGTAAACAAATTTGTGAGTCACTATTAATCAGACTCAATTAGTAATTAACCTTTAATTATAGGAGAAAAATAAACATCCTCCAAGCTGAATTGACCATCACAATACACACACGTACATGTATTTTTATTTTCAATTTTGAAAAAGATACTAATTCTCTAAATAGTAAAATGTGGAAACTATAAAATATTATGCAAACTTCCCAACATAATTAGGAAGACATCCTAATAAGAACATCATGCTGGATATTGTGTTGAATACCAATGAAGACAATACCTTTTTTTTTTTAATGTCCTTTTTTCCGGACCGACCTCAAGAAAGAATTCGAATTGTGTCCATCTCCACAAGACCTTCCGATGTCCCCATGGACGGCGAAGACAATACTCAATCCTTCTGAAAAAAACCCTCGTATTATGATTCCCACCCCACATGCCAAACAACGGCCAACAATCGGACCCTCGCTCATGTCAGCCTCATTAGTCACCGTTGATTTAGGAGAAGATAGATTCATATGTTGTTTTCGTGATATCTTGTTGGATACAATAGATGCATATGTTGTTTTCGTGATATCTTGTTGGATAGTGTCTCCACACCCCTGATCTGAAACATCAGATGTCCATCTGATCTAACAACATTTAAGCCCATCCTTTTTCTCGTTTGCCAAACAGTGCAACTAACCACATTTATTTTTCTCCACACATGTTGCGTTGCATATCATTTATGACCACTGTCCTCAATATTCACACACACCCCTCTCCGTAGTTTGATCTTGAGATCGTCCGTTTAGCCAAAAAGGTTATACCTCTCATTGCTGAACACAAGAACCAGCTGAGTTCAGTAACTTACCACATTTTTTTAATACAATTATTCCCCATTATTAAGAGGAAATAAGGTAGCAAAACTGATTCCTTTTTTTCCCTTTCAAATATTACATGTTTGTATTTTATCGAATAGAAGAGTTAGAAATTTTATTTCACTAGACAAACACAAAATTGTTATATATATATATATATATATATATATATATATATATATATAAGAGATGCATGCGGTCCAAATGATCAGGAGATCGACCCCCGTTGCAGGGGCGGCCCTGGTCCACGACAGGCCGGGCGACGGTCCAGGGCCCCCTGACAAAAGGGGGCACCAACATGAAATTATCTACAATAGAACTAGTATGTATCATATGCCCTTTTTTTTTAATAAAAAGCATTGTGGTGTAGTGGTTCTAACGCTAGACTTATATGTAGGAGGTTCTTGGTTCAAATCTTGACTAAAACAAAATTTTGTTTTATTTATATATTTTTTTACATTATGTATAGGGGTCCATTTTGGAAGTTTTGCCTTGGGCCCCCATTAGCTCAGGGCCGGCCCTGCCCCGGTGGAATCGTTCGCCACAATTACCTTCTTTCAAAATAATAATAATAATAATAATAATAATAATAATAATAATATATTTTTTCAAAATTGTTATATATATATATATATATATATATATATTTTATATATATATATATATATATATATATATATATATATATATATATATATATATATATATATATAAATGCGGTCCGAGTGGTCAGGAGATCGACCCCCGGTGGGATCGTTCGCCACAATTACCTTCTTTCAAAATAATAATTATATATATATATATATATATATATATATATATATATATATATATATATATATATATATATATATATATATATATATATATATATAAGAGATGCATGCGGTCCGAGTGGTCAGGAGATCAACCCTCGGTGGGATCGTTCGCAACAATTACCTTCTTTCATAATAATAATAATAATAATAATAATATATATATATATATATATATATATATATATATATATATATATATATATATATATATATATATATATATATATATATATATATATATATATATATATATATATGTTTTTTCAGGAATTATTTAAATTTTTGAAAAAAAAAAGAGAGATACATATGTTTTTTCTTCTCTCCCTAAAGAATTTGTTTTTCTTAAAATTATCCCATAACTTTGTCCCGTAAGTTATTCCCATATAGGAAGGAAAAAGGGGTCTCTCTCTCTCTCTCTCTCTCTCTCTCTCTCTCTCTCTATATATATATATATATATATATATATATATATATATATATATATATATGGGAGCGGATCAAAGTCCCCTTTAGTATATATATATATATGGGAGCGGATCAAAAGTCTCCCTTAGAAAACCCCCTAAAAATCCCCCTCACTCTAATCCGTAATATTAATGTTAATATTAATGTTAATATTAATATTAATGTTAATATTAATGTTAATATTAATGTTAATGTTAATATTTTTATATATATTAATGTTAATGTTAATGTTAATATTAATGTTAATGTTAATGTTAATGTTAATATTAATTTTAATGTTAAATTTAATGTTAATTTTTGTATTTAATGTTAATATTAACATTAATATTAACATTAAACTTAATATTAACATTAATATTAACATTAAATTATGAATTAGTGTGAGGGGTTTTTTAGGGGATTTTCTAAGGGGGGCTTTTGATCCGCTTCCTATATATATATATATATATATATATATATATATATATATATATATATATATATATATATATATATATATACTCGCCACAATTAGCTGGCTTAAAAAAAAGAAAAAAAGAAAAAAAGAATATATATATATATATATATATATATATATATATATATATATATATATATATATATATATATATATATATATATATATATATATATATATATATATATATATATATATTGGAACCAGGTAAATTATTTCTGGAATCGCTCCCACTGGGATTCGAACTCCTGACCACTCGGGTCGCATGCATCTCTCTTAACAGGCTAGTGGTCATTTGCAATATATATATATATATATATATATATATATATATATATATATATATATATATATATATATATATATATATATATATGATATCGCCCGTAGGCCTCGTTTGGTTCACATAAGGGAAATCAATTCCCTTGAATTTTCCATTAGGATGAGAAAGTAAGATTCCTATAAGACTTTATGTTTGGTACAACAAGAAAAATATTTAAAAATACCATTTGATTTTTCTTGCAGTGTCTGGTTGGTGTAGGAAAGTAAAGAAAAAAAAATATCAATGTTCCAATAATATCCGATGTCAATATAATTATAGTCAACAAAATACGAAGAGTTAGTTGGTAAAATAGACAATAATTCAAGGCTATTTTTGTCATACTTTTTGGTAATAAATGTTGAGAAAGAGGAGGGAAAATGAATCCCATGGATCATGAGAGGAACCATTTTTCTCCTATTTTTTTTATGTCAGAAAAATATTTTTCAAGTGTGTGGCTACCAATTAAACATAGAAAAGGAACAAGTTACCTTTCCTGATTCCTTAAATCCGTGAACCAAACGAGGCCTAAGAATTTCTCTTTTCATTGTATGATGAGTTGTGGATATACTAACAAACTAATTTTGTTAGTATAAATTAAATAGTAGATCAGATGGTAACAATACCAAATTGACTCAAACTTGTTACAGTATATATTTTGTTGGTATTTCTTTCATTCACCAACAAAGTCTTCGAACAAACAAATTTATGAAGGCTTTGTTGGTAAAAATGATTTTATTTTCTTCTAGTGGTGCGTATACTGACGCGTATACAAACTTTTTCCTATAATGAACATAAAATAATTAGACTTTTTGCATTAATAAAGAAGTGTTTTTCTTTAATTGTGTGATTCATTTATATAGCGTATCACCGGGGACAGTTTATAAAGTTATGCGAGGAACAACAGTTTCGTATTCTTCAAGTATCATGAATATCACACCAGTTATCACATTTATCTTACATGCATGTATTCTTCAAGTATCATGAATATCACACCAGTTATCACATTTATCACATGCGTGTATTCTTCAAATATCATGAATATCGCCACATCTATCATGAATATCACACCAGTTATCACATTTATCTTACATGCATGTATTCTTCAAGTATCATGAATATCACACCAGTTATCACATTTATCTTACATGCGTGTATTCTTCAAATATCATGAATATCGCCACATCTATCACATGTATCTTACCTATGTTTTAAGGTTAGTATTATTTGCTTTACTCGAACAAATTAATTCTCATGCTATAAGAGCATATGGAATCTCTTTGCCTGTAGCTATATGATAGTTGATTGGCTTGTATGTTGTCATTTCATAATAGAGAACTTAAATTTCGGAAGCAGAGCAGGAAAATTGAAAGCTCTAGGTATCCTTATTTGTACAGGAGAACTAATACTTATAAACAATTTGTATGGAACTACCTTATTGCAAGGTGTCAGTCTCAGCCAATGCTATTGGTCAAATTCTACAGGTAATTTTCTTTTTCCTATTAGATTAATTGGTTATATGCTTACATATCTTTCATTTGTTTTGAAAGTGAAATAAATCCACATTTTTAAGTGCAACTAACATTTATTAATTATTTAGAAAATAACTCAAAAAGTATTAACAAATTCATTTTTAGTTTACGAAACAACTCATAAAGTATCACATTTACAATATTCTTCATGACATATTTAATTTTCAAAATCTTGATAGTACTAGCCACTTTCAAAACTTTACAACAATTCTGGAGTCTACATCATTTGCACTGTTTATGTAATATAACATTTGCATATTTAGTAATGTGAATTGGTTTATGTAATATAACTGTTGTCTCTTTACTACTGTGAATTACTAAGATTGTAGCACTTCGAAGAATGTAGATTATGACTAAGTTACAGACACATAATAAATGTTGTTAATAGTTACTTTATAACTTCTTTGCTTAATTTAGATATTTATAACAAGAGAAACTGCTTAAAGGAAATCCTGCAAAGTATTGGATGATAACATTGGTGTGCTTATTTGGAAGTTTACAAACAGCTGTTATTGCAAATAGCTGTTGTTGGAGTATTCGTGAATAAACTTGTATATCCTTGTTTTACTTCTTTTTTTCTTTCTATTTGTTCTGTTTCCTATATTGTTACCTTCATTTTCAATAATAGTTTTACGTTCTTGGATCTTTCTTTTTGTTGAACATTTAAAATGCAAACTTGTTTCCATCAAAAAAGAAAAATAAAACAAAATAAATCCAATCTACTGTAACTTATTGGATTCATGCGTATTTAGATGAGTAATTTCTCATATAAATGCTGTAGAATTGATAAGAATTTTTTTTTGGTGCATTTAACATAAAAATCGGAAAAGATCAAAACGAAAGGCAAAGTTACAATTGTGCTTCACAGAAAGTAACATAATGTTGGAGTAGATTGATTCTGTTGCTTTAGCTTGTTAAGATTTATTGTTTAATTGTTATTTTGTTAAAAAAGTTATTATTGCAATAATAGTCATTGCTTATAGTTAGGATACTAGTTGTATCTATTCTATAGGAGAATTAGTAGCTTCATGGTTGGTGGGTTTAACCAGACTATCCCACAAAATCTACAGAAGCAGACGTTGTGCTTGCTTACAGATCAAGTTTTGTTTTTCCTATTTAAGTTGTAATATCCTTGAAAACAATATAATTGAAGCACATTCAACCATCTCCTTTTGTCATTCAAGTTGAAGCTTCAGTTTTGTTCAACATCTAGTATCAGAGCTCCCTACTAGGGCCTGAGAAAAATCTCCGAAGAAAACCAGTTAGCTTAGGTATGCAGCACCAAGAGGTCATGGCGTCTGACTGGGCGAAAAGCTTTGTGCAACTAGCCAGCCATTCCATGTTTCAATGGTCACCATGATCATTGTAGCATGTTGATGGAGAATTTTTTGCGTTCCAAGGAATTTGGCATCTTGTCAAAACATGTATCTTTGAGACTCCATAAGGAAGAGATGACAGAAGCAGAGATATATGGTGGAGATATTTCGTTAGTTATTTTCTGGTTTGCTTAACCCTAACCATGTTTGGTATTGGTATTGAATGCTCGACCTAGTCTTAGATCTTTACTACCTCTTACCCTTAAAGACTTGATTAGAAACCCCGTGGACAGACTTCTTAGTGAAGCTAAGTAGGGCCATTATATGATTGTGATATTGGGATGATTACGGGTGTGAGATCTCTTAAAGGTGATATGAGTGAATCATCTAGGTTAAGTATGATAGAACGACTATGTTTGACTATAGAGTTTTCGAGGAGGATGATAATTAATTGGACTTGAGGACTTCATGGGTGACAAGGTAGTTAAGGACGTGTTACCTATGATAGTTACTGAAATTGATGTTTTGCAAGTGTTCTAAAGATAACAGTTAATTGGAGTCGGGGGTAAAAAGATGATTGATGATTAAATAATTGGTGGCACATAAGTAATGGGTTAACTACACATCGATTATCAATTATTTGTACAGAAGGTTAGAGGAAAATGTTAGAGTTCAAGTTTGAGAATATGACTTCGATAAACCTAGACTATAGACTATGATGACTAGGCTCTAGCGACCCATTTAACTAAGTTATTAGTTGTGGTGGCCTAGCAGTCCATAAGAACCATACTTAGTGGGTGTTTGGAAATCTGAAATATAAGAAGTGCAAATTGAAAATAATTTTGCATATATAATTGTCAAACACTACAACAGAAATACCCTTTAATGACGGCTAAAAACCGTCATTAATGACAAATCATGACGCTTTTTTTTTTCCAAAGCAAGCGTGATAAAAACGGGTGTTATAAATGTTTTTTAAAAGCGTCATAAATAAAAACGTCATGAATATGATGAGTTTCTGCTACACTTATTTTCAGCGTAGTTTGAAAGCGTTATGAATAGATAATCTGTATAGACTCAATTCAGTACATTTATAACGCTCAATTCTGCACATTTATATATTACTTTCCAAAAAATTATAGATCAATGCTCAATGTTGCTCAATTCAATTTCAAAACATTCAGTTTGAACCATATTCACAAGAAAACATCTAAATGTTATAGAGTACCATTTAATCCATTTACAAATATATACATAATATATATCACCATCTTCATTACATTGTTTCAAAATAGGACATCCAAATACATATATTTACAACTACTACTAGTAAGTAGACCCTCAAAACTGTTACAACATTGGCTTCAACTTTGAGCATATCAAAACTGTCGGCATCACGTAGCAAAACCCTGAAAAAGATAAAAAAAATATATTACCAAAAGACCACCTCATGTCTTAAGAGAGATGCAAGGAAGAAAGTGAGAGGTTCAGAGGGATGAGTAAAAATCTTGCTAGGGAAGGAGCACTTGCATCACCTGCCACTTTCTCCATCCTCTTCCCATATCCAGAGATTCAACCACAAAAAATCCGAAGAAAAAAAAATTTTAGAACAAAAAATCTGGGGAAAAAATGCAATCACAATCACCAGAATTTTTTCCCTTATATCTGACATACTGAAATTATATAAACCACACGTATCGCACATGCCCATTCAAAGTCAACGTTCAGAAAATTATACTCTCTCCTGCTGCATATCTAAAAAGATAGAAATAGTGTATAGATAGCAGAGTAATGACAGACTTACCATAAAGGACAAGAGGCCTGTTAGAATGCTGCATTCCACAGTTAAAAAAAGTCAGGACCAGAAAATATAAGATCTATAATTTACTCGAGATAAATTCTAGGTTACATTAAAAACTCTGCATTTAATAATTTTAAAAAAAAAACTGATGAAGATTACTGGCTAAACTATTTAATTTTGACCTCCAGAAAAGTACACAATAAGACATGATTGATATTTATTCTTAGACTTGTATGGTACTCATAGAAACAATGGTGATCCTTCTATAGTCCCATGCCGTGAATCTGATTCCGATAAGAGGTCTCCTGAAGCACGTGACGGATCAGCTTCTGAGAGTAAAACTAAATCTGAAAATGGAGCGAAATTGGATCTTTCTTCTAGTCTTCCTACCATATCAGGATCTTCAGGCTTACCTGATGCTTCAGTTCCAGCTCAGAGAACGGAACCTTCTTCAAGTTCCCAACTGCTGCCTGAATCTCAACGTTTGGTCCCTGTTTCAGCTCAACAACAAGGTCCCAGTGGTTCAGGTGTCAATCCTGCTCCAATGTTAAACCTTGGTTGGGGAGTGGCTGGACAGAACTCAAGCCTGGGGACAGGAACAACACAAGTAATTGGGAACATGGTCTATGGACCGGCAGTACAAGGTGCTGCAAACATGGGCTGGGGAATGATGGCACCAGGAGTTATGAATATGGCTTGGGCAACCCCAGCAAATCTGAACATGGTATGGGCACCGTCAGCTCAGGCAATCCCAAATGCAAACTTAGGAATGTCAGTGCCAGCACAGGAAAATGCAAATGTGAATTTGGCTCGGGTACCAGCAGCACAGGGAAACACAAACCTTAGTACTGGTTTTGGTGTGCCAATGCAAGTAAACTCAACACTGAATTCAGGCTGGGTTGTACCTACCTTAGGAAATACAAACCCAAATCCTGGTTGGGTTGCGCCAATAGCAGGGAATACAAATCAGAATGCCATTTAGGGTACCCCTGCACAAGGAACCGTGAACAATATGGGCATGGCTTGGGATCCATCAGGAGGAAATCCTAACAGTAGGAATACTCAAACATAACATGCTGGAGACGGGCATTCAGGCTAGGAGATGGAGGGGGTTTATTGAAGCATTGGTGGGAGGAGCAAGTCTTGTGGTGGAGCGGTACAAGGTACATTTTGGTTTTTGTATGTACAGTTAGATGTTTTGTAAGGAATCAGTCTAAGTCATGGCTGTTGTATCATTCCATGTCGAACCTTTATTGCACTGAGGATTCAATTTACAGTTCTATCTAAAAAAACAATTTACAGTCTCCCTTCTTCCATGTTTCTATGCAGGTTGGTTCCTTTAACTTGATATCTGCCTATTATGGCGATAATCTACCAATTAAAGTTTCAAAATATACAAGATTGGGCTCATTACATTGTTTCAGCTAGAACTAGTGGAACAAATCCTTATTATTTCAGGAAGATCATTGGCATGGTATGTTGGCTGTTGGGACCAACTCAAATGTTGGCATGGCCATAAAATTGCACAATCAGATGGGGAGCTGCCAAGGAAGAGATTAATCCTGCTGTGCACTTGAACTATTATATGTTTCCTTTTCCTCTTGTGAGCAAGTAATGCTCCTAACAAGGTGTTGAGGACAAGTTCAATCAGATAATTTACTCTGTATATGTACCCACAAAAAAGTGGGGGTGTTATTTATTTCTAGACCGCACTAGCAAAATCCTCAGTGGGGAATGCATGTGTAGTCTAATTGTGTTACAATTTGGGCCATTTGTTAGCATCAAACTAGACTGGATCATCCAGCTACTTCAAGTATGTTTGGTTAATGGTGACACTTTGTTAGCCAGTCATTGGTCCATTAGGTTGAAAAGGATGGGATCTCTCTTGCCTGCTGCTTAGGCGCTATTCTGATGAAATGCCTCTATTATGTGATGATATGCTCATTTTATTGAGCCCTACAGATGATTTCATTATGATGACTGTCAATATCTCTGGTGTGAATCTTTTCTTGCTGACAGGGTGGTTTTTTTTTTTGACGTACTTGCTTCAAAGTCATAATAGAGAAAACAAAGATTAAGATCATTTGGCAGAACACTGAAATTTACCTAAAAAAAATCAGCTAGTAGGAATCTTACAACATATACCTATGCAGAATATGTAGAGAGAGACGTTATATAAAATTATACATTTAACGGGTGAAAACACAGGGCTATAATGCTATTAGGCATTGAACATTTTAATTTCTTCAACAAAGTTTAAACTGAGTTTATATACTTAAAAGAGATTACTAAGTTTTGTAGTGTGTACTTTGAAC
Source organism: Iris pallida (assembly GCA_029216955.1). Lineage (NCBI taxonomy): Eukaryota > Viridiplantae > Streptophyta > Magnoliopsida > Asparagales > Iridaceae > Iris > Iris pallida. Next base: position 6,305,621 of record JANAVB010037420.1, read on the forward strand.
GGTTTACCTCATTAAGCATCCTGTGCAGTTCATCTCTAGCCTCAACAACACGGTCTCGGTCATTACTGTCAACGACAAAGATAAGTCCCTGGGTGTTCTGGAAGTAGTGTCTCCACAAAGGTCGGATCTGACATACCAGCATATGTATCATCAAGTGACTTGTTTGAAAATAACACTAACTTCAATTTTCAGAGCTGGTAAATAAATGTTCCATGAAGTAAATGGCAGAAAGTACCAACATGATAAGTATATTATTTCAGACTTTTTGAATAGTGGGAAAATTTCTGTCAAAAAAATACCAACAGCCAGCAAGTGAAACAAGGAAAAGAAAGGAACTTCAATTACAGAGAAGTAGAACAAAGAATAGAAGGAACCAACCCGAATGGAAACGATCCTAAGCATAACAATATCCAATGAACTAAAACCCAACTGTGACGTGAGACTGGTTGCAGTTCAGAGAAATAACAATCCAGCTAGATTGTGTTTGTTGAAACACTTTCAATTACAAACTTTCAAGCAGAGCATTTCAAGCAGAGCATTTCAAGAAGAGCATATGGGATACACTCGAGGTTCGAAACACTGGAAGCACACATAATAGAAAGTCTCCACATCTTCAGGAATACTAACAATAGATTAGAACTTTTTTGCTAGCAGTATAGGCTTAACCACAAGCCCTTCTTGGGATAATCATAAATTATACTCCCACAGAAGATGGTAGAATGTAGAATACAATAAAGCTTAACACTCACCTCTTGTTCGGTGCCACATAATGAGCATATGACCAACAATCGAAATCACAAGTCGAACAAAATAACCTGTTGAATCTAAGAAAATAACGTAGCCAAATTATTATCAACGCAGAGTGAGTAACTAACCAATTGTAATTCATGGCATGGAAGGTCATGCCTATGCAGCCTCTCAACAACCATGGAATTATGTCCAGATTAACAGGCATATTATTTTATTGGAGAAAATAAAAAATTCATGAAGAAAAGAAAAAGAAAAACTAATGTTGAAGAATAAACATAAAGCAACAAACCTATATCATAAAAAGCAGTATCCGTATCCATTTCGTGTCCACACTCGTATTCGTATCATGCCCTTATCCGTATTCGTGTTTGTATCGTGCAACGTAGGAGAAATATAATTCTTGGTACGTTGTACGATAGGTGTAGGCATAAGTAATTTTCGATTCGCTTAACAATAATGTGTTTGTGTTTGCATCTATATATCTTTGTGTCCTGTACAGTAAGTGCCAGACACAATGTCACAAGGCTCCATTTTCAAGTGTGCCCGTGCTTCCTAGTTCACAACAAAAGAACTCGATCCAACGAAATAAAAGAATGAAAAAAATTACCCATCCTCGTAGAGGAAGACGATGACCCAGACATCAGCAGGCGCTTGGGAGACCTCCTCGACAAAATTTGATCCCGAGATCGGCTGCACCAACCAGAACCGCACTACCTCACCGTCTTCCTCATCTTCGCTAGCCTCTTCTTCCACAACAAAAACAAAAACAAAATAAAAAAATCAAACCTAAACCCTAACCCAATAGAAAGGGTTTTGTTTTAATTGAAGCCCTTGAAACCTGTAGTTATCAAGGAAGCGGTCATCGTCGGGGTCGTCCTCGAGCTCCTTGGGGCCTTATCATCGATCCATTCCTTGGAACTTGGGTGAAGGTCGGGGTCATCCGAAGGGACAAAAGCGGAGGCTTGATGGCGACGAGTATGTCGAGTCCCTACCCGCTGGTGGCCGATGTGAACCATAAGATGGTGGTCGGAGATGAGGAGGAGAGAAAAGAGGTGGTTGTTGACGAACCGCGAGGCCTCAGGGCCATCGTGGCCGTCGTAGACTCTGACGTAGGTCGTCGAGGATCCTGGGAGGTGAGCACTTGTCCTCGTAGGAAATCTGCAGAAGGGACCGAGAAATTAGCCATGGAGATTACAAGAAAAAAAAATGGGGAGGAAAAATTTCATGGAAGAAATAACCAGCACAGAGAGAGAGAGAGATGGAAAGGGGGGGTCCGACGATGGTCCGACGAGGCCACACAATCTAGCTGGTTTGTGGGAGGGGGCGTTGGGGCTAAGGTTAGGGTTTGTAGGAGGTTGAAAGAAGGAGGAGAAGGAGAAGATTAGAGTTTAGGAAAATTTTAGGGTTCAGGGAGATGGAAATGAGCAAGAAATTGAAAGGGGTTTGGAAAATTTTAGGGTTTAGGGAGAGGAGGGAAGAGGGGGGGGGGGAGGGAAGCTCTGAAAAAGATCGGGTGGTGAATGGTTTTGTTGGAAGTTTATTAATTACAAGTTTGCCACCGCTCTAAACTATTAATGACGCTTTGTTTTATAAACGTCATAAAAAGCCCAGAATTAGTCCAAACCGTCATAGAAATAAAGGTATTTTGAACTTTGATAACGCTTAGGTATCAGGCGTCATCAATACGTCTTATCGAGCGTTATTAAAAGGGTTTTTTGTTGTAGTGAAATAGAATCTTCGAAGTTTAAGTCAAAAGAAAATTGCAGATAATAGGATTCAGGTTTCATTAATGATGATACAATATGGTTGTGTTTGTACCTAAGAGGGAGTAACGAGATAGGTGGATAAAAGATAGAGATTAAAAGTTGAGCCATGATTGAAATATCCTCGATAAATCTAGGCTATAACCTTAGTGAGCGTATCCAATAGAATCTAAAACCATTATCTTGTGGTTCTTAGGATTAGTGACCTAAAGGAATAGTAACAATGGAGCAATAACAATCATGAGATTGAGGACTGTAAGTTGAGGAATACAAATCGGAATAATGATGTATCATATGATTGTCGGAGATCCTTTCAGGTTTAAGTCGTTAATTGACTACCAACAACATACTATGGGAGTGGAATTTGGGATTTGAAAATTTTGCTAAATTAAAATAGATATGTGATGATGAACATGAGATGAAGCTTAAACTCGAGGAATAAAGACTCTGAGGGCATTTGGTATGCGAAATACTATATAGTCGAGAATTCTATATTCTCGAAAACCAAATTCCAAGTAATTAAATTTTTTGGAAAATTACATTATCATGTTTGGTGACTATATAAATATTTCCAAGAAAAAAAACGATAAAAAAAAGAGAAAACGACAAAAGAAGATCACAAACGAAAAAAACACAACAAATCAAATAAAACGACCAAAAATGACTGAAAAAAAAAAACAAAAAATGACCAAAAATGATAAAAACAAAAAAAAACAAAAAAGAATTTGACAAAAAAGATTTTCAAAAAAAAGACAAAAAACCAAAAAACGACAAAAACCTACAAAAAGACCAAAAGGACAAAAAGGAAGAAAAGACAAAAAAAGACAAAACGACAAAAAAGTGAAAAAATAAAAATAAAAAAAAGATTAAACAATTTTTTTCCCGGGGCAAAAAATATATACCACCTCAAGGATAGCATTCCCATCTTTCATGGGTAAATTATTTATACGGGTATTTCTAATTTTCGGGAATAATTTTTTTTATAGCCGAAATAAACATAGTAATATATTCCCACTATACATTTTTCATGGATACAAAAATACCGCGTAGCGAACGCCCCATAGGCTCATATTTCTACATGAGCAAAAGCAGATGTGAACCAATAGAAATGAAATATCACATGTGCACATGACATGAAGGAGCACATTCCTATTGGTCCACATGCACATGGTTCATGCATGTAGGAATATGAGCCTATGACTTATATACCTACATGAGCCAATGCACATGTGGACCAATAAGAATGGAGTATACTAGTGCAAATGGATGCACATGAGATGTAGGAGCATATTCATATCGTCCACATGTGCATGATTCATGAAGGAATATGAGCATATGCCTCATATCTCGTTTACCCATAGGCTTCGTTTGGTTTGTGGAATCATGTGATTGGGAAGTGAAAGTTATTACTTTTGATTTTTTCTAAGGGCACCACACTTTTTACTTGGGGGCAGCCCAAAAATGTTTACAAATATTACAAATTTGCCATCATTTTTTTTTACTTGGGAGCAGCCCAACAATAGATATAAAAAATAACTTTTCTATTTTTTTCTCTCTCTCTCCCTCAACTCTTTTCTTCTCTCCCTCTACTTTTTTCTTCTCTCCCAACATTTCTAGGTCATAGAATTAAACCCTATAGCTAGTCCAAGTTTTTTTTCCAAATTTTTCTTCCTTTCTTTTCGAGAATTATCCCCAAAAAAATTCTCCTATCTCTATCATGTTTGGCACAATTTTTTTTTTCAAATTTGTCTAAGATCAGCTATCAAAATAAATGTTTCCACTCATACTCAAAATCAAAAACATAAACATAAATATTACTGGTAGTCCATCTTTTAAAATGGACTGCAGGACAGCTGGCAGTCCAACTTTCTCAAAGGACTGCCCGACTGTCTGCAGTCCTGTCCGTCTCGTGCCCGACTGTTGGCCAGAACGACGCACATAAACCCTAAATTCGTTCTAGGGTTCGAATTTCACGCCAAAAATTGGTCTTATTGTGTTCGAATGATACAAAATGAACCATAAATTCGTTCTAACCTATTTTAGAAAACTATTTTAATAATTACCAAAGATTCAATAGATTTTAAACGAAAATATATCAAAACATATCTAGATTTTGATGTAGGTTTGGGCTTGGGTGCCATTGCTTGAAATTGCATGAATGAAAAAGGAATTTAGGGTTTAGTAATTTGGATTTGGAGTTATGGAGAAGAGGAATAGAGTTTAGGTTTTAGGAAAAGAGAAGAGAGAGAAAATATTTGATGAAATGAATTGTTAGAAAGGGTTTGGGGGAGGGAGGGGGGGGGGGGGAGAGGGAGAGGGGGGCTGCCCCCAAGCAACTTGTGGGCAGCCCCCAACAAAAGCTCCACCTTCTTGGGCTGCCCCCAAGTAAAATTGGTGGTGCCCTTAGAAAAAAACCTTACTTTTCTATGTTTGGGTGCCAAATGAATAAGGGGGAAAGGAAAGTGATTCCCAATGGAAAGAAAATTAGAGAGAGAATGGGTACATCCATCACTTTTCCATCCAATTTTCTTAACATTTTTAAACACCGAAAAAAAACATTGGAAATTATAATTTTCCAAAGGAACTAAAACACAAGGAATTTATTTTCTTTTATTTTTCTTCATTTTCAAACGCCGAAAAAAAAATCAATGAAAATTATAATTTTTCAAAGCAAACGAAACACTAAGGGTTTGCTTGGCAATTGTAGGAGTAACGGTTATGGGGTGCTTTTAAAGTACCGGTTATGAGCGTCCAATTTTGGGTGATTTTTAAGTAGCATCTTTTAAACCAGTCTAATATATGCTTAGTCATTCACTAACGAGCAGTTCTGGAAGTTTTTTACACGAATAAATTAAACAGGAAAGAGTATTAGTAGTTATAATTATATATTTTTGGTGAGAATATAAATGGAATAAGGTAATAAAATCGTTCAAAATCTATCGATTTGAGGTGTTTATAAAGCCACTCAAAAATACATTACACCAATTTTGAGGGTTTTTGAGTCGACCAAAATCAGTGTCTCAAAAAAAATAACAGCAGGAGTTTTCATAAACGGTCGGTTCAAAAACATCCCAAAATCGATAAAAATATTGTTACCAAGCAGACCCTTAGGAATTGATTTCCTTTCATTATTTGGAGAAAGAAATTGTATATATTTAAGAAGATTAAAGAAAGGTGATGCAGCTATTTGTGGACTCCAGTTCATTTTGAGATTAATTGTTGATCCCAAAACAACAAGAACAAAAACAACATAGGCAGGAACATGCATGTACATAATTACATTCTTGGTAACAAACAAACGGAGACGAAAAAAGAGGAAGAAGTCCAAACTCCCCAGCACAAGTGGTTAGGGCGGCTCACTTGGGGGAGGTCCCCCCCTCCCCCTCCCACCCACACCTGTCCGTGGGCATAGGATTGTTGGGTGGTCGTAGGACGGCCACGGTCCCAAGCTGGCAGCCTTAAAAAATAAGAAAGAAAAAAAAAAGAAAAAAAAGAGAGAAGAAACCATTACCACGACCAATCGATCGATGTTCTCGTGTGAGAACAAGCACGGACGAGTTAATTTACAGTCGATCTCCGGGGTTTGGAAACCATGACAATTTCTTAACATTCATGGAAGAAGAAGAAGAAGAAGGTGCAACAACCCCCAAGTTCCTAGCAAGCCACTTGTCAGTACTGATCATCAGCCTCTTCCCACACACTTTCCAGTCCCAACTCCCCTCAGAATTATTCATCATAGGCGCCACATACCACAGTATAGTCGCAGAGCACACAACAAATGCTCTTCCAATTAGTAGGAAGCAGCATGATACTAATAGCACCACCACCACAACAACAACAATCCTCATAGCCCAAAAATGTTGAACATCTATACTCCTCCCCACCTTCTTCTCACCTGCAACTTCCTCTTTTATGACCACTTCCCTCTCCTCCGTCGTCGTCGACGCTCGGAGGGCCTTCTTTGCCTCCTCCGGTGGCTGCAGCCGGACGACGATCGGGATCCAATCCCCCGTGTCGGAGTTATATTTGAATCTGACTATAGTAGTAGTAGTACTGTCTTGATCAGAACCTTTCTTCTTCTTGTTCTTCTTCAGCAGCACCTCCTCCTTCTTCGCTTCCAGCTCCGCGACGAGCTTCTCGAACTTGTCCAGCCCTTCCTTGGAGTATGGATTGCTGATTTGCTTCTTCCCTCTGTCTAGCGACAAGCTCTGCTTCAGCTTCGACAGCTTCGGCCTCGGAGAGGAAGCCCGGGAGCCGCCGTCATCGTCGATGTCGCCGGAGAAACTTCTTGTTCCACAGAACATTGCTTGTTTGTTTGTTGGCTTAACAATTATAGACAAAAGTGAGGAAGCAAAGCAAAGGGCTTACTTCTTATACTTAAATTGGTACTTCTTTCTCATATATTCTATTAACAGTATAACTGTCTGTGGCTGTAGGAAGACTGGATCATAGGAAGTTAAATCAACTAGTCCTCATGGTGACAAATATGCATAGTTTTATTGAATTTAGTCTAATATAATTTGTAAATTAATTTTAAAATTTTCATTGTGACAGTAGAAACTTTTCCGTGACATTATATCATCGCCATGAATTTCTATTGGTCCGTCCTGGATTAGCTTGTTGGACTTTTGGAACAAGCAATGCAAAATTGATACATATCCATTCAGAGGCGGAGTTACACGGGAGCGCATCAGGGCCGGTTCTGAGCTCATTGGAACGCAGAATGAACTTTCAAAATAAGACCTCCATACATAATGTAAAAAATATTATAATTTTTTTTTTTACAAAAAATAGCTACAACAAACTTAGGACCTTTAATAAAAAGTCTAAAGTACTAACCACTACACCACAATAACTTTATTTCTAAAATGGTCCATGGTATATACTAGTTCTATTTTGAGATACAAAATTATTAACATATTTATTTTTAAACTATTTTTTTTGGGACCCTCATGATCCGGGGACCCTGGACAGTCGATCTGGGCCAGGGCTGGCCCGGGGGAACAAATCTGATGTCCCATTTATCCTGACAAATAGTGAACTTTAGTCCGAGCCAAAATTTTAAAAAAAATTAAGGCTAAATTATAACTTAATACCCTCAACTATTCGAGTTTTTCAACTTGATACCCTCAACTTTGGTAGGCATCAAATTAATACCCCGAAAAAAAATAAAGACCAAATTACCCTTGTCTTTCTCAACCCACCCCCACCCCCCCCCCCCCCCCCCCCAAATCCGGCTTCTCCGCCCTTGGCTGCACCCCCCCCCCCCCCCCCCCCTCTCTCTCTTCGCCCACTAGTGTTGTCGTCGCCGTTGCACGCAGAGAGAGGAGGGACGGGGTGGGCGTGGTGGTGGGGTCAGTCGCAGGGGAAGGGGGGAGGGGTGGAGGAATGTGGGACAGCCACGTGGTGTGTGTGTGTTGGGGGGGGGGCATGGGGCGGCGAGGGAGGGAGGGGGCTGTGAGGGTGGGGGTAGGGGTTAGAGGGGACAATTTTGTCTTTTTTTTTTAAATTTTTAGGTATAAGTTAAAAATATTAGTTGAAGGAGGGTATTAAGTTAGAGCATCTCCAACCCTATTGTCTTGTTAAGTGTTGTGAGTCTTAGGTGGCTCCTATGTGGCATGAGCCACAAGACAATGTCTTGTTTATGTGGCAAAATTATATCTCAAAAGACAATGAGATAGAAAAACTCTCTCCAATGCAAAAGTATTGAGGAGACAATAAAAAGTATTTTTTCCAACTTCCAAGTCAACTTTTAAGACAACTACTTATCTTCTTTCTTTTTTCTAATATTTTTTATTCATAATTGATGACATGGAAGAGAAGACATTGTCAAGTGCATTGTCTAGAACAAGACAATCAACTTCACAATGTCTTCTTTAATTTTTGCCACATAAGCTTCACAATTGACTTGACAATTGCATTGGAGAAGAACTTTTGAATAAAATTTTGTCATTCCTATGTGGCATTAACTTTTTTCCAAAGTCACAATAGGGTTGGAGATGCTCTTAGTACCTATAAAAGTTGAGGGTATCAAATTGAAAAACTCGAATAATTGAGGATAACAAATTGTAATTTAGCCAGAAATTAATTAATTATTTTAGAAATATTTTTTTGCTCTGGTTTAGATTTGAAATATACGACAACTTCGTGGCAGATAAATTCTTAAACAATTAATATTTTAGATGGTATAATGCTAGTATGTTGTCAAATTATAGTTAAAGTTTAACCCTGCTAATTTTTATATGCTAGTTGGTCACTACATCTATTACTCTTGGAACCAGCAAAACCTATATGTGGAGAGACAATTTTATATAGAATTATAAATTTTGGTGTATTTATACAAAAGAAGATGAGTTTGAGATATTTATAGGAAAAGGAATGTGGCGCCATCTAAGATGGCGGCCAATATAATTCTTTAGCTTGGTGCCATCTTAGATGTCGCCAAAGTTTTTTTTTTTTTCACTTGACGTAAGAAGTTGATTTCTCATCCATAAATAAATAACCCTTCGTATACAAATTTATCTCTATTTTTTTTTCAAATCTTAGATTCATTTAAATCTAATGTTAGAAAAAATAGCTTAGAGATAAAGTTAAAAAATAATTTAAAATCTTAAATATTTTTTTTTCTCAAATCAGCTTGATTGTACATATATAAAAATCGGATAAATTTAAAATATCTTTAGAGATAAGTTCTTAAATATTTTTTAAATCTAATATTAGAAAGAAAAAAAAAAGCATCTTAGGCATTTTAAATCGTAGATAAAATTTTCAAATGAAAATTTGTTCCTACTAAATTAATTCTGTAAAATTAATTTATTTTTATAGAATTAATTTAGATGTTTGATTGTCATTATTTTCCTTAAATAATTATTTTCCATGGATTAAGAAAAAATGAAAAAATGAAAAAAAAAAAAAAACCTTTGGCGACATCTAAGATGTCGTCAAGCTAAAGAATTATATTGGGCGCCATCTTAGATGGCGCCACATCCCTTTTCCTATAAATATTTCAAATTCATCATCTTTTGTATAAATACACCAAAATTTATAACCCTATATAAAATTGTCTCATATGCGGACAACTCAACTGCTTGAAAAAATATTACAACTATATAGGTGATTGTGTGAATAATTCTCTTTCAAATGATGTCTGCAATAGTGTATCAACAAAAAGACATAAATTTCATCAAATAGTTTTTGGTGGTGCTCTCCAATATAAATTTTTTTTAAAGAAAAGGCTATAATCGTAATGAGTAGTTTTTTTTATTATTAACTATCATTATAGGAGTTTGAATTCCTTAATTAACGCCAATGAGTGATAATGCTCTGTAATATATTACCAATGTACAAATTGTAATTTTTTGTTGCAGTCCTAATCAGCATTCATAAAACAAATTAATTAATAGGAGAATGATGTTCCTTTCAAAAAAAAAAATATATATGTCTGGCTTCGAGGTGTTATATATCAATTTTTTAAGAGAAAATTTCAGTGGCACCCCACTTGTTTTATGCAAATTTATGGTGAACCCCACACATTTACAATAATGTAAGATACCCCTACTTTTGACGAAAACCATCAAAAATTCACTGTAAACTCGTTTGACCAAAATTTTTTGACCAAAATACCTCCGTCTTCTTCTCCGTGTCCTCCATCTTCTCCTGGCTGCCCCTCTCCCCACCGCCGGCGTGCACCCCCCTCTCTCCGCTCTCCCCACCACCACCACCACCAGCACCATCACCAATATATTCCTCTTCTCGCTGTCCGTGAGAACTTCATAGGCTGGTTTAACACGAAGAAGCCATCAAAGATCAGATCTTTCTTCTTTTTTCTCAAAAAAAATAAACATCTTCCGTCACGAAAAAAACATACCATTGTTGATTTCAGCAAATTTCTTGTTCGCTTCCTCGTTTCCCTGGTTTTTGTCGGGATGATACTTCAGCGCTAGCTTCCTAAACGAGTAATCGAATCAAATCAAATCCAGAAAATGAGATCGTGCAAAATTCTTAAAAATGAAAAATCCACGAGAATCGCGCCGGTAAGCGCACTTGATCTGCTCCTCTGAAGCGCCTCTGGGGACTTGAAGCACGTCGTAGTAGTTCATCATGGTAGAAAAAATGGTATGAATGACAAAAAACTGATTCGAGTATGGAAAAATTGAATAAACGATCGAAGTATTCTTACGTGCCGATGGCGGAGAGAGCGTGCGAGAGGAGGACAAAGAAGAGGAGGCCCGATCTCGGCCGAGCCATTGCCGGAGCTCCAACGAATCGGCGATCTGGAGATCTAGGGTTAGGGTTCGAGTTTCGAGCCAAACCATTGCCGCAGCAGCGTCGGCGGCAGCAGCAGCGGCGGAGGAGGAGAGGGGGGGCGGTGGGAGCGGCGACGACAGAGGCGGGTAGGAGGGGGGCCGCGGGGGAGGAAAGGAGGAGGAATGAGCCAAGGGTATTTTGGTCCCAAAAAAATTAACGATTTTCGTCCAAAGTGGAAGATAACTTACATTATTGTAAGCATGTGGAATGTACCGTACATATGGTAAACAAAAGTGGAATGCCACTCAAATTTTCTCATTTGTTAAAGAATTTATTTCCCCCATTTAGTGTAACTAAATTTGCTTGCGGGTTGTACGTAAGTACTCTTGACACGACAAAGTCCATGATGTTATGCAAAAGTAACTTCGCAATTTTTTCTGCACATACTTGTTGAAGCAGAATTTTGGTGGTTGTAGAAGTTTGGAATGAGAAGGAAAAAATAGAGAATTTTTCTGTGTTTTTGAAGTTTGGGTTGATATCATTCTAGAAAAGAAAAAAAAAAATGTGTCAAGAAGGGAAAGGGACAACAGGAAAGAGACAACGGTCTGTACTGTCAAATTTGAAAAATAACAGTTTTGTTTTTTAAATCCATAAAAATTAATAGAGTTATTTGTATTTACCTTTCCCAATTGCTAATTATATCTTCACTTTCTTCCATTTTTATTTTAATTCGTGTTACTCCTAATCATTCAAGTGCAAACAAACCCTCCTTAGTTTTACGTTTTTGCATTTAAAGACCCCTTGTTTAAAAAAATCCATCACATTTTTATTTTTGTTCAATTTGCGCTCCTACCGTTAACGGTCGTTAAAATACGTCTAAAAAGACGATTTTACCCCTCCCCCACTCTCTCCTCCCTCTCTCTCCCCCGGTGGTGGGGACGGCCGGACGGGTCAAGCGGGGCCGATCAGAGGAGAGGGGAGGGTGGTCGGCCAGCGGAGAGAGGAGAGGAGGGGAGGGGGGTGTCGAGGGGTGCCGACCGTCGGAGGGTGGAGGGGGCTGGCCACCACTGGTAAGAAAGGGAGAACATTTTGGATTTTTTTTTATAAAAAAAGTTATTAACGGTCATTTCTAACGGCTAATAGACGGCCCCCCTCGACCCCCCCCCCCCCCCCCCCACCCCCTCCCTCCGTTGGCCGGCACCCTCGACCCGCCACCCCCTCCTCCCTCTGCTGGCCAGCCCGCCCGACCCCCCTCCTCCCTCCGCTATCCGGCCCCCTCGAACCGCCCCCTCCTCCCTCCGCTGGCCGGCCACCCCCCCTCTCCTCTGGTCGGCCCGCTTGACCCGTCCCCACTGTCACGACCCGCACCTGCTTTTCGGGACGCGAGCGTGAGCAAGCCAGCTACATATCGAACGGACTCCAGCCCGACTCGAGTACGTATAAGCTGTTTGGACTATGGTATCATACCTAATCATGGCAAGGCATCTCTATATCTCAATCCACAATAAAAATATGAAACATGAATGAACAAGTACGGTTCATGGTCTGCAGCCCATTATCATATTGTCCGAAATATAAGTCTATAAAATAAGCTAACAAGCAGAATATATCATGGTATGAAATATAAAGCACGAGAGGATAATAAAGAAATATCACAAGTAAATACTTGTATCCCTGCAGGTGTAATCATTACCATCATGATCCGCTAACTAACTCCATGCAATCAGCTACCTGAAGAGATCATCATGTCCTCAAGGGACATAGCAAGATACATAAAACATGTCTATCTAACAGTTTATCATGCGTAAGAAATAAGCAGGAAAGACAAAACACGACAGGTGACAAAGAACACGGATACAAGAAACACTACGCATAAATGAACTGCTGGAAGGAAACATGAACTTATGACAAGAAACCAATCAGATACTCAAACCCTCGTCCCTAGTGTGGACTCGCAGGTTTGAACAACTACTAACCCTCGTCCCTAGTATGGACTCGCAGGTTTGAACAACTACTAACCCTCGTCCCTAGTGTGGACTCGTAAGTTAGCTTCAAGAAATCACCCTCGTCCCTAGTGTGGACTCGCAGGTGCGGACAATTGACTACTAACCCTCGTCCCTAGTGTGGACTCGCAGGTTAGCTTCAACAAATCACCCTCGCCCCTAGTATGGACTCGCAGGTGAGAATTCCAAAATAAGGTACAACAGTTCAGCTATGACTTACTCATCCTATGACACGATACGACTCAGTCGAAGTACAGGTGACGACACTATATGACCCAGTCAAGATACACGGGAGAACAGATCCAATATGAACTACGTACAAGCTAATTATGAACAAGGACTATATCTAAACTAGCGTGCATGATATACAAATCACATGTAAATAATCAACTAGTAAACTAGATAATAATAAGAATATGCATGTAAATAAACTGTAGAGGGAGGCAAGGTATACTTGCCTGGTGGGAGCACGAAGAACCAACAATATACCGTCAACTAGTAAACTATAAAGTTCAAATCTCACAACTGTCTCCGAAAGTTGAAATAGACATGACCAACGTTCTCAGAATAGTCAAATTAGCTATGATTGCCTGTCCTTAAGTCCAGTTCCGAACACAGGGGCAAAACGGTAATTTTGGGCCAAAACGATATCCGCCGTTGGACCTGCTTTGTACCGAAAAGCGTGACAGAGTCAATGGTCTCTAAAGTCGTCAAACTATATGTCTACGAATTTGTTTTGATAATACGAACTCAACAGTATGTCCAATTTTGAATTCCGGTAGGCCGTGCACAAAATCGCCCGTTGAATCGGATCGTGGGGACCGCAAAACGGCGATCCGATCAACTGTCTCAGAATCGAACCAAACTTGGCATACAGAACCAGAAAAATGATATGGTCCTGCTGGCGTAAGTTTCGTCTTGATCTGACGAACGTGCACGAAGTAATTTGGAAATTTGCACAGAGGCCGATACGGTGAATTTAGACGGAAACGTATCAAATTCGTCGCGCACATGCAAGCAATTTGAATTCCGTCAAAGCCCAAATGTCTACGAAGTCGATACGCACCTTTCGATACTTTCGATTTGCGACCACGTTGTCCAGTTTGGCGGGACGCACGCGGTATCGAGAGTTTTTCTTGAATTTTCAAAACAGATTTCATAGGTTTTTCTTCAATTTCAAATCGATTTAACTTGATATAAAATAGATGAAATCAGAATCTAAAAGAAGCGTTTAGAAGCTGTATAGGTAGTCGTTAAACGTATTCAAACACTTTACTAAAATAATCGATGGACTGACGAATATTCACCTTCCAAAATAGCTCCGTGGTATCGAAACTCTGTTTGATTCGGAACAGTTTTTGTAACGCCCCAGAACCAGAATACTGGAGAGCGGAGGCGTACATAGACAGCTACGTATATTGAAGTGCAACCCACCTCGCTATACGGTAACGGCTGTCTAGATACATGAGGGTTTAACTACAAGCCAACAGTCTTCTAGGGTCATGAACAAGCCTATTGTCTCAATCTTAAGCAAACAATAATAGTTACAAGATGTCAGAGCGCCAAATATATAATAGCAAGGCGTCCCATACATTATATATTAGATGATCATGAAGCTAGTCGTACAAAATGTCAAGACTAGCAAGAGTTCAGTCATACATGATCAACCCTAGGATCCGTCAATCATGTTACAGCCCGTAGGCAGACATTAAATAAGGTGCAATACGAGCTAACACGTGCTCGACGGCTAAACGTCTCAAAAGAATAATTTTACAAATAAGTGGGAGGATAAAAAGAAACCCACTCGTTGTCAGGATTACGCCTGGTGGTCACCATCTGGCTGGAAGACAGGTGGATCCTCTAGTGCTGCTCCGATATCTGGCCACACAAAACCAGCTGGGTCAGACCCCAGAAAGAGCAAGTGCCAGAAAGAAGGCTTCACTTAGGAACTAAAACCAGCATATCACAATAGAATATTAAAGATAATAAATAAAGAACTGATAATAATAGAGATAACAACAACAAACTGAGTAAGAGGAAACCATTCAAGTAGCCAGGTCACAACCCTTAAACCAAACAAGGACCGGGATTGTAACCCTTCCACTGAATAGAAACTCGTCTCAAATACTATTGGTACAGTGAAGACAATAAACAAAGAGAGGACACAGAACTGCTCCGGGAGCCAGATTACAATCCTTAAACCAAATAAGGACCGGGGTTGTAACCCTTCGCCTGAACAGAACTAAACCCCTGATCTTTATTGCTAAGGCCAGTATAAATAATCATGGTATTAAGGTAAGATAAAACATGATGAACATGGCATGGGTTTGCAATAAGACAATAAACGAAGAGAGGACACAGAACTGCTCCGGGAGCCAGGTTACAACCCTTAAACTAAACAAGGACCGGGGTTGTAACCCTTCGCCTGAACAGAACTGAACCCCCGATCGTTATTGTTAAGGCAAGCATCAATAATCATGTCATGTCACAATCTTGCACAGGATCAGGATAAGACTAAGCTGGAATAAACTCCATCCAATCAATCACGGCCAATCAAGAGTACGGCTTGATACTTTTAACTAACTAGGGTTATCACAGGCCTAGTTACTAGCAAGATGCAATGAGATCATCCCAACAGCCACAAGCCCTGCAGACCATCCAGGTTATCCGGGTCGAATGTCCGTTTATGAAGAATGCAACATGTGACTGTGTGCTGGAAATGTGCCCTACTCGTCGGTAGGCTACAAGTCCACTTAATGCGCCCAGATAACGGGATTGCCTGTAGCTGGAAATCTCTTCATGTCTACTGAATTATTCTAGTTTATTAGCCTTAGTCAATTTCTGTAGGTATCCCTGACCGTGGTACTCAGGGATCCCTCTCCTAGACATGATACAAGACAGTACTGGTTTATTTGTACAAACGCAATCGCCCACGGTGTCCAGGTCATTCATACTTGTCATGTCAGGCTAGCTGTCGTAACAGCATGTCATGATATATCATGTCGATTTACTTGTCAAGAGTGTGCCACGGCGGGCCATTTTCATGTTCAGGAAATATGCACAAGTTAACATGACATAAGCATAAATATAACTATTCAATTTAATAATAATAATAATAATAATAATAGTAATATAATAATAAGAAAATGACAAGACTATGGAAGGAGCCAGGCGGCTAAGGGAAATAAACTCATGCGGCTGTGGGGAGGCAGTGCCATGCGACTCGGGAGGAAGGGAGCACATGCGGCTGGAAAGTGGAGCGGGCTCATGCGACAGTGGGGAACACAGGCGAACGCAGCCGAAGACAACGAACCCATGCGGCTGGGACTACGCGCTCATGCGGCTAAGGGAGAGGTGGGCGTATGCGGCTCGAAATCAATAAGTATATGCGGCTGGAAATTTCCAAGGCTTTATGCGGCAGCGAGTATTGGAGTTCATGCGGCTCGGGAATGATAACCCTATGCGGCTGAGAATGAACGCGGCTTATGCGGCTAGAGATGCAAGTGCCCATGTGGCTGCGGACATGCAAGTGCTTATGCGGCTGAGGGCCAACGCCATCTTATACGGCCGAATCAAGGGCAGAGCCATGCGGCAGAGTTCAAGTGGGTCCTATGCGGCTGAAAGTGTAATGCGTCATGCGGCTGAAAAAGACTTGCCGCATGAATGTTCATGCGGTCAAGTGCTGCCATGCGGCTCGGGACTGCTCTTCTTCTCTACTTGTCCGAGAAGAAGAGCCATGAAGCCCATGGCTCCCAAGCTCCATTAGTCCTTTATTGCAAGCCCAAATCTGGACTTCCATAGGTCAAAATGGGGCAAAATAAAATTCTCTACAACATGAAACTATCAAAACTTGGAAATAACAATATTTAGTAGATCAAATCCCAAGAAATCTAAAAATACTATAAACTTAGATCTACACAAATTAAGCCATGGAAATTGGAAATGCCAAATACTAAAGTGTGTCAGAATCTTGAGAGAAAGAGAATGGAACAATAAAAACTGAGTTCCTTTATGAAGCAAGCTACACTTGCCTAAGCTCTCTCTCTCTCTCTCTCTCTCTCTCTCTCTCTCTCTCTCTCCTAGTGGTTGAAGAAGTAATGGAAGAGAAGAAGTAGTAAATGAAGAGAAAGAATGAGGGAATAGGTTAATAAAGGATGATGGTGGTGGTAGGTAAGGGTTCTCCCCTTGGTTCATGATGAACCAAGGCAACCCAAGCCTAGCCGAACCAACCCAAAATAGACCAAGCCATGTAATGCCAAGATAAGCCAAGCAAAGAATCATGCAATACAAGATAAATATGTACACGTATTTCAAAATACGTAATACGAACTATAGGTATTACAACTCTACCCACCTTAAAAGAATTTCGTCCTCGGAATTTAATTAAGAGGCTAGAGGGACAAGAACAAGCTATACTATTCACAGGCAAGCTATACTAATCAAGCAATCAAGTAATTATTCATGCAAGCAAGGAGTCGAAGGCATGAGGCATAAGAAAGATATTATAACTCACGAGTCAAACAGGTCGGGATATCGCGATCGGATATCATCCTCACGCTCCCACGTTGACTCACCCAAAGAGTGATGACCCCAAGCAACTCGGACTAACTTGATAGTCTTGTTCTTGAGTGTCTTCTCTCTTTGGTCCAATATAGACACGGACCTCTCCTCATACGAAAGGTTGGTACCAACAACCAATTCCGAATGATCCAGGATGTGGCTCGGGTTCGGGATATACCGTCGCAGTTGGGATACATGGAACACATTATGCACCTCACGTAGCGACGGCAGAAGAACGAGACGATAGGACACATCTCCTACTCGCTCCAGAATGTCGAATGGCCCTATATACCTAGGACTAAGCTTTCCTCGTACGCCAAAACGAATGACGTCACGGTTAGGCGAAATCCTCAGGAATACATGGTCACCGACCGAGAATGGGTCGCCGATGAGAATCGGCCCAATGACGCTGGCGATCTTGGGCAACTCGAAGATGGTCTCTGACTCTCCTGACCATCTCAACGGTCTGAGCAATTATCTCTGGACTGAGCATCTGCCTCTCTCCGACATCGTCCCATGCTAGCGGGGATCGGAACTTCCTACCACACAGTGCCTCGAATGGTGCCATCTGGATACTAGTTTGGAAACTATTGTTGTACGAGAACTCTACCAGGTGCAGGTGATCTTTCCACGAACCACCGAAGTCGAGTGTACAAAATCTCAACATATCCTCAAGAGTCCGGATCGTGCATTCCGACTGACCATCTGTCTGTGGGTGATATGCTGAGCTGAACTGGAGGCGAGTCCCCAAACTCTCTTGCAGGCTACGCCAAAAGTGCGACGTAAATCTGGAATCTCTGTCCGAGGTGATACTGACTGGTACACCGTACAATCTGATAACCTGCCGGAGATACATCTCCGCTAGCCGAGCCGTCGACTGACCAACTCTAAACGGAAGAAAGTGAGCCACCTTCGTGAGCCTGTCTATGACAACCCAAATAGCGTCTCTGTCAGCCGGGGATCTAGGCAATCCAGTCATAAAATCCATAGTTATATGCTCCAATTTCTACGATGGAATTGGCAATGGTTGAAGTAGTCCAGCTGGTCTCTGAAGTTCAGCCTTAACTTGTGGGCAGACTAAACAAAGAGAGACAAACCGGGCTATCTCCCTCTTTATGCCATTCCACCAAAAGTGCTGGCGGATATCACGGTACATCTTCGTACCGCCGGAATGAATGGAATACTGCGAACTGTGAGCCTCTGTCATGATCTCATGTCTGATATATCCACTGGGTACACAAAGACGCTTTCCATGTCGAAGTGTACCGTCTTCATGGATACATAACTCTGGTCTTCGTCCTGCCTCACACTCTGCTCTGAGTCGTTGAAGCTTGGAATCTGCTGACTGTGCCATCCGGATCCTCTCGACTATAGTAGACTGAGCTTGCATGCTGGCCATCAATGACACACTGGAAGGGAGGACAACTTCTATACCCATCTTCTGAAGATCGGCTAACAGCTCTGGTTGCGCTGTTAGAAAATAAACTCCGGCTCTCCTGCTCAATGCATCTGCAACGACGTTGGCCTTTCCGGGATGATACTACAGGTTGACATCATAATCCACAAGTAGCTCTAGCCACCTCCTTTGGCGCATGTTAAGATCCTTCTGGGTGAAAACATACTTCAGGCTGTAGCACCCAGTTTTCTGAAATTTGGGATATTTTGAAAATTTATTATTTTTATTATTAAATAATGGTGATTTAGTCATGTTATGAATTTTGGTGATTTTTAGATAGATTTAAAACTATTTTCTAAGTCACGACTTATGACTTTGTGATTTTACTAGTATAACCCTAGTGAAAACTCTAGAGATTTTTAACCTAGAGACTAACCATGATCATGTGAGCCTAGCCATAGGTTTAGAACATCAAATTAGGACTTTTTAGCCTAAAGGGTATTTTGGTAATTTTCTAGGATTTATTTGAAATTATTTGTATTATGTGTTTTTAATATTATTTTCATTATTGTTAAGTACCATGTTAGTCCCTAACCTAGTTTACCCTAATCTAGAGGTTAGCTACTAACCTAGAAGCTTGAGGATAGATTTAGTCATTGGTTAAAGTAGTGTAATATCTAGATATTTACATATTAGATATTTTCCTTAAACCCCTCAAAATATCATTCCTTACCTAGAAGTCCAAACCTTAACCAAGAAGAAAGACACAAAAGTCTTCATGGACACCCCCTTCCCTACCTCCATGGCAGCCAAGGGCACCCCCTAGACTACCCCCTTCCTATATTAACCCATCAAAATCATTCATGAATAATTTACATGAATTTTAATCTAACAAAAATTCTATTTCTTCACAAGGCCACAACTTGATCAATTTTGATCCAAATCACCTCTAGTTTCTTGCATTGGACTCCCATACACTAGAGGGTACTAGTTAGGGCCTGCTATCAAGGAAATTGGAAGGTTTTGGCATCACCAAGTGGGAGGAATCACACCCCTTTTTATTGATTTTTCATTGGATTTGCACAAATAGGTAAATACCCTTAAACCATGTTAATTTTGTGCTTTCTCTTCATATTTGCATGCATCTAGGTATAAGGGAACTGTGGGTCAAGTTTGGTAGGATTTAGAGTTGGTTTGGTGTCCGTATCGGACACGTATCCTAGACTATAAAACTGTGTTTGTCGAAATGCCACAAAGAAATGAATTTCATTATTTTGTAAAACAAATTTCATAATCTTGTAGCCCTAGACTTGTTGTTTACACCCACACTTGACTGAACACAAATTAGAACCGTGTCCGTGTCGAAAATCGACACGAACCCACTGCCAGGACACCGCACTGAGGCATACAGCCTCCCCTGCTACCCGACACCTAGTACGGACACTGTAGGACACGTGGACATGTGCAAATTGACACAGAGGAGGGGGCAACCTCTGACATGCCCCCCCTCGAGTTTGAGACACGTGTGTGTCGTATAGAGGACACACGGACACGTGCACTGGTCGTGCACTGTCAGCACACACACGCACGGGCACGACTTTGAGCGTGTCGTGTCGCATGGACACGACACTAGAGTGTCTCGTAGTGAAACGGGCGTGTAGCCCTATACGTGGCGTACACATGGACACGAGCACGTGGTGCATCGTGTCCTGTGTCGCGAGCACGATGCGTGCAACCGCGTGCACGACGCGGTCTGAACTCGCGTGTATCAGTCGTGTTTTCACGACTGATACAGAGTTCGTTTTGTGTCCACGAGTGTCGTGGACACGTGTCAGGGTGTGCAACGTGTAGCCCTATGTGTGGACTACACATGTGCTCGACCACGAGACGTGTCGTGTCTCGTGGTGTGTCCTAGAGTGGACTGCACGCATGCACGACGCTGTAGTTTCGTGCGCGTGTCAGGACTTCCCGTGTAGTGTTTTTACGTGTTTGGACACGTAAAACTGTGTCATGGTGTCGTGTCAGGCACCTAGGATACTAGTGTATGTATGGGGTGTCAGTTACCAACCCATGGTTGCGAGCCATAGCTCGGTTTAGTGCACGAAAATCAAGTTACCCTGTTTCGAAATACACAGTCCACTGTTCTCAGGTTTTAGGATTTTCCAGTTTTTGCAAAAGTGGATTTCAAAACCTATTTTGTTAAGATTAATACATTGTATGAGTGTATTTTAGTACATATATGTGTAGTATATATGTATATGTGAGTGTGGGTGAGTTTTGGGGAAAATTGGTTGGGTATTTGTGAAGTTATGTATATATATACATATGTATGTATATATGTTATTGTGTGTGTGTTAGGGAGCCAACTTTGGTCCCAGAATTTCTGGAACCACTCCCCCCCTGTCCAGCCTTCACTGTTCCTCCCTCTCTCACTGTCCTCTTCACTCTCTCTCTCACTCTAAGTCTCTCTCTCTCTCTCTCTCTCTCTTATCTCTCTTATCTCTCTCTCTCTCTCTCTATATATATATATATATATATATATATATATATATATATATATATATATTTTCATATATACATATATATATACATATATATATATATATATATATATATATATATATATGTACATATATATATATATATATATATATATATATATATATATATATATATATATATATATATATATAAATGATATATATACATTTTGTATTAGGTCTTTTTATGTCATTATATAGATATATGTGAGTGTAGGCTTGTATTATGTTTAGTACTCATATATTGATTTGGGTAGTATATATATACATACATATATATATATATATATATATATATATATATATATATATATATATATATATATATATATATATATATATATATATATATATATATATATATATATATATATATATATGTATGACTTCTAGGTATAGGTTGTATGGAAACCTATAAGACTAGCCTATGGCCAAGATTTTTAGCCTATGGCTTGGGGCTAACCCTAATGGCCCAAAACCCAACTTGTTGACCCTTGTTGACTAAGGGTTGACCAAAGTCAACCTTTGGTCAAAGTTGACCTAGTTAACCTAGAATTGACTAGGAATGACCTAAAACAACTAGTTTAGCTAGTTTGACTAAAATCCTAACTAGTAGACGTAGTTTGACCTAGACTTGACCCAGATTGATCATGTTGACTAGTATTTGACTAGTTTGATTAGAAAGTTGACCAAGAGTTGACTTTTGACCAGATTAACCTAGAATTATGTAGTATGTATTGTATACTCTATTTTCACCATTGTGGATATGTTGTGACCTGTTTTACCCTAAATAGGACTCTGTGATACCAGTTCGGACATCTATTCATATCAGTCAAACAGGGTGACAGGCGAGTACATTCTCTGATCTTTTTATACTTGTTAGGACTTATATTCTTGCTTTAGATTACTTTACATGATGCTGTCACGTCATTATCACGGATTGGTACTATATGGATCTTGTTATGCGATGTTATCTCCCTCGGGGTGCATCAGATACAGTTGTCATGTGCTTTTCACGAACATCTTGTATTTCTTGTACACCGCTTTCATGTATACTCTTGTGCAATCTTGTACTCTCATGATCACGTGAGCAACCATGATAAAAACCTCTTGTGCAAGGTAACGTAACTTGACTGGATCCTTGTGTATTGATTGGGGAGCGTGAGTAGGAAATGGTTATGTGATCAAAATCCCATCTTGTACAAATTCTTGTGAAATCTTGTGAAATCTTGTATATGTCCTAAGCCCGTTTATATAACCATCTCATGCTCTAAATCACAGGTTACCTACAGTTCTTACTTATCGTATATATAGATATTTTCAGTTATCAAATCTCTCTCGTTTTTATATATATTTCTTTACAGTCCATGTATCTTACTCTATGCATGCTTTACATTTCCCAACATGATATGAACTGCGTGAGACGTATTGTGCTCGTTCCTGTCCTGACTGGGCCTGTTTGAAAATATTACAGATGATGATGGTGACTGTCCTACCTTCTATGGGACACATGAGGGTGACCTTCAGGAGCCTGAGGAGCATCTAGCTCAGTAGAGGGTGCCTAGTCTAGTCTAGTGTTTACAGTTTTTATTTTGTATCGGACTGTTCCGATTGTTAGTTGTGACTTAGTTATATTTCAGGTCTTGTACTTATTTGTGTTGGACATCTACTTTGTGTGGTGTGATAACTCTATATATATTCAGTTCTTTCTTTCGTCTGATTCCATATCATGTTCTATCTTTATCTTTCCTAGACTTGTGTTTGAGATATAGAGTTGAGATGTTATGTTATACCTCCGTGCGGAGATGACAGGTTTATATGTCTTATTGTTAGATGTTAGTTGTTATAGATGACCTATACAGCGTTCTACCGCCGACACTACGGCGTAGGCTGGACGTACCCACGTTCTCGTGCCCCTAATCAGGGTACGGGTCGTGACACGTTTTTGTGGTGGCCCATGCAGGTCTGTGTCACAGTTAGTGCGATCTCGTAATGGTGCTCAACTTAGAGTACTAATTACGAGCCTGCAATTAGGACGTGGGACCTAGGACATGATAGGAGTTTCTCAATCACACCTAGAAAATTTCCGATCTTTGATTTTTATGATTTCTCCCCTTGTATTAAATTAACTGTCCTTCTTTGATAATCTACTCATGTGCCATATTGATCTCTTTGTTTCAATTCGTCTCCAGGATGACGAAGACGCACCCGCAGGCCACTGGATCGAGTAGCTTGCCTGAGAGATCTAATCAGGCAGAGGAGGAGGTTCACGAGACTGCCCCCAGTGATTCTACTATTCTGGAGACCCAGGCAGTTGCACAGGGAGGACTACCACCTCTACCCCAGAGGGTTACGGCCGTTGTTCCGGAGATACTGCCGCCACTACCTCTGATACCGACGGATACACACCACATGTTCCTTCTCCTTCAGCAGATGATGGAGACGCAGCGAGCCCAGGCAGAGGCGTCGCAGCGCCAGACGGAGGCATCACACCGTCAGATTGAGATGCTGAGGCAGAGTATGGAGAACTCGTATCAGCTTGCCCTAGCAGCAGTAGAGAGAGTGGTACCGGATACGGTGCAGGGCCCTACTGGCCAGCAGCCGTACCAGCAGCAGTCCAGACCGGGGACAGTATTGGACTTCAGGAAGATGAGCTCCAGGGACTTCACAGGCACGGAGGGCATCCTCTATGCAGACGACTGGCTAGAGGATGTACAGCGGAGCATGGAGCTGGCAGAGCTTCCTAGAGCGCTTTGGGTTTCGGCCGCAGCCAGCCGATTCTTCGATATTGCGCTGACATGGTACCGTATGGATCCTCATGCGTCGGTGAGAGAGCTGACATGGGAGAACTTCCGGAGGCTCTTCAAGGAGAAGTTCTTCCCGGACGTGGCTCTTACAGCATTGGAGGGCCAGTTCGTGGGTCTAGTGCAGGGGAACTCGTCGGTGGACGAGTATGCAGCTGAGTTCTTTCGCCTTAGCAGGTTCGCTCCCGATATGATCCAAGATGAGGGGCAAAAGGCTCGTAAGTTCCGTAGAGGACTTATTCATGCAGTGCGCACCCGCACCTCGGGACGCCGTGATGCTACGTTCGATCAGATATTGATGGACGCACAGATTACAGAGGAGGACTTCGGCCTCAAGCCGAAGAGGGGCAGTGATACCTTAGGGGCTAGTTCTAGTGCAGGGCCAGCCAAGCGCCCTCACATACAGCAGCAGAGGGCAGTTCAGCAGCCGTTTCAGGGCCAGGGGCATGTACTTCACCAGCAGGCGCCCAGGCAGCAACAGCACCCTATGTGTAACTTCTGCAAGAAGCAAGGTCACGGATGGGACGACTGCAGAAAGAGGCAGGGCCTGTGTTTGCTTTGTGGTTCAGCAGAGCATCAGTTGAAGGAGTGTCCCAAGAGCTTGGCACGATTGGCTCAGGCAGCAGCAGGAGCTAGGGCTCCGACAGGGCAGCAGACGGGACCACCGTTGCAGACTCAGCAGCAGAGGTTTGTCCAGCATCAGCAGCAGGCCAAGGGAGGCCAGCCGGGGCGAGCTTTTGCCATGGCAGTCGATGATGCACAGGCAGAGGAAGAGCTGATTGCAGGTTCCAACCTTTTCGATTCTATTTCCGCATTTGCCTCCTTATAACTGTCTTGAAATTCGATTCTATCTGTTCCTTATAGTTGATAAATTTTGTTCGGATATTTCATTGTGAATTATTTTCTTCTGAGATAAGTCGTATGGGCTAGGTCGTCTCGATCATGGGATCTAGAGTCTTCTATAGTCATGTTAGCTGGCATAGTGAGGACATGTAGTCGGATTTTGGACGTATTTCTCGGATGTGGGAATTTAAGGTTTTCGCGGCCAGGCATGCGGCAATACGAAAATTTTAAATACCATGATTCTAGAGGTATGTACCTTAGTCGAGGACTCTGTGAATATCGTAGCCTTGCTCACTAGCATGACGAAGATTCCGAATATCATGATTTTGGACAGACGCATATGATTATCGGACTGTGTGTTTGAGACTGTGATTGTTGGGGTGTTTGACCTAGAAGGAGTATGACAATTCTAATTTCGAGGACGAAATTTTTCTAAGGAGGGTAGACTTGTAGCATCCAGTTTTCTGAAATTTGGGATATTTTGAAAATTTATTATTTTTATTATTAAATAATGGTGATTTAGTCATGTTATGAATTTTGGTGATTTTTAGATAGATTTAAAACTATTTTCTAAGTCACGACTTATGACTTTGTGATTTTACTAGTATAACCCTAGTGAAAACTCTAGAGATTTCTTAACCTAGAGACTAACCATGATCATGTGAGCCTAGCCATAGGTTTAGAACATCAAATTAGGACTTTTTAGCCTAAAGGATATTTTGGTAATTTTCTAGGATTTATTTGAAATTATTTGTATTATGTGTTTTTAATATTATTTTAATTATTGTTAAGTACCATGTTAGTCCCTAACCTAGTTTACCCTAATCTAGAGGTTAGCTACTAACCTAGAAGCTTGAGGATAGATTTAGTCATTGGTTAAAGTAGTGTAATATCTAGATATTTACATATTAGATATTTTCCTTAAACCCCTCAAAATATCATTCCTTACCTAGAAGTCCAAACCTTAACCAAGAAGAAAGACACAAAAGTCTTCATGGACACCCCCTCCCCTACCTCCATGGCAGCCAAGGGCACCCCCTAGACTACCCCCTTCCTATATTAACCCATCAAAATCATTCATGAATAATTTACATGAATTTTAATCTCACAAAAATCCCATTTCTTCACAAGGCCACAACTTGATCAATTTTGATCCAAATCACCTCTAGTTTCTTGCATTGGACTCCCCTACACTAGAGGGTACTAGTTAGGGCCTGCTATCAAGGAAATTGGAAGCTTTTGGCATCACCAAGTGGAAGGAATCACACCCCTCTTTATTGATTTTTCATTGGATTTGCACAAATAGGTAAATACCCTCAAACCATGTTAATTTTGTGTTTTCTCTTCATATTTGCATGCCTCTAGGTATAAGGGAATTGTGGGTCAAGTTTGGTAGGATTTAGAGTTGGTTTGGTGTCTGTATCGGACACGTATCCTAGGCTTTAAAACTGTGTTTGTCGAAATGCCACAAAGAAATGAATTTCATTATTTTGTAAAACAAATTTCATAATCTTGTAGCCCTAGACTTGTTGTTTACACCCACACTTGACTGAGCACAAATTAGAACCGTGTCCGTGTAGAAAATCGACACGAACCCACTGCCAGGACACCGCACTGAGGCATACAGCCTCCCCTGCTACCCGACACCTAGTACGGACACTGTAGGACACGTGGACACGTGCAAATTGACACAGAGGAGGGGGCAACCTCTGACATGCCCCCCCTCGAGTTTGAGACACGTGTGTGTCGTATAGAGGACACACGGACACGTGCACTGGTCGTGCACTGTCAGCACACACACGTACGGGCACGACTTTGAGCGTGTCGTGTCGCATGGACACGACACTAGAGTGTCTCATAGTGACATGGGCGTGTAGCCCTATACGTGGCGTACACGTGGACACGAGCACGTGGTGCGTCGTATCCTGTGTCGCAAGCACGACGCGTGCAATCGCGTGCACGACGCGGTTTGAACTCGCGTGTATCAGTCGTGTTTTCACGACTGATACGGAGTTCGTTTTGTGTCCACGAGTGTCGTGGACACGTGTCAGGGTGTGCAACGTGTAGCCCTATGTGTGGACTACACATGTGCTCGACCACGAGACGTGTCGTGTCTCGTGGTGTGTCCTAGAGTGGACTGCACGCATGCACGACGCTGTGGTTTCGTGCGCGTGTCAGGACTTACCCGTGTAGTATTTTTGCGTGTTTGGACACGTGAAACTGTGTCGTGGTGTCGTGTCAGGCACCTAGGATACTAGTGTATGTATGGAGTGTCAGTTACCAACCCATGGTTGCGAGCCATAGCTCGGTTTAGTGCACGAAAATCAAGTTACCCTGTTTCGAAATACACAGTCCACTGTTCTCAGGTTTTAGGATTTTCCAGTTTTTGCAAAAGTGGATTTCAAAACCTATTTTGTTAAGATTAATACATTGTATGAGTGTATTTTAGTACATATATGTGTAGTATATATGTATATGTGAGTGTGGGTGAGTTTTGGGGAAAATTGGTTGGGTATTTGTGAAGTTATGTATATATATACATATGTATGTATATATGTTATTGTGTGTGTGTTGGGGAGCCAACTTTGGTCCCAGAATTTCTGGAACCACTCCCCCCCCTGTCCAGCCTTCACTGTTCCTCCCTCTCTCACTGTCCTCTTCACTCTCTCTCTCACTCTAAGTCTCTCTCTCTCTCTCTCTCTCTCTCTCTCTTATCTCTATATATATGTAATATATATATAGGTTGATATATATATAGACATATATATATATATATATATATATATATATATATATATATATATATATATATATATATATATATATATATATATATATGTATATATAAATGATATATATACATTTTGTATTAGGTCTCTTTATGTCATTATATAGATATATGTGAGTGTAGGCTTGTATTATGTTTAGTACTCATATATTGATTTTGGGTAGTATATATATATATATATATATATATATATATATATATATATATATATATATATATATATATATATATATATATATATATATGTATGACTTCTAGGTATAGGTTGTATGGAAACCTATAAGACTAGCCTATGGCCAAGATTTTTAGCCTATGGCTTGGGGCTAACCCTAATGGCCCAAAACCCAACTTGTTGACCCTTGTTGACTAAGGGTTGACCAAAGTCAACCTTTGGTCAAAGTTGACCTAGTTAACCTAGAATTGACTAGGAATGACCTAAAATAACTAGTTTAGCTAGTTTGACTAAAATCCTAACTAGTAGACGTAGTTTGACCTAGACTTGACCCAGATTGATCATGTTGACTAGTATTTGACTAGTTTGATTAGAAAGTTGACCAAGAGTTGACTTTTGACCAGATTGACCTAGAATTATGTAGTATGTATTGTATACTCTATTTTCACCATTGTGGATATGTTGTGACCTGTTTTACCCTAAATAGGACTCTGTGATACCAGTTCGGACATCTATTCATATCAGTCAAACAGGGTGACAGGCGAGTACATTCTCTGATCTTTTCATACTTGTTAGGACTTATATTCTTGCTTTAGATTACTTTACATGATGCTGTCACGTCATTATCACGGATTGGTACTATATGGATCTTGTTATGCGATGTTATCTCCCTCGGGGTGTATCAGATACAGTTGTCATGTGCTTTTCACGAACATCTTGTATTTCTTGTACACCGCTTTCATGTATACTCTTGTGCAATCTTGTACTCTCATGATCACGTGAGCAACCATGATAAAAACCTCTTGTGCAAGATAACGTAACTTGACTGGATCCTTGTGTATTGATTGGGGAGCGTGAGTAGGAAATGGTTATGTGATCAAAATCCCATCTTGTACAAATTCTTGTGAAATCTTGTGAAATCTTGTATATGTCCTAAGCCCGTTTATATAACCATCTCATGCTCTAAATCACAGGTTACCTACAGTTCTTACTTATCGTATATATATAGATATTTCAAGTTATCAAATCTCTCTCGTTTTTATATATATTTCTTTACAGTCCATGTATCTTACTCTATGCATGCTTTACATTTTCCAACATGATATGAACTGCGTGAGATGTATTGTGCTCGTTCCTGTCCTGACTGGACCTGTTGAAAATATTACAGATGATGATGGTGACTGTCCTACCTTCTATGGGACACATGAGGGTGACCTTCAGGAGCCTGAGGAGCATCTAGCTCAGTAGAGGGTGCCTAGTCTAGTCTAGTGTTTACAGTTTTCATTTTGTATCTGACTGTTCCGATTGTTAGTTGTGACTTAGTTATATTTCAGGTCTTGTACTTATTTGTGTTGGACATCTACTTTGTGTGGTGTGATAACTCTATATATATTCAGTTCTTTCTTTCGTCTGATTCTATATCATGTTCTATCTTTATCTTTCCTAGACTTGTGTTTGAGATATAGAGTTGAGATGTTATGTTATACCTCCGTACGGAGATGACAGGTTTATATGTCTTATTGTTAGATGTTAGTTGTTATAGATGACCTATATAGCGTTCTACCGCCGACACTGCGGCGTAGGCTGGACGTACCCACGTTCTCGTGCCCCTAATCAGGGTGCGGGTCGTGACACAGGCTCTTGTGGTCGGTGAAAATCTCCACCCTATCTCCGTATAGGTAGTGCCTCCACAACTTAACTGCAAACACTACTGCTGCCAGCTCCAAGTCATGGGTTGGGTAATTACTCTCATGATCACGAAGTTGTCGTGACGCATAAGCTATTACCTTCCCATGCTGCATCAGAACACATCCTAAACCTCTGCCCGAAGCATCACAATACACTGAGAATCCTCCGATTCCATCTGGAAGCGTGAGAATAGGAGCCGTCATCAAGCCTCGCTTCAACCTCTCAAAAGAATCCTGGCACTCTGTTGTCCAAGCAAACTGCACAACCTTGCGGGTCAACTGGGTCAATGGCGCTGAAATCCGAGCAAAGTCTGAAACAAATCACCGGTAGTAGCCGACCAAGCCAAGAAAACTGCAAATTTCTGCCACTGTGCTAGGTACCGGCCACGTTTCAACAGCCACGATCTTCTGAGGATCCACTTCAACTCCTCCTCGGGTGATGATATGATCCAAGTACAAAATGCGATCGAGCCAGAACTCGTATTTACTGAACTTGGCATACAATTGGTGCTCTCAGAGAACCTGAAGAACCACACGGAGATGCTGCTCATGCTCCGTCTCACTCTTACTGTAGACTAAGATGTCGTCTAGGAACACAATCACGAACTGATCCAAATAAGGCATAAAGATACGATTCATGAGGTCCATAAATACTGCCGGCGTATTGGTTGCTCCAAATGGCATCACAAGGAACTCCCAATGTCCATATCTCAATCTAAAAGCTGCCTTCGGGATGTCCTGCTCTCTGACTCTGATCTGATGATACCCGGAGCGCAAGTCGATCTTCGAAAATACTGCTGCCCCTTAGAGTTGATCAAACAAGTCATTTATCCTCGGGAGAGGGTATCTGTTCTTGATTGTCACTGAGTTCAAGGTACGATAATCTACACATAATCTGGAAATACCATCCTTCTTTTTCACAAGAAGCATCGGGGCTCCCCAAGGCGATCCACTAGCACGAATGAATCCTTGGTTCTGAGTTCTTCAATCATCTTGTACAATATCTCCAATTCTGATGGCGCCATCCTGTAGACTCTCTCTGATACTAGGGATGTCCCGGGGATCAAGTCGATGGTAAACTCGATCTTTCGCTCTGGCGGCATCCCTGGAAGCTCTTCTAGAAAAACATCTGGGAACTCCTCGACTATTCGAGGCAACTGCACTGCTGCTACTGCCATCCGCAATACTGGAGGAGAAGGTTCAACTTCGCCTCGGGAGAAGGAAGACTTCGGCTCTCCGGGAATGCTAAAAACAACCCTGCCAATGTGGCAGTCTATCCTAGCATACTGGTCCCTCAACCAATCCATCCCTAAGACCACATCATAATCGGCCATCGGGAACTCTATCAATCTAACGGAGAATTCTCTACCGCTAACTACGATCCGACACGAGGAAAACACCCTATCTACTCCCACAAGTCCATTACCAGTAAGTATATTGAGCCTCACTGATAATGGCTCGGGCTCCAATTCTATCCGTATCGTGAATCGTGCAGACATAAATGAATGCGAGGCACCAGAATCAAATAATACTGAAGCTGAAAGGTGTTGACGAGAATAGTACCTGCCACCACCTCACCTGGTGCTACTCCTTTCTCTCCCATGGTCAAAGCCAGCACTTGAGCATGCCCTCTGGGTGCGGGTCCCCTCTGCTAAAAATTCTTCTGCCTGCTCTGGATCAGGGCTTGGGCTTGGGCATACTGCTGCGGTCTCTGCTGCTGGAACGCCTGGGCCTGCGTCGACAATGGCCTCGGGAACAGGTATTGCAGCTGCTGCTGGACTGGTGCTGGTCCTCTAACTGAAGGACTAGAGAAGGCCGATGAACTTCCCCTGTTCGGGCAATTCCCAACCCTGTGGTCCGGGGCACCACAAACCAAGCACAAACCCTGTGCTCTGCGACACTCTGATACCACATGCCCTGGCTTCCCCCAATGTGAACATTCCACTGCGGAAGACTGCTTCTGCTTCTGCTGCGGAGGGTGCGTCGGTGTGGAATGCTGAACCGACGTCACTGAGGCCGCCCGTCTCGGAGCTCCAATAGCCAAAGCCCTGGCTGCCGGAGCTGGTGCTGATGACTGATTCATCTGGCTATGGGATCGCTTCCGACCTCCGGTCCTATCCACGATCCTCTGGGAGGTATATTCATGCCTCCTAGCTGCTCTCAATACCGCATCAAAAGTCTGATGTTCAAACTGCTCAACTGCCAATAAAATCTCCAAGTGAAGCCCCTGCTGGAATCGCTGGGCTCTATCAAACTCGGTTGCTACCAGGGTGGGAGCAAACCGACTAAGCCTAGAGAACTCGACTGCATATCCATCGACCGTCCTGCCCATCTGCTTCAGATTGGTGAACCTCGTCTGTAGATCATACCGAGCTACAGCATCAAAATACTTGGTCTGGAATCTCTCCCTGAATACTGCCAATGAAATAGGGGCCACTAATCCATCGGCCTGCGCTGTCCACCAGCTGCGGGCAAGATCTAGTAACTGCAGGCGCACTACGGCCACCTTCTCGTTCTCTGGAGTTCTGGCTGCTTCTAGAATCATCTCTGTGTCCTGAAGCCATGCATCTGCAGCGAACGCATCTTCACTGCCGTCGAAGAAGGGAGGGTTCAAGCGCTTGAAGCTGTTGGCCGCGCTATTACCCTGATGACCTCCTCTGGTCAAAGCGTCTGCCACCGCCTGGTGCAAGGCATCTCCTCGACGATCCTGGGAGGCTAATAGTGACCTGACCTGATGAGACCCACCAAAGTGCCATCATCAGGCTCTACAGGCTGGACGGGCTGAACTGGTGGCTCTCCTCTAGTAGGCACGACTCTGGAGGCTACTCCTGAATGCTGGGCTTGATCTCCAGGTTGCGGCTGGTCCACAGGAGGTGATCCGCCTTGCTGATCGGCAGGTCCAGGAACAATACCGCTGAAGAAGACGATATAGAAAACAATAAGGAAGGACCAGGACAGATCAACGATACAAGCATGTGATCAGGTCAAGATTCTCATGGATTTGAAGATACGAGCAGAGATCAAGGGCGAATACTGATTGAGACATCTATTCGGTAAACCCTCACATATCTTGATTTACAAGACCTGCATGGGCCACCACTTAAACCATGTAACACCCCAGAACCAGAATATTAGAGAGCGGGGGCGTACAAAGCCAGCTACGTATATTGAAGTGCAACCCACCTCGCTATACGGTCACGGCTGTCTAGATACATGAGGGTTTAACTACAAGCCAACAGTTTCCTAGGGTCATGAACAAGCCTATTGTCTCAATCTTAAGCAAGCAATAATAGTTACAAGATGTCAGAGCACCAAATATATAATAGCAAGGCGTCACATACATTATATATTGGATGATCATGAAGCTAGTCGTACAAAATGTCAAGACTAGCAAGAGTTCAGTCATACATGATCAACCCTAGGATCCGTCAATCATGTTACATCCCGTAGGCAGACAGTAAATAAGGTACAATACGAGCTAACACGTGCTCGTCGACTAAACACCTCAAAAGAATAATTTTACAAATAAATGGGAGGACAAAAAGAAACCCACTCGTTGCCAGGGTTACGCCTGGTGGTCACCATCTGGCTGGAAGACAGGTGGATCCTCTGGTGCTGCTCCGATATCTGGCCACACAAAAATAGTCGGGTCAGACCCAGAAAGAGCAAGTGCCACAAATGAGGCTTCACTTAGGAACTAAAACCAGCATATCACAATAGAATATTAAAGATAATAAAAAAAGAACTGATAATAATAGAGATAACAACAGCAAATTGAGTACG
Source organism: Iris pallida (assembly GCA_029216955.1). Taxonomy (NCBI): domain Eukaryota; kingdom Viridiplantae; phylum Streptophyta; class Magnoliopsida; order Asparagales; family Iridaceae; genus Iris; species Iris pallida. The sequence continues at coordinate 6,338,958 of JANAVB010037420.1, forward strand.
AGGAAACCATTCAAGTAGCCAGGTCACAACCCTTAAACCAAACGAGGACCGGGGTTGTAACCCTTCACCTGAATAGAAACTCGTCTCAAATACTATTGGTACAGTGAAGACAATAAACGAAGAGAGGATACAGAACTGCTCCGGGAGCCAGGTTACAACCCTTAAACCAAACAAGGACCGGGGTTGTAACCCTTCGCCTGAATAGAACTGGACCCCTGATCTTTATTGCTAAGGCCAGTATAAATAATCATGGTATTAAGGTAAGGTAAAACATGATGAACATGGCATGGGGTTGCAATAAGACAATAAATAAAGAGAGGACACAGAACTTCTCCGGGAGCCAGGTTACAACCCTTAAACCAAACAAGGACCGGGGTTGTAACCCTTCGCCTGAACAGAACTCGACCCCCGATCGTTATTGTTAAGGCAAGCATCAATAATCATGTCATGTCACAATCTTGCACAGGATCAGGATAAGACTAAGCTGGAATAAACTCCATCCAATCAATCGCGGCCAATCAAGAGTACGGCTTGATACTTTTAACTAACTAGGGTTATCACAGGCCTAGTTACTAGCAAGATGCTATGAGATTATCCCAACAGCCATAAGCTCTGCAGACCATCCAGGTTATCCGGGTCAAATGTTCGTTTATGAAGAATGCAACACGTGACTGTGTGCTGGAAATGTGCCCTACTCATCGGTAGGCTACAAGTCCACTTAATGCTCCCAGATAACGGAATTGCCTGTAACTGGGAATCTCTTCATGTCTACAGAATTATTCTAGTTTATTGGCATTAGTCAATTTCTGTAGGTATCCCTGACCGTGATACTCAGGGATCCCTCTCCTAGACATGATGCAAGACAGTACCGGTTTATTTGTACAAACGCAATCGCCTACGGTGTCCAGGTCATTCATACTTATCATGTCAGGCTAGCTGTCGTAACAGCATATCATAATATATCATGTCGGTTTACTTGTCAAGAGTGCGCCACGGCGGGCCATTTTCGTGTTCAGGAAATATGCCAGAGTTAACATGACATAAGCATAAATATAACTATTCAATTTAATAATAATAATAATAATAGTAATATAATAATAAGAAAAGGACAAGACTGTGGAAGGAGCCAGGCGGCTAAGGGGAATAAACTCATGCGGTTGTGGGGAGGCAGTGCCATGCGGCTCGGAAGGAAGGGAGCGCATGCGGCTGGAAAGTGGAGCGGGCTCATACGGCAGTAGGGAACACAGGCGCACGCGGCCGAAGGCAACGAACCCATGCGGCTGGGACTGCACGCTCATGCGGCTATGGGAGAGGTGGCCGTATGCGGCTCGAAATCAATAAGTATATGCGGCTGGAAATTTCGAAGGCTTTATGCGGCAGCGAGTATTGGAGTTCATGCGGCTCGCGAATGACAACCCTATGAGGCTGAGAATGAACGCGGCTTATGCTGTTAGAGATGCAAGTGCCCATGCGGCTGCGGACATGCAAGTACTTATGCGGCTGAGGGCCAACGCCATCTTATGCGGCCGAATCAAGGGCAGAGCCATGCGACAGAGTTCAAGTGGGTCCTATGCGGCTGAAAGTGTAACGCGTCATGCGGCTGAAAAAGACTTGCCGCATGAATGTTAATGCGGTCAAGTGCTGCCATGCGGCTCGGGACTGCTCTTCTTCTCTGCTTGTCCGAGAAGAAGAGCCATGAAGCCCATGGCTCCCAAGCTCCATTAGTCCTTCATTCCAAGCCCAAATCTGGACTTCCATAGGTCAAAATGGGGCAGAATAAAATTCTCTACCACATGAAACTATCAAAACTTGGAAATAACAACGTTTAGTAGATCAAATCCCAAGAAATTCGAAAATACTATGAACTTAGATCTACACAAATTAAGCCATGGAAATTGGAAATGCCAAATACTAAAGTGTGGTAGAATCTCGAGAGGAAGAGAATGGAACAATAAAAACTGAGTTCCTTCATGAAGCAAGCTACACTTGCCTAAGCTCTCTCTCTCTCTCTCCTGGTGGTTGAAGAAGTAATGGTAGAGAAGAAGTAGTAAATGAAGAGAGAGAATGAGGGAATGGGTTAATAAAGGATGATGGTGGTGGTAGGTAAGGGTTCTCCCCTTGGTTCATGACGAACCAAGGCAACCCAAGCCTAGCCAAACCAACCCAAAATAGACCAAGCCATGTAATGCCAAGATAAGTCAAGCAAGGAATCATGCAATACAAGATAAATACGTACACATATTTCAAAATACGTAATATGAACTATAGGCATTACAGTTTTTTTGCCAAGTTGGCGTCGATTTTATGGGTGATCTAGCACACTATAATTAAATCTATTTGAAGACATTTGAAGTTGTATAGGTTGGGTGTATACCTGCAAAACTGGTTCGAAGAATGGTCGAGTGAGTTGGCCGAACTTCAGTCACAAACTTGGACGCCAACAACACGGCTGCTGCATATTGCTGCTACTGCATGTTGCTGCGGCTGCTATTCATCGGCTAATGGCTGGCCTCCGGCGATGTAATGCCTGTGGTTCGTATCACGTTTCTTGGTATACGTGTACATATTTTGACTCGTATTGCATGTCTCCTATCTTGGTTTATTTGGCATTTTCATTGCTTGGTTCACCTTGGGATTGGTTCGGCTAGGCTTGGGTTTGCTTATTTGGTTCATCATGAACCAAGTGGACCGAACCAACTCCCACCTACCACTTTCCCCTTCCTTTATTAGCCGCCCAACTCTCTCTCTCTTCATTACTCTTCTTCATTTACTTCTCCTTCCTCCACCATTACTCTTCTTCACCTACCAGGAAGAGAGCTAGGCAAGTGTAACTTGCTTCACGAAGGAACTCCCATTTTGTTGTTCCATTCTCTTCTCCTCAAGATCCTAAGCCTCTTTTGTACTTAGTGTTTTCAAATTCTATGGCTCCTTATACGTAGATCTAAGTTTCTAGTATTTTCGATCTTCTTGGTTTTGATCTACTAAAATAGCTTGTTTTCGAAAACTAAGAGTTCCATGTAGTAGGCCTCATGATTTTACACAAGTTTGGTTTTGGGATGGCCGGATTTCACCAAGTCCTGGCCGAGATGGAGTTCCTGAGCTTTACGCATGGTTGTATTGACCATGTGGAGAAGATATAGTTTTACACCAATGTTTTGCGTGTTAGCGTAGTGTTCAGCCTTTTTACGCACACGTTTTACGTGCCAGCGTAGTAATCAGCTTTTTTATGCTCACGTCTTAACGTGTTAGCGTAGTTCCCTTTTACGCCCACGCATCGCGTGCCAGCGTACTTCGTTTTACGCTGAGCTGTTCGATTTTACGCTCGGGACTCTCCCGCTCGCGTAAAATCAAGCTAGCGTAAAATTCTTAGCTCGAGCAGACCTTCACGAGCGTAAAGTTGCCCGAGTTTTCCTCGCGTAAAGTTTTACTCGCGTAAAGTCTGCTCGAGGGTTCACGCGCATAAAATTTTACGTGCGTACAATCTTGCTAGCGTAATGCCTGGCTAGCGTAAATTCCAGCCGTATGCTTCCTTGCTCGCGTAGGGCTTGCTAGCGTAAAGCTCACGCGTAAAGTTTCACTAGCGTAATCGGTGGTACGCACGTAGAAACTTGAGTTCCTATGGTTTAGTATGACAAGTATACCTGACATGATCATTCTCGAAATGCTGTTGCGACGGCTAACATGACATGACACGACCTGACAAGAATGATTGACCTGGACACCGTGGACGATTGTGTTCATGCATATAAACAAGTACTGTCTTGCATCATGTCTAGGACGGGGACCCCTGAATACCACGGTCAGGGGCACCTACTGAAATTGACTAAGGCTAATTAACTAGAATAATTCAGTAGACATGAAGAGATTCCCCGCTACAGGCAATCCTGTTATCTGGGCGTATTCAGTGGATTTGTAGCCTACCGACGAGTAGGGCACATTTCTAGCACACAGTCATGTGGTGCACCATTAATAAACGGATATTCGACCTGGATAACCGGATGGTCTGCAGGGCTTGTGGCTGTTGGAATTATCTCATTGTATCTTGCTAGTAACTAGGCCTGTGATAACCCTAGTTAGTTAATGTATCAAGCCGTACTCATTGCTTGGCCGTGATTGATTGGATGTAGTCTAGCCCTGTCTAGTTGTCATGATCCTGTACAAGGTTGTGTCATGACCTAATTTCTTGTATCGATAAATGTTGAGATACCAAGTTCTGTTCAGATGAAGGGTTACAACTCCGGTCCTTGTTTGGTTTAAGGGTTGTAACTTGGCTATCGGAATAGTTATATGGTTATTTTATCATATATTGTCCTGATTATGTGTGCTTATCTTAATAATAAGAATTAGGGGTCCAGTTCTGTTCAGGCGAAGGGTTACAACCCCGGTCCTTGTTTGGTTTAAGGGTTGTAACCTGGCTCCCGGAGCAGTTCTGTGTCCTCTCTTCGTTTATTGCCTTATTGCTCTCCAAGCCATGTTCGTCTTGTTTTGCCTTACTCCAATGACATGATTACTTATACCAGCCTTCACAATAAAGATCAGGGGCAAGGTTCTGTTCAGGCGAAGGGTTACAACTCCGGTCCTTGTTTGGTTTAAGGGTTGTAACCTGGCTTCCGGAGCGGTTCCTTATCCTCTCTCCGTTTATTGTCTTATTTTTATCCTATGCCAAGACTAATCATGTTTTACTTACCAATAATATTTGAGACGGGTTTCTATTCAGGTGAAGGGCTGCAACCCCGGTCCTTGTTTGGTTTAAGGGTTGTGACCTGGTTACTTGAATGGTTTCTTCGTACTCAGTTTACTGTTGTTATCCCTATTATTATCAGTCCTTTATTTATTATTTATCTTTAATACTCTATTGTGATATGCTGATTTTAGTTTCTAAGTGAAGCCTCCTTTGTGGTACTTGCTCTTTCTGGGGTCTGACCCAGCTGGTTTTGTGTGGCCAGATATCGGAGCAGCTCCAGAGGTTCTACCAACCTTCCAGCCAGATGGTGGCCACCAGCCGTAACCCTGGCAACGAGTGGGTTTCTTTTGTTCTTCCACTTCCTTGTAAATTATTCTTTTGAGGCATTTAGCCGACGAGCACGTGTTAGCTCGGTTGTACCTTTATTTACTGTCTGCCTACGGGCTATAACATGATTGACAAATCCTAGGGTTGATCATGTATGACTAAACTCTTGCTAGTCTTCATATTTTGTACGACTAGCTTCATGATCATCCAATATGTAATGTATGGGACGCCTTACTATTGTATATTTGATGTTCTAATATCTTGTGACTGCTACTACTTGCTTGTGATTGAGACGCTAGGCTTGTTCATGACCATAGGAGACTGATGGATTGTAGTTAAACCCTCATGTATCTAGACAGCCGTGACCGTATAGCGAGGTGGGTTGTACTTCAATATACGTAGCTGGCTATATACGCCCCCGCTCTCCAGTATTCTGGTTCTGGGGTGTTACAGGCGACCCAGGGCGGTTTGTGGTCGTTGGGGATGGCTGCCCATGGATATGGGGTGATCATATGGTTAGGGTTTGGATTTTTGTGAGAACTCCTCGCTCTCGCTCTGTTTCTATATATTTATACGCGGTACTGACTTCGGTTTAAGTCGAGCGGGGGGAAGGGGTGTTCTAGCTGGGCTTTGGAAAGCTTGGGGGGGCTCAGGCCTGTGAGCCTGGGCTTGGGCTTGGGTTTGTTTTCTTTTATTATTTTTATTATTATTATTATTATTATTATTATTATTATTATTATTATTATTATTATTATTTTGTTTTCTTTTTATTAATCTATTTCCTATATATATATATATATATATATATATACAATATCACTTAATTATACCCAAAGGATTTAAACATATCCTTGGCAACTATTTTCATAAAAAATAAAGCATTACTAATAATATCAATAAAGTAATATATATTACTATACATAATACATATATGAGATAAATAAATTTTACTAACTTTTCTAATAATAATGAAAACATATATACAATTATTAAATAGGCACCATAAATCTATATGTACACATTTATATAGTTTAATACCCTAAAATGCACAAGGATAATGTAAAGGAAATAGTTATCATATTTCCAAGAATAAATATTCAATAAAAATAACTGAATATTGATATTATATATATATATATATATATATATATATATATATATATATATATATATATATATATATAACAAAAAAAAAATATATATATATATATATATAATAAAAAAATATATATATATATAACAATTATTCTAGGAAAATATTTATTTGACAATTAAAACAAGGTAGAAGTATACACTCAAAGTATATCGTCATGGACGTCTTAGGACTCACTATAAGCCTACACGGGCTTGGGCTCGGTTCGGGCCCAGTCCGGACTAGTTTGGTATAACCGAATTTTCTAAAAGTCCAAATATTAATAAATAACTAATTAAATCATTTATAGGGATTAACTCGCAAATTGGCCTGATTTTCTTAGTTAGAACACACATATGGCTTGGCATTCCCCTATCATGGCTAAACACTAGTCAAAGCATATCACTGCACTATCCGTGCCATGATTCCTAGTTGTCTTGTACTTCAAACTCAAAAATGGCTAAAGTCATCTACCGTAATAGTTAATTAAATAATTATTTATAAAATTCTAAAAATTACTATTTAAATCAAATAAATAAATAATAAAAAAATATTTCAAAATTTTTCCGGGAAGAGGAGTTACACCCACCACCGGAGAAAGAGGGAGGAGAGAGTGGGGGACATGGTAAAATCGTCTTTTTAATTAGACGTATTTTAACGGCTGTTAACGGCATGGGTGCAAACTGAACGAAAATAAAAACGTGAGGATTTTTTTAAACATGGGGTCTTTAAATGCAAAAACGCACATCTAAGGAGGGTTTGTGTGCACTTTACCCGTAGGATTGAGGGGGTAACACTAATAAAAATAAAAATAGGGGGAAGTGGAGATATAATTAGCAATTGGGGGGGTGTCACTCCCCGTTCCCGGAATGCGTATTTTTGTACATGTACAACTCGTATATATTTATTTAGTATTTATCATGTATCAACCTGTATTTAAATTTCTTTAATTTCATGTTAATTAATTATCTACATTTTATTTTCTGCAATTTTATTCCTGTATTTTATTTTTGTATTTTATTCTCTGCTTTAGTCTTATGTGGTTCGGCCTAGGTTGGTTTTCTCGGGTTCATGGTGGTTCAATGAACCGAACCCCACCTACCACCACCCTTCCTATTTAAAGCCCCCATCTCGTTCTCTCTCCTCATAACTCTCCTTCACCATTACTTCTTCTTCTTCCTCACCACTCTCTTCCACCAACCAACAGCAGGCAAGTACATCTTGCTTCTTGCTTCCACTTGGAGAACCATTTTTATGGTTCATTTATCTTCCTCTCATGATCCTGAGAGAGTTTAGTACTTAGCATTTTTGATTTCTTTGGCTTGTTTCTTCTAGATCTAAGTTGTTGTATTCTCGGTTGTTCATGGGTTTTGATCTCCCAACCTGGCGTGTATTCTCGGTTGCCCATGGGTTCTGAACCATGGGAACTTCATTTCTGGCTTGGAACGAAGGTTTAGTCACGTACACGTCTTTACGTGCCTGCGTGAATTTTCAGTCACGCACACGTTCTTACGTGTTTGCGTGAATTTTTAGTCACGCACACGCTCTTACATGTCTGCGTGAATTTTCAGTCACGCACACGTCTTTACGTGCCTGCATGAATTTTCAGTCACGCACACGTTCTTACGTGTTTGCGTGAATTTTCAGTCACGCACACGTCTTTACGTGTCTGCGTGAATTTTGAGTCACGCTTACGTTCTTACATGAGTACGTGAATTTTTAGTCACGCACACGTTCTTACGTGCGTGCGTGAATTTTTAGTCACGCACACGTTCTTACGTGTCAGCGTGACATTTGAGTTACACACACGTCTTTGCGTGCGTGCGTGGATTTCTTATCATTTTCCACGCTCACTTTTCACGCTCACGCTGTGAGTGCGTGAATTACTTTTCACGCTCACGTTATGAGTGCATGAATTTCCCTTCACGCTCACGCTGTGCGTGCCAACGTGAACCACTTTTCACGCTCACGCTGTTTATACGCTCACTCTTGTTGGCCTTAGCATAGACTTGTTGGCGTGACTTGTTGGCCTTAGCATAGACTTGTTGGCGTGACTTGTTGGCCTTAGCATAGACTTGTTGGCGTGACTTCCTGACCTGGGTGTTTCTATTTGTTCTCTAACTTATTTATTTAATGGTAGCATGATAATTTTCCTATTATATCCTTATGCCTTCCGCATGAACTCGATAATCTTAGCATGTTAATATTTTTAATATATATGGTTGTGTAGAACGTGCCCTGTGTCTTGATTGGTTTATGGATACCCAGTAAGACTGGAACTTAACCCTGAGAGTTATAGACTCGACCCCATTTAATACAAATTAACTTTCATGCCTTGTCACCATTGATAATAATGGTTATCTTGACTAAAATTGATCATGCGTTCCTAGTTGGAACTAAGAGACTGGCTAGTCGTCTTATTGAATTGAATGAATGAGACACGTTCATGTAATGAACTATTGAAATCGACTGGCTGATCCCGAATATTGACGTACAGGCACATGCATGCTTCAATCTATTTATTTATTTATTTAATTATTTTTCTACAAAAGCAACAAGTGTACTTTATGGTCAAGGCATGATTACTCCGTGGTTAGAATTGATTGTTGCATTACGCTATGTAAGACCTACAACCTAGCCGCACGGGTATCGTTGTAGAGTTGCGCATATCGTACCCCGTACGAAAGTACTTATTTGAATGACCATGATCCACGGCATGGGATTTCACTCAACGTAGGGACTATTAAGTTAAATAAAAATAATGATTGCATGGAGAGAATGGATCCCCGAGTTCTTACATGGCAGCCCTCTTGGGACTAGTAGTGCCCGACAGGCCGGCTGGTTTCCACAGATACTGTAAACCTACTACACGGGCAGGGAGCGGTATCTGCTTATATTATTATTGTATATTGTATATTGATGACGGGCGTCCCGCTGGGACTCGTCTAATTCATGATTGGCGCAATTGATTGACTGGATAGACTAGCCTTGCTCGCACATAGTAAGAACTGAGAAATCCCTATTTGCATAATTCCAGGATAACTTGGGACTCACAATAGCAAGCCGTAGGAGTTGATTGGCCGTTCAAGATGATTTGTTTGTGTACTGTACCTACTCTGTTGCCTAACTGAGATGATCAGAATGTCAGGACATGACGGGCCAACTTCTGTCCTTGTTTGGTTGGGAGGTTGGTTCGAAGTGTCGTGATGTTATGTGAATCCTAGTGGAAAGCAGAGATCTATTATTATATTCTCTTACTTACTGGTTCAATCCTTCATATCGTGCTTCCTTGTGGTACTTGCTATTAGAGGTCTAACCTCTCTGGTTTTGCATGGCCAGATTTAGAGCCGGTTCCCGAGGACTCAGTTTACTTCCACCTCCAAGATGGTCAATACTAGGGAAATGATCGCAGGAGGACTCGAGTGGGTTCCTTACTTCACCGCTCGTTTTGTTATTTACTTCATACTTAGCCGTTTGGCACCGACATGTTAGTCGGATTGTCTTGCACTTACTTTTACATATTTATAATTAAGTCAGACTGCAGCTGATAACAATTGTGTATATGTTACTATACCATCTGGCTATGTTTTGTAAAGCCAGATCTCAAGAACATTTAGACTAAGCGTTTGGGACGCCTTATTGCTTTATCGTACATGTTCTCTATTTTTGCTTCTTGTTTGAATGATTGAGATAATAGATGTGAAGTGACCATAGTAAGACTTTCATGTAGTATGCACCCCCTCGTCTGGTTAGACAGCATTGATCGTATTATACGGTATTCATCTACCCGTAATACGTAGCTGGCTGAGTCATTCCCCCGCTCTCCAGTATTCTGGTTCTGGGGCGTGACAAGGATTTAGTGGTGGCCCATGCAGGTCTGATTTCAGACTTGTGGGGTGTTTTGATTTATAGGATGTCTCAATCATACGTGTCCCCCCTTGATCTCATGATTCGTTATTCTCAACCCTTGCTTGACATTCCGGTATCCTTTGACTTCATTGATCCTTCCTGTCCGGTTGTTTGATTGTTCTCTTGTCCCTTTTCTTAGGGGCACTTCGTCCGCATCGGTCAGAGCTGGTCAACAACAAGGGCAACATGGGCAACATGACCAGGTTGGTCAGCAACAAGGGCGAGTCTCACCTCAGGAGACCCTCCAAGAAGAAGTGATAGTAGAACGAGCAGCTGGACCGCGATATCCGGAAGTTTCAACACCACCCATAGTTCCACCTACCCCTGTGGAAGTGGATACACCAGCCCTTCTGGAAATCATGAGAGAAATGATGGCTACTCAGCAACATCAGATGTTGGCCCAGCAGCGCATGTACACTCAGCTACAAGAGCAGAATGTGTTGCTCAACCAAGGATTGCAGACGGCTTTGGAAATAGGAGTGAGGACTGATTCAGGAGCATCAGCCAGGTTTTGCAAGTACAACCCCCGTCGTTTCGAAGGCACGGAGGATGCCATCTCCGCAGATGCATAGCTTAAGGATATTGAGGCTATTCTGACAGCAGCTAAGGTACCGGCAGAAGAACGTGTGGATCTAGTGAAGTTGTTACTTCAGAATCTCGCACGTGATTGGTGGGAATCAGAGGAAGTGGGCATCAGACGTCCTGTGGCTTGGGACGATTTCACTGCAAGATTTAAGACCAAGTACTATGAAGTTATAACACGGTTTGAGCTACAACAGAAGTTTATCAACCTCAGGCAGGCCGGCAAGACTGTAGATGCTTATGCAGCGGAGTTCTGCAGATTGAGTAGATTCGCCCCAGAGATGGTAGCAACAGGAAGCCAGAGGGCCATGAGGTTTCAGCAAGGGTTTCATCTTGAACTCTTGCAATTGATAGAGGGGCACAATTATCAAACTTTTGACAAAGTATTGACGGCAACTCGAAGGCATGAGATCACCATTCAGAGGCTTGCGACAAGGACTGGGGGTCAGAAAAGATCCCACAGTCAGATTAAAGGAGGTGGGGGAGCAGCGCCCCGAACAACAGCACCATCCACTGGCATTCGTATCCACGATGTGGCGATACGAGGACCAGCACCACCACCCAGGCAGCAGCAACAGCAACAGAGGAAGAACCAGCAACCCCCGGCGGGCTGCACTTATTGTGGAAAGATGGGGCACACTAGAGATGTGTGTCGAACATTGAATGGACTGTGTCTGATATGTAGAAATCCAGAGCATCGGGTTACCACATGTCCCATGAATTCGAGATCAGGAGGACCAGGGCAACAGTTTCATGCTCTGCCACCACCAGGGGCAGGCCAGTATCGAGGACCAGCGGTGGCAGTAAGGCCGTTGGCACAGCGTCCGTTTATGCCGCAGGCTCATATGTTTCGGCAGCAGGGGCCGCCGATGCAACAACACCAGCATAGACCACACCAGCATCATCAAGGAAGGGGCCAGCAACAGTATCAGGCTAGGCCGCAGCATGGAAACCAGCAAGGAGGTCGAGGGCAAGCATTCACTCTATCCTTGGATGAGGCATTGGCATCGGGAGATGTTGTGGCAGGTAACATTCTCGTCGCCTCATATCCCGCAGTAGCATTGTTTGATTCGGGAGCATCTCATTCATTTATATCTGCACGATTTGTGGCACGACTAGGAATGGAGTTCGAGGCATTGCCAGGGAGGTTGAATATACTCACTGGTAATGGGCTCGTAGGAGTTAGTAGAGTTATTTTAGCATGTAGCGTTATAGTTTGCGGGCATTCCTTACCCACCCGGTTGATAGAATTTCCTGTTGGAAATTTCGACGTTATCTTAGGCATAGACTGGCTGAAAGACAGTCATGCGACAATAGATTGTCGTAGAGGGAGTGTATCTTTTGATATTCCAGGCATGAAGAGATTCACCTTAGTCAGATCAGGGGCAACTCAGCAAGAACAGGGAGTAATAACGGCAATGGAAGAGGTTCAGATTCCGAAGGTGGTTGAAGAGTTTCTAGACGTATTTTCTGAAGAACTTCCAGGTCTACCACCGGTCAGAGATATTGAGTTCAGTATAGAATTGGCACCAGGAACTAAACCGATATCAGATCGAGTTTACAGAATGGCGGATTCAGAGCAGGCCAAGGTATATCAGCATATAGAGGAACTGAAGGAGAAGAAGTTCATCCAAGCTAGCGTGTCACCATGGGCAGCACCAGTGGTACTTGTGGGAAAGAATGATGGGTCATCCAGATTGTGCATTGACTACAGGAAGCTTAACGCGGCAACAGTGAAGAACAAGTACCCATTACCCAGGATCGATGACTTATTTGATCAGTTGAGCAAAGCTAGAGTTTTCTCCAAGATAGATCTTCGTTCAGGGTACCATCAGGTGAGGGTTCGAAAGGAAGATATTCCCAAGACAGCATTCAGGTCGAAGTATGGGCATTATGAATTCTTAGTAATGCCGTTTGGTTTGACCAATGCTCCAGCAATATTCATGGATTTGATGAATCGCATCTTTATGCCATACTTAGATCAGTTTGTCATGGTATTTCTCGACGACATTCTCGTATACTCTGCTAGTGAAGAGGAGCATGAAGACCACCTCAGGAAAGTGTTACAGGTTCTGAGAGAGAACCGGTTGTATGCTAAGCTCAGCAAGTGTGAGTTTTGGTCGGATCACATTTTATTTTTGGGTCACATCATATCAGGAGCTGGAGTAGCAGTAGATCCCAAGAAGATAGAAGCAGTAGAGAGTTGGCCAGTACCCAAGACCGTAGCTGATGTGCGGAGTTTCTTGGGATTGGCAGGATGTTACAGAAGGTTTGTGTCAGACTTTGCAAGGCTTTCAGCACCCATGACCCGCTTGACCCGGAAGGATGTACCATTCGTTTGGTCGGCAGAATGTCAGGCATCATTCGAGACTTTGAAGCAGAAGTTGATATCAGCACCTATTCTTACATTGCCAGTTGGACCCGGAGGTTTTACAGTATATTGTGATGCGTCAGATAAAGGACTTGGATGTGTCCTTATGCAACATGGGAAGGTGATAGCATATACGTCTAGACAGCTTCAGGACCACGAAAAGAATTACCCAACTCATGATTTGGAGTTAGCGGCAGTAGTGTTTGCTCTGAAGCTATGGAGGCATTACTTATATGGTGACCGAGTGGACATGTACACAGACCATCAAAGTCTGAAGTACATCTTTACTCAGAAGGAACTAAACATGAGGCAGAGAAGATGGCTGGAGTTGATCAAAGATTATGACGTGGAGCTTCAGTATCACCCAGGCAAGGCTAATGTAGTAGCAGACGCTCTTAGCAGGAGAGGCGGCGCATTTATGTTGACAACACAGAGGTATATCTTAGAAGACCTTCAGGAGATGGGCATCGAAGTTATACTTCCTAGTGATGTAGGAGTTTTAACAAGTCTGCAAGTTCAATCCGACTTGGTAGGCAGGATCAAGGCAGCTCAGGCACAAGACCCAAGGATTCAGAAGCTTAGGGCAGAATGTGAGTCAGAACTCAGGAAGGAGATGAGAATTCATGAAGATGGTACACTTAGGTTTGGATCACGTCTATGTGTGCCTAGTGGAGATATCAGACAGGAAGTTATGGCAGAAGCTCACAGTTCTCAGTATTCTATTCACCCTGGAGGGACCAAGATGTACCAAGATATCAAGCAGCATTTCTGGTGGAACAGGATGAAGAGGGAGATGGCTAGATTTGTTTCCCGTTGCTTGGTATGTCAGCAAGTGAAGGCAGAACAGCAGAGGCCAGCTGGGTTATTACAACCGCTTCCTATTCCGGAATGGAAATGGGAGCATATTACAATGGACTTTGTGACCGATTTACCGAGATCACCAAGTGGTAAGGACGCTATTTGGGTAATAGTGGATCGACTTACAAAGGTAGCACACTTTCTTTCTTCCAGAGTAGGGCAATCTACAGAAAAGTTGGCAGAGTTGTATATGCAACAGATAGTCAGACAGCATGGAGTCCCTGTCAGTATTGTGTCGGATCGAGATACCCGCTTTACATCACATTTTTGGAAGAGCTTACATCATAGTCTGGGTACCAAGTTAAGATTTAGCACGGCTTACCATCCGCAGACGGATGGGCAATCAGAAAGAATGATTCAGACTTTAGAAGACATGTTGCGAGCTTGCACTCTAGATTTTGGAGGGTCTTGGGAGAGTCACCTGCACTTAGTCGAGTTCTCATACAACAATAGTTATCAAGCCACTATCCAGATGGCGCCATTTGAAGCACTATATGGTAAGAAGTGCAGGTCGCCACTTGCATGGGATGATATCGGGGAGAGGAATATGTTAGGCCCAGAAATGATTATTCAGACGGTTGAAGTGGTTAAGGGAATTAGAGAGCGACTTCGAGTTGCGCAGGATCGGCATCGTCATTGGGCGGACCAGCATCGTAGGCCGTTAGAGTTCTCTGTTGGGGACCACGTATTCTTGCGGATCTCACCAACTCGTGGGGTCATTAGATTTGGCGTTCGCAGGAAATTGAGTCCGCGGTACGTGGGCCCATTTGTTATCCTTGATCGGGTAGGCGATGTTGCTTATCGTTTATCCCTCCCACCTTCGTTACGAGAGGTGCATGACGTGTTTCATGTATCTCAATTACGTAGATATGTATCGAACCCAAGCCATATCCTCGATCATTCTGAGCTGGTTGTTGGTACCAACCTGTCTTACGAGGAACAGCCTGTGTCCATTTTGGACCGAAGAGAGAAGATACTCAAGAACCGAACAATTAGACTTGTCCGTGTTGCTTGGGGTCATCACTCCTTGGGAGAGTCAACGTGGGAACGTGAGGATGATATCCGATCACGGTATCCACACATATTTGACTCACAAGGTATATCTTTTTCTGTATACCTTGATTGTCCTAATTCTTCATGCTTATCACCTTATGGGTAGAGCTACTTGATATCGTAGAATGCTGAATTTACATATATAGTACTTGCTTTCGATATGGTAAAAATGATTGCTTGCTCACTAGAATTGCTTGTATTAGTTTAGCTCCGGTATTTCTACCTGCTTGGATTTGAAATTCCGAGGACGGAATTTTTCTAAGGTGGGTAGAGATGTCACTCCCCGTTCCCGAAATGCGTATTTTTGTACATGTACAACTCGTATATATTTATTTAGTATTTATCATGTATCATCCTGTATTTAAATTCTTTTAATTTTATGTTAATTAATTATCTACATTTTATTTCCTGCATTTTATTTCTGCATTTTATTCTCTGTTTTAGTCTTATGTGGTTCGGCCTAGTTTGGTTTTCTCGGGTTCATGGTGGTTCAATGAACCGAACCCCACCTACCACCACCCTTCCTATTTAAAGCCCCCATCTCGTTCTCTCTCCTCATAACTCTCCTTCACCATTACTTCTTCTTCTTCCTCACCACTCTCTTCCACCAACCAACAGCAGGCAAGTACATCTTACTTCTTGCTTCCACTTGGAGAACCATTTTTATGGTTCATTTGTCTTCCTCTCATGATCCTGAGAGAGTTTAGTACTTAGCATTTTTGATTTCTTTGGCTTATTTCTTCTAGATCTAAGTTGTTGTATTCTCGGTTGTTCATGGGTTTTGATCTCCCAACCTGGCGTGTATTCTCGATTGCCCATGGGTTCTGAACCATGGAAACTTCATTTCTGGCTTGGAACGAAGGTTTAGTCACGCACACGTCTTTACGTGCCGGCGTGAATTTTCAGTCACGCACATGTTCTTACGTGTTTGCGTGAATTTTTAGTCACGCACACGTTCTTACGTGTCTGCGTGAATTTTCAGTCACGCACACGTCTTTACATGCCTGCGTGAATTTTCAGTCACGCACACGTTCTTACGTGTTTACGTGAATTTTCAGTCACGCACACGTCTTTACGTGTCTGCGTGAATTTTGAGTCACGCTCACGTTCTTACATGAGTGCGTAAATTTTTAGTCACGCACACGTTCTTACGTGCGTGCGTGAATTTTTAGTCACGCACACGTTCTTGCGTGTCAGCGTGACATTTGAGTTACGCACACGTCTTTGCTTGCGTGCGTGGATTTTTTATCATTTTCTACGCTCACTTTTCACGCTCACGCTGTGAGTGCGTGAATTACTTTTTACGCAAACGTTATGAGTGCGTGAACTTTCCTTCACGCTCACACTGTTTATACGCTCACTCTTGTTGGCCTTAGCATAGACTTGTTGGCGTGACTTGTTGGCCTTAGCATAGACTTGTTGGCGTGACTTGTTGGCCTTAGCATAGACTTGTTGGCGTGACTTCCTGACCTGGGTGTTTCTATTTGTTCTCTAACTTATTTATTTAATGGTAGCATGATAATTTTCCTATTATATCCTTATGCCTTCCGCATGAACTCGATCATCTTAGCATGTTAATATTTTTAATATATTTGGTTGTGTAGAACGTGTCCTGTGTCTTGATTGGTTTATGGATACCCAGTAAGACTGGAACTTAACCCTGAGAGTTATAGACTCGACCCTATTTAATACAAATTAACTTTCATGCCTTGTCACCATTGATAATAATGGTTATCTTGACTAAAATTGATCATGCGTTCCTAGTTGGAACTAAGAGACTGGCTAGTCGTCTTATTGAATTGAATGAATGAGACACGTTCATGTAATGAACTATTGAAATCGACTGGCTGATCCCGAATATTGACGTACAGGCACATGCAGGCTTCAATCTATTTATTTATTTATTTAATTATTTTTCTACAAAAGCAGCATGTGTACTTTATGGTCAAGGCATGATTACTCCGTGGTTAGAATTGATTGTTGCATTACGCTATGTAAGACCTACAACCTAGCCGCACGGGTATCGTTGTAGAGTTGCGCATATCGTACCCCGTACGAAAGTACTCATTTGAATGACCATGATCCACGGCATGGGATTTCACTCAACGTAGGGACTATTAAGTTAAATAAAAATAATGATTGCATGGAGAGAATGGATCCCCGAGTTCTTACATGGCAGCCCTCTTGGGACTAGTAGTGCCCGACAGGCCGGCTGGTTCCCACAGATACTGTAAACCTGCCACACGGGCAGGGAGCGGTATCTGCTTATATTATTATTGTATATTGTATATTGATGACGGACGTCCCGCTGGGACTCGTCTAATTCATGATTGGCGCAATTGATTGACTGGATAGACTAGCCTTGCTCGCACATAGTAAGAACTGAGGAATCCCTATTTGTATAATTCCAAGATAACTTGGGACTCACAATAGCAAGCCGTAGGAGTTAATTGGCCGTTCAAGATGATTTGTTTGTGTACTGTACCTACTATGTTGCCTAACTGAGATGATAAGAATGTCAGGACATGACGGGCCAACTTCTGTCCTTGTTTGGTTGGGAGGTTGGTTCGAAGTGTCGTGATGTTATGTGAATCCTAGTGGAAAGCAGAGATCTATTATTATATTCTCTTACTTACTGGTTCAATCCTTCATATCGTGCTTCCTTGTGGTACTTGTTATTAGAGGTCTAACCTCTCTGGTTTTGCATGGCCAGATTTAGAGCCGGTTCCCGAGGACTCAGTTTACTTCCACCTCCAAGATGGTCAATACTAGGAGAATGATTGCATGAGGACTCGAGTGGGTTCCTTACTTCACTGCTCGTTTTGTTATTTACTTCATACTTAGCCGTTTGGCACCGACATGTTAGTCGGATTGTCTTGCACTTACTTTTACATAATTATAATTAAGTCAGACTGCAGCTGATAACAATTGTGTATATGTTACTATACCATCTGGCTATGTTTTGTAAAGCCAGATCTCAAGAACATTTGGACTAAGCGTTTGGGACGCCTTATTGCTTTATCTTACATGTTCTCTATTTTTGCTTCTTGTTTGAATGATTGAGACAATAGATGTGAAGTGACCATAGTAAGACTTTCATGTAGTATGCACCCCCTCGTCTGGTTAGACAGCATTGATCATATTATACGGTATTCATCTACCCGTAATACGTAGCTGGCTGAGTCATTCCCCCGCTCTCTAGTATTCTGGTTCTGGGGCGTGACAGGGGGGGTAAATTAATACAGAAATTTTGACATAGGGAAGTGGGAAGAACACGTCAAGTTACTTGGCGTGGATGGATACACACGCGCCATCTAACTTGGCGTGGGTGGGAACCCAATCCACTTCAATATAAATTAAATAAATAATTATATATTTGTATATAAATTTTAAACATATTAGGTAACAAATAATTATTTTCTTAACATCCAAAATCTATCAGATAATATTTATTATTTATATTAGATAACAAATAATTAAAATTATCTATATGAATGGAATATTTATAATAACAAATTATCTTTTATTTATATCATAAAAAATTTATCAGATAATAGTTATTATCAATATTATTTTTTTGTGATATTACTAATAGCTAATTTGTAATGATAAATATCCGTTCATATAGATAATTTTAATAGAACAAGTAGATAATTTTAATATAAACTCGTTGCTAATTTAAATTTGACAAATGTAATTAAGCTATCAATTTTTTTTAAATAACAAATAGATAATACCACAATATTATCATTCAAAATATAATTTTAAAAAAATATATGTGAAATTTATTATGGATAATTTGGACAAGCTACATTCAAAATTATAAATTATATTTAAACAAACTACTTGATATTTCTTAACGCTCCATTAATATTTCTTCCGGACCCTCTACCACACGCCAAGTGACGCCCATCCCCCTGCCGTACATACCCCAAACTTTTTACTTTTTCTATAATTATTTCAAATTTTTTTACCCTATATGAAAATTTCTGAAATTAATATTTGGTCGATAGTAATAACCGAAAAACAATATGAAAGAAATAAAAACAAAAATATTTTTTTTGAGATAATCAGGATTTTATTAAATCAATCAAAAGGACTAACAGAAGGATAGTCTTCAGCCAAGAAATTGGCAATACAAGGCGGAGAAGAAAGAAAAATGGATCCTATTTTATCCTGAATAGTCATTTTAGCCAACTCATTGGCCACCAAGTTTCCAGTTCTTCTCACGAATTGGAATTTGATATTAGTGCAGGCTTTAATATCAGAGAAAATATCGTGGACCAAACCCGAAAGCCTCCATGGGATAAATGATGAATCACCTCTCATGATCCTGTAAACTATTAAGGAATCCCCTTCAATGATGGTCTCCTTCATATTAAGCTCCCGAGCAAGACGAATCCCTAGTTTAGTAGCCCCAAGTTCAGCCTGAATGCTAGGATCAGGATTAAAAGAATCAGGCAGGAAAGAAGTTAATGCTCTTACAAAAAGTCCTTTTGTCGTCCCTTGCAATGGCAGCAGCCGCCATTGAAGTAGGAGAAGTAGCCCCATCAACATTAATCTTAATAGTGCCCTCCGGAGGTGGAGACCAAGTGCTTGGCATAAGGACGGTGCTACGAGTCTCCTGAATCTCTTGTAAGGAGTTGTTGCAGCCAGTCTCATAAAGATTGAAAAACTGCACTGCCGAGATCACAATCCGCTGAATATTAGGTGCTACATGTTTGAACACACAATCACCCCTTGCTTTCCAAATCGCCCAAGCAATAGCAGCTCCCATTTTGAATGCTTCAGATGCCTTTTTGTCATTCAGCCAAAGCTGAATTAGAGATGAAAATTTGCAATTGTCATCATAGCGAAGACCCATAGGGCTGGCAAACCAAACTCTTTTAGCAACATTACAATGGAGGAAGAGGTGGTCTGTGTCTTCGTCCTTAAGCATGCAAAAAGGGCACAGAGAATTAATAGACTGAATTATTTTGTTGATAGAGGATAGTAACGACAGTGCATTGTTCAGGAGTCTCCAAGTGAACATTTGAATTCACGGAGAGATCCCACTCATCTTCCAGAGCACTCCCCAATTGTTTTCAGTCGTAGATGTTATCGAGCTGCCAGGGGCTTGGAGGCGAATGTTCTCATACAACGATTTGGCGGAGAAGGCCCCCGATTTTACTTTGGTCCAAATGAGTATGTCCTGACCATCGCCTTCACAAAGGCTGATATCAGAGATAGCCTTGGCTTCCATGGGGGAGAAAAGTTCATAAAGCAGGGGAATATTCTAGACTCGTATAACAGGGTCCATGAGATCACGGACGAGTTTGGGGCCATCACTTTGCGCATGACAGGAAGTCACTCGGTGACCCGGAATGCCTGGGATCCATGGATCGGCAAAAATGTCCACCCAACCACCTCTGATTTTCCAAACAAGACATCCTTCCAGATTACGACGAGCGCCAAGCAAGCTCTTCCAAGTCGGAGAAGCCCGATTGCACTCTTTAGCCAGCCAGAACGATTTATTTTGAAGGTAGGTGCCTCTGAGCAATCTGGCCCAGAGTCGATGAGAATCATTCAAGAATCGCCAAGCTAGCTTGCCTATCAATGAGTCATTCACCCATGCGGGGTCTTTAAACCCAAGGCCTCTATTTATTTTAGGCTGTGTGAAATTTCTCCATGACAAGAAGTGAAGTTTCTTGTCACCCACGTCGTGTCCCCACCAAAATGACCTATAAATCTTCTCCAGCTTGCGGCAAATCGAGATAGGGAGTTTATACGCAGCCATCGAGAAGACAGGGATAGCCCCCAGAGTCGATTGAATAAGGGTAGACCGTCCCGCGTGAGATAGAGTGTTAGATTTCCAACCTTTGAGTCTTGTGGTCACTTTCTCCAGCAGTTCTTTATACGATGCAATACGACCCTTCGGGAGGAGTAGGAAGTGTCCTAGATATCTGTCCGATTTATTCATGAATGAAACATTAAGGATGGCGGAAAGCTCCATTTGAATATGAATGTCCACTCGCCCGCTGAATGGGACGCCCGATTTGTTCAGATTAATGGATTGCCCCGACCATGAGGCGAAGCGATCAAGAATGGATAGAGCAGTCTTCACCGCGGAAGCATTTGCTTGTCCAAATATGATTATATCATCTGCAAACATTAAGTGAGAAATGGAAGGGGTATATCGGTTGATGCGGATACCTTGATAGATCCTCCTGCTCGTATTGATAAAGGAGACGTGATAACACCTCAGAGCACATGATGAACAAATAAGGGGATAAGGGACATCCCTGTCTAATCCCTCTCTTGGGTTTAATATAGCCTTCAGGAACACCATTGATGAGAATAGAGTAGGTCGTCGAAGTGATGCAGCTCATGATGAGTTTGTTGGAATGCCCCCGGATTTCCATGCCGTTTAACACTGATTGGATGAAAGGCCATGCCAGTCTATCGTAGGCTTTAGCCATGTCTATTTTGAGAGCAAACGAATTCTTCTTGACAGGAAGAGTCCTCATAGCATGAAATACCTCATGTGCGATAATAATGTTGTCGTTGATTTGACGACCTGGAACAAAAGCATTCTGGAAAGGCGATATTAGCTTATCTAATAAAGGTCTAATTCTGTTAGCCAATATTTTAGAAATAAGTCTGTAGGATACGTTGCAGAGAGCGATTGGGCGGAAATCAGCTGGAGAAGCAGGGGACGAGCATTTGGGGATGAGAGCCAGATTGGTATGGTTGATTCGTGGCTCAAGTACTCCAGAGGTGAAGAATCGCTGAACCATATTGACAAGATCATCTCCAACAACTGACCAGCATTTCTGATAGAAAATAGCCGGATAACCGTCCGGTCCCGGTGCTTTAAGCTGTCCCATATTTCTGATAGTACGTTCGATCTCGTCAACACTTGGGGCTTCTCCGATCATATCACATTCAGCCTCTGAAATAGGATTGGAAGAGATGATAAAATCAGG
This sequence comes from Iris pallida, assembly GCA_029216955.1. Classification (NCBI taxonomy): domain Eukaryota; kingdom Viridiplantae; phylum Streptophyta; class Magnoliopsida; order Asparagales; family Iridaceae; genus Iris; species Iris pallida. Next base: position 6,360,839 of record JANAVB010037420.1, read on the forward strand.
ATCAATGGCAGTAGAGTCGTCGGCTTCAAATAGCATTTTGAAGTGATTAAGAATAGTCAAATTAATAACAGTATGTTCGGAAGCCCAGGTTCCATCCTGAGTGACGATCGACCGAATCTCGTTCCTTCGCTTCCTGATAGTGGCTTTAATATGAAAGTATTTCGTATTCCTGTCTCCATCCTTGATCCAACGGCATTTTGCACGTTGTCTCCAATATGCTTCTTCAAGAAAGAGAAGCTCATTGAGCTCGGCACTGATATTCTTCTCCATAATGATGGTATCGTTAGAAGTATTGCCCTTCTGGATGTCTAATAGATGGGATTGGAGTACGCTGATCCGTTGCTTAATGTGGCTGAAATTAGATCGGCCCCAAGTTTGGAGCCTCTTGAGTGTTACCTGAAGTTTCTGAAAAAGGCTAACGTCTCGATTAGTTGAAGTCTCCCTCCAGATGTTGGCGATGGTAACACCAAAAGCTTCATTCATAAGCCAGAAAGCTTCAAAACGAAGAGGCCTATAACTCTTTCTCAGCTGGTTATTAGTGTTGAGAAGTATGGGAGCATGATCACTGTTGAGGCGGGGAAGAGTGTGAACCGTAGAGTGCGGATGAAGGCGACACCAATCTGCATTCGCCATAGCCCTGTCCAGTCTTTCCTTAATGTGATAAGCAGAGCTTCGGCCATTAGTCCAGGTATACGCTGGTCCAATACAACCCAGATCGATAAGGCCACATTGATTTATCATCCAAATAAAAGAGTTTATCGTTTGGTGGTCGAAACTTCTGCCACCAAACTTCTCCTCCGGTTTGGCGATATCATTAAAGTCACCTATACAGCACCATAGGACCACAAACTTAGCAGCCAAGTCTATGATAACCCGCCAAAGTCTGGGACGATCCTTCCTTTTCGGGCAGCCATATACACAAAGTAAGTTCCAGGATGGGGAGTTGTCTTTATTAACAATGGAAAGTAGGATGAGATTAGTGGATGAAAATGTGACGGAAGCCTGTTTGGAATCGGTCCACCCCAGCCATAGTCCCCCTGTTCGGCCAACAGGGGGAACTGAAAAGGTGTTGGGATAGCCAAATAGCGGAAGAGTAAGAGAGGTATGATAGGGAGAAGAATAGGTTTCGGAGAGGAAGAAAATGGTAGGGTGTGTGGCGGAGAGGAATGAGCGGAGGGTTTGGACTGTCGGGGCATTCCTCGCACCCCGACAGTTCCAAGATAGGATGTTCATTGATCCTGCGGCTGTCTCTGGACAGCCGCCTCGATCATTGGGGATGGTTGGATAAGAGAAATTTCTATAGCCTGTCTTTTGGTGGCTCTTGTATTGAGTGTTGAGGAGTCAGTGCGTTTCCTCGACCCACTGGGAATGATGGGGGGATCTAGGGATTGGATTTGCGCCATCCGGGCACGTCTTTTCCAGTTGAGCTTACGATTTTGAGGAACAGAGATTGGGAGTCGTGGAGGAGATGGAGGAAATTCTATGATGGGGACACTAATCGGATCACGAGGGGGAGAGTGGTTGGTTTCATCTGGTCTGAACAGATGGTCACGAGGATCCGAGAAGGCAGGTGGGAGAGGGAAATTTGATTGGAGTGGCATACCAAGGTTAATATTGCTGATCTTGATATTAGGAGTTTCGCAAGTAGTGGAAGGGAAGATGGAAATGCGACCGGGATGATTACTGACAGAATCAAGAGGGAATAGGTCATTGTCATGAGGCAAGGATTGCTCCTCAATAGTCAGATCGTGGTCCATAAGTTCTGCTGTCAACCGTTCATCCTGGACCCCTTCCATTGTATTCAAGACTCCCTTCAATTTATCAGAGGCCCCATACCGAGATGGAGTAACGGTGGGGAGGGGCACAAGATTGGGAACCTGACTGGTGGCATCAAGATGCTTCCCTGACTGTTGTTCTGATACCATGATCGGATTAGAAGCAGTTTGATTTGCCATTCGATGTGGGGTTTTGTATTTAGACATCTGAAGTTGTCGAAGGTCGCTGGAGGAATCTTCATACGTCTCTATGGAGATAGGAACAGAAGTCGTATCATTAATCAACTCGCTTCTACCTCCACTCTCCGATACCCTCCGATGAGGGATATCAGTAGGTTCCCCTGGCGTGCCCATCTGACGACGGCCCATCAGTCTAGGCAGGTCCGCCCTATAATCATCTTCTTTGATCCTCGGCTTCAGAAGGTCTGCCATTCTTGTTTTCTCCTCATCAGACCATTCTTCGCCTATCAGAGATGTAAAGAGCTCTCTTTCTTTGCAGGAAGAAAAGGCATGACCGATCCTTGCACAGAACGTACAGATTCGCGGTAAACGTTCATATTTAATAGTTACTTCCCCTAAGGATGTGCCGTCAATAATTGTGGAGATCTTTTTCTTCAGAGATTTAGAGATATCCACGAGGATTTTGATCCGGGCATATGTTTTCCACCTGGTTTCATCAGAGGGGGAGCACTGTCTAGGTGTTCCAATGGCTTCGGCTATTCGGGCCACTGCCTTACAGTTGAGGAACTTCGGCGGAATTCTGTGCAGTTGAATCCAGAGATCTGCATAGTGAAATTTGTATTCCTCCGGTAGTTTCCCTGGATCGCAACGCTCTACTGCTAGGATATCATCATTGATACTCCAAGGTGCGTCAAGTATAACCCGGTCAACTGATGCAGGTGAATCTAGTCTGACTAGGAACGATCCCACATCCAGGTCTAGGTCTGAAACTTGGATGGAATCTTTCATCCTCCATAGCTTGGGAAGGATGGATGTGAGCGCTGCAGAAGAGAAGCGCCTGGAGGAGAAAGGTTTGATGGCTAATGAAGACTTCCAGTGCTCCGCTACCGAACAGTCTCTGGCCGAGAGCGAGATCACCTCAGATGGTCCTTGGAGCGAGAATAAATTAGCCATTTTTTCAACAACTTCTTTATAGGACGTCATGAGTCACCAGAGATGGCGTGAGGGAGGATATTAGATGGGGAGAGATAGGTGGGAAGGGGAGGGGGAGGGGTCGGAGGGGAATAAGTAGGGCGGGGTAGCCGGAGTTCAGAAGATGAAGAGAATGAGCTGGGAAATAGAGGGAGAGGGGCGGTCAAACCCTAGGGTTTGGAGAAGAAGAAAAACGAGAGAGCAAACCCTAGGGTTTGGAGAAATTGTAGTCAAAACAAAAATATTAATGCAACACAATTATTCTTCCACTGCATCTATAGGATTATAAAGAGACAGAAAACGGCTCAAAAGTGACGCCTAAGCCGTATGTATATCATCATCACTTATTATTAAAAAAAAATTAAATTGTTTAAAAATTATTGAAAAAAATTAAATTCCTTATATACAACAACATAAGAAATCGAACTCAACCAACCAAGAAAAATAATCTTAACAACATGAGTTAGAAAAAAATATGTCTATAATTACATAATATTGTTATCTTATATGATTTTTATTTCATTTGTATGTCGGACTATTTTTTTTTTACGTATATATACAAACCGATCTTGCCACAGCCCTGCAATATTCACTTCTGCTAATAGTAGAACATTTCTTCCTCCTCATTTGACTTTGTACTAATAAGAATCATAAAGCTCTATTAGTTAGTCAATCTATAACGATTAAGTTAAACAATTCTGTTGCTAATTATTTCATCCTTCACGTCATCATCGACGTGTCGAATTGTCTTACTTTCTAGAAGGAAGATTTCAAGTTGTTGCGTATCAATAATTATTTTTATCACACAATAAAATTTTATTTTATTAATGATGACACAATACATTGTAAATACATACCAATGCCGTGATTGCTACTCTAAGCTGGATTGATATATATGGCATTTTATATATAGGATATGATTAAGATGTTGTCATATATATATATATACAGATATGTTCCAAAATCAGCCGACTGATTTTGTATTATAAAGCCATCATATGTTTTATGGATTGGATTAGAATTTAGTGGTTGAAATTAAAAAGTGTAGACCCCACCATCTTATTGAAAGAAGGTAATTGTGGCGAACGTTTCTACCGGTGACCACTCGGACCGCATGTATCTCTCTTAACCACTAGACTAGAAGTCATTTGCTATATATATGTGTGTGTGTCTCTCTTTGAATCGATCATAATTCAGTGACTCCATTTTAATTTCACTAGATTAGTGTGGCCGAGGTGTGTGTATATTGACTAAATCCTGTAGGTTGTCCAATTAAATTAAACATTTCTTAGTTGGACGTGGTTGTTTATGGAAATATATCGTAAGTAAAAAGTTATGTTTAATTATTTGGGAACTTAAATATGTGGTTGAATGGGGAAGATAAAGTATATAGTAGAATGCTTAGAAGGGTTTTGTACATACTAGACTAGGCCTGTCAATGGTAGCTTATTGGTCGGATATTGGCATTACCATATCCGAACCATTAACTATCGGATATATCCGATAACTATCCGATATCCTATCGGATAGAAGTTTTGGGTACCGTATCCGTTACCGATAATTTTAACGGATATCGGATAATATCTGAACCAATAAGATTACTAAAAAAATTAAAAAAGAGAAGAAAAAAAATCAGAACCAACAGATTTTGTCAAGAAACGACATATTTTCACATTGAAACGACAGATTTTGTAAGAAACAACAGATTTCTACATTGAAATGACATATTTTGTCAAGAAACAACAGAAACAATAGATTTTCGACTGAATTCTGAATTCTTGATGGCCCAATATATTTTAAATTTATTAAATAATTTAAATATTAATGGTTCGGATGTTATTGGTTCGGATATGACACTTACCGTATCCGTATCCGATATCCGATAAATATCCGATATGATATCCGAATCTGTATCCGTATCCAAAATTTCGGATATTTTCGGTTCGAATACGGATCGGATACAGATTTTCGGTCAACCATTGACAGGCATATACTAGACTTTTTAAATTTTGCTCCTTGCAACTTAGGTCTTTTAAATTTTGCTCAATGCAAAGTAACCACGTTTGGTTCACTGTAATATAATCCTAATCTCAATGTAATCAAATTAAAAAAATTATACTATTTTTAAATTTTGCTCATTTTAATCTAAATATTTTCGATATTGCACTTAAAATTTTGGATGTAATTATAAGTTTGTAATTATGAATTCTTTCTACTTCAAACTTCTTTGTAAATAGTATATTTTTTTCTCAACGAAAACAAACACACATCCAAAATTCTAAAGACATATATATAACAAAATATAACTTAAAAATATTTAAATTGTATTTAAAATATTTTAATATAATTTAAAATTTTATCTAATTATTTAACAATATATTATAGATTTTTTGTAGTGACGTGAACGTGACTTGTGGTGAATAATTATCTCAAATTTAAAATTCAAACAGATTTCAAATTTTAACTAAATTACAAAATATCTATAACTAATTAAATTACAAAAAAAATGATAATAAACTAGATGACAAAATTATTTTAAATTTTTTTGAATTAATTAATTATTAAACATAATTAAATAATTGAAAATTTTAGGATAATTACAAGTATCTACAGTAGACAATCAGATAATGCCAAGTGTCACAACCTCTGATAGTTTTTTTTTTATTTGTAAGTATAGATTTGATTGGGTCGACCTCCTGGTCTACATAAACTAAAGATTCAAAACATGAGCAATCAGTAATGATTGTATAATATTGCAAATGCGTTAACAATTTAATTAGTAAAGTTTTTTTTAAGTGTATTTTTTTTCGGACCGACGAACAACTTCTAGGAAAAAATTTGAATCGTGCTCATCTTCACTAGACCTCCAAGTATACCTAACAAGCTACACCTCCGCGGACATTTAATTAGTAGATAATTGATGGTATATTATTAACTATCCAATTTATAGTTGTTGTGAATTGAACTGAAAATTAGAACGAAATCAAGAATATTCAATTTGTGACTGAGGAATGATATAATTTTTTGAACGATTCTGGATTTGGTTCTCCAATCTATTGACTTATTCAACAAAAATACTTGAATATATTTTTCTAGTTTTATCCCATAGACGATGCGGCATCTTTGTTGAATATTTGTATTTGAACAAAACAGACATTACAATACACACTAATAATTTGTCAAACTTTGAAACAAGTATCAATAATCATATTTTTACACATACCAAATAGTTGAATATAGTTACTAGTATATATACAGGCTTCGCATATATTTTAATCATTTATTAATTAATTTTTTTCTATACTTGAAAACAGAAAACTATATTTTACTTAGTTTTTTCCTTTGTCATCTAGCTTCCCTTGTTAAATTTAGTAAAAAAATTAATTAGTAAAATCAGGTAAAACATGTGGAAGAAAAAAAAATTCATGGCAATTTTTTTAATTATACAGTAGTGAAGATTAATTAACGGTTGTTCTCTTTCTCCTGCAGTGTCAGGCTTTAGATGATGAGATCTGAGTCGAACCCTAAAAGTGGTTCACTCAAAGCTTAATATACATATAATTTTTTTTCGTCCAGGATATGATATGATAGTATTATCAACAAAAATTCAAAAATAAAATAAAATAATTAACATAATACGATATCCAAAATAATATTTGTCATAATAAAATACTAATAAAACTAATTCCAAACAAAAATAAACATAAAACTATAGCCTATATATCTAGATTTGAAATTAATGTTGTTACTTGTTATTCTGACTAATGACGGAAGGGTAGAGAAAATTGAGAGCGATGGAAGGGGAGAGAATTTTGACAGCGACTGTAACAATTTTTTTTATATTCTGACTAACTGACTTGTCTCTTGGTATTATAGTATGTGACGTTTAGATATCCTTTAACAAAAAAAAATCTTTTATTTTGCGGACTAAAAGTACTAAAATGAGTTTTTTGGACTCTGCTAGTTCATACATTAAATAATATTAAAAAATCTGAAACCCTCTAAAATTTTGGACCCATCTCATGAACCTCAGCCTGTCAATGGTAGCTTATCGGTCTGATGTTGGCATTACCATATCCGAACCAATAGCTATCGGATGGAAGTTTTGGCTCCCGTATCCGTTACCGATAACTTTAACAGATATCGGATAATATCTGAATCAATAAACCATGCATTCCAAAAAAAAATGAATAATGAAGTATGAAAGTAACCAAACATAAATAGAAAAAATATCAGATCAGGTTCAAAAATCAGGCTGAGAGAAATCAAACACACACAGAGAGAGAAAACCGAAGAAGAAAAATATACCTAGAATAAATATCTGAACGGCTTGTGCCTATGTGCTTGTAAGCCCCTGTTTTCAAAATTCATTTTTATTTAGTGTTAATTAATTTTTAATGTCGTTTACAGCCTTAAAATAATTATTAGGAATTTTAGGAATTTTTCTAGAATTTTTAAATAATTTTTAAATGAGTTTTAATACCAAAAATATCAATATATAATTTTCTAAATTGTTTAAATATCATTTTGTAATTTTTAGAAATGTTTTAATGTAGTTTTGTAATAAGTAGAATTGTTTTTATATAGTTTTGCAATTATTAGAATTGTTTTAATATCATTATGTAAATTATTAAATTATTTTAAGTGTGGAGTGCAAATTCCTAAACCTAGAGGACCTAACTGCTAAACTACCCAGATACCCCCCCCCCCCCCCCCCCCGACCGAACACTCTCTCTCCTCACCCACTCTCGTTGACCCCCGACTGCCCCCGACCGCCACGCCGCCCTGCCCCCGCCAAATCCGGCTGCCCCGACCGCCTCGAACCCCCCTATTTAAACCCCCGCAGCCCCCTCGATAAACCCCCACCACTTCGACCTCACCCCGACCACAACCGCCACCGTCTTCCCCACTTCGAGTTCGTCGGAACCCTAGCTCCGGCCAAACCCCACCACCAGCTCCACCGCCGTCGTCATCACCAGCCACCACCACCATCCGCTTCGTCTTGACGAGACGACTCGAGCGCCACCCGAGCGCCGCCTAGCCGACGTCTCCTCCGCCGTCCACGACCCCCGAAACCCCCTTCGACGACCGGACACGTAGGTAACATGACTCAGTCGTGTCGTGCGTGTCTCGTTTTCACGCACGAGACTCGCCAGGACACGGGGACCTTAGTCCAGTACTTGGACACGTAAATCGAAGCTCGTGCGTGTCGTGCGTAGCACGGACACATAGATACCTGTGTCCTAACTGTCTGGACACAGGACCGATTTATATTTTTTTTATATAAAATCTAACCTAAACGAAATAAAATAAACGAGACTCT
>JANAVB010037420.1:6371588-6436588 GCA_029216955.1 Iris pallida
CTTAAGATAATTAGACAACATTAGAAAATACGCTTAGAACACTTAGAGGAATGCTAGGATTGCAACATAGAAAATATATCACATGTTTGCTATTATAATTAGATTTTCTTGCCTATGATTGCTTACTTTAAACAAGTCCTTATAAGTCTTTTTATGTGTAATTTAGATGGTGCTTACTCGTTCATCCCAGTATGTTACCCCCGAGAATGGGGTCCTCCATATCCAGTCAGCTGACCAGTTGACTGATACACCTTCACCTACCACATTCCCCCACTCCACAGATCCACAAACCCAGATACCACAACCACCTTCCACATCACAGGTCCAGCAGGACCCGATACTTCCACCACCCCCTATCACTATACCCACCTAGGCTTCCGTCACACTCGACGGAAACCAGCTGCTCACACTGATCCAGGAGTTCCTAACAACCCATCAGGAGCAGACTACCCTACTCCGCCAGAGCATGGAGCGTTCTGAGGGACGTCCCGTGGTCCCACCACATGTAGAGCCACGGTAGAGAGCGGGAACGATCAAGGACTTCATGGGTCTGAATCCCAAGGAGTTCTCAGGGACTGAGGGCATAGTAGTAGCTGATGACTGGCTAGATTCGGTAGAGAGGAAGCTTCTGGGAGTTCGGATGTCAGATGACCTCCAGGTCGAGACAGCGGGATTTCTGCTGATAGACTTAGCAGGAGTCTGGTTCCGGAATGAGCCGTTGTTTGCGAGAGGTAGAGCCACTTGGGACCAGTTCAAGACCCAGTTCAAGAAGAAATTCTTCTCGACCACTGCTAGAGTAGCCATGGGGCTACGATTCCAGAACATCCAGCAGGGGAACCGTTCTGTTGATGAGTATGCGGCAGAGTTTAGTCGCCTGAGCCGTTTCGCTCCTAGTCTGGTTGCAGATCCAGAGGAGATGACCCGTAGGTTTTGCCATGGTCTAGTTCCAGACATTAGCATTCTTATAGTGGCGAACGGTACGACTGACTACTACCAGAGCCTAGAGTTAGCCCGGAGCATAGAGGAGCGTCTTCTGTCATGCAAGAGGCCGGCTTCTGTACATCATGAGGGACCGTCCAAGCGTCAGGCTTTTCAGCAGAGAGCACCGACGCCGCCCCAGCAGACTTACCGTCCTCCTACACCACATCATCAGACCCCGCCAGTTAGAGCCCCGGGACCCCGACAGCAGCAGAGGGGAGCTATATGTTCTTTCTGCGGAAGACCAGGGCACGACAGCTCCATTTGCAGGAAGAGGTTGAAGCAGTGCTTAGCTTGTGGGTCTGCCACCCATCAGATTCGGGACTGCCCAGTAGCGAAGCCTAGAGGACCGCTTCCGACTCAGCAGCAGAGGTTTGGGCAGCATCTGCAGCAGCAGAAGGGACCTCAGGGGAAGGTCTATAGCCTAGCCCTCGAGCCGGAGCCGGAGCAGGTTTCAGAGCCCGATTACTTAGCTGACGTCATTGCAGGTCATGTTTATTTGCATACTTTTCTAGCTCTATGCTTGTTTGATTCTGGTGCATCTCATAGCTTCCTATCATTAGAGTTTATGCAAGAACATCATTTAGTATCTACACCTACTGCGGTGATTAGTAGAGTAATGACGGGAGGAGGACCAGTGCCTATTAGAGCTAGCTATAGATGCTCTATTATGATAGCCGGGAGAGAGTTCGAGGGGCGATTCTTTGTGATGCCACTCCCCGGTTATGATATCATATTGGGGATGGACTGGCTTAGCTATGCCCATGCATCTATAGATTGCCATGAGGGTAGTATTTTGTTCAGTCCCCCAGGCACAGTACCATTCAGTGTCAAGAGGACAGGGCCGGAGATCAGCCTAGAGCCGAACTGTTGTGCGACAGTCGGGGACGCAGCACCGCCACACCCTATCATTAGGGAGTTTATGGATGTATTCCCAGAGGATCTTCCAGGACTTTCGCCTGACAGAGATGTGGAGTTCACTATAGATTTGGTGCCGGGTTCATCACCAGTATCCCAGGTTTGCTATAGAGTGAATCCCAAGGAGGCCATAGAGATGAAAGAGCAGATTGATGACCTGTTGAAAAGGGTTTCATTCGATCCAGTGCTTCTCCATGGGGAGCACCAGTGCTCTTTGTGCCTAAGAAGGATGGTACAGTCCGGTTATGTATTGACTACCGGGCCTTGAATGCCATCACTATCAAGAACAAATATCCTCTGCCCAGGATAGATGATTTGTTCGACCAGTTGAGCGGGGGCGAAGGTGTTTTCCAGGATAGACTTGAGATCCGGGTACCACCAGGTGAAGGTTAGGCCAGCAGACATCCAGAAGACGGCGTTCAACACGAAGTACGGACAGTATGAGTTTCTGGTGATGCCATTTGGTCTCACAAATGCGCCAGCTGTCTTTATGAACTTGATGAATAAGACATTTCACCAGTATCTGGATAAGTTCGTCGTAGTGTTTATCGACGACATCCTGATATACTCAAAGACGCCGGAGGAGCATGCAGAGCACTTGCGGATAGTTTTGGGGATTCTGAGACAGGAGAGATTGTTTGCCAAATTGCCAAAGTGCGAGTTCTTTTTAGACCGAGTGGAGTTTCTCGGCCATGTAGTCACTGGAGATGGGATCTCGGTGGATCCCAGGAAGATTGCTGCAGTTGAGACGTGGAAGGCTCCGACGTCAGTTTCAGAGATCAGGAGTTTTCTGGGTTTAGCAGGCTATTATAGAAAGTTCGTCCAGGACTTTGCTAGGATAGCTGAACCCATGACGAAGCTGACACGGAAGGACGCAGAGTACATCTGGTCAGAGGACTGCCAGACAGCATTTGAGGAGCTGAAGAGGAGGCTGACGACCGCTCCAGTTCTGACTCTACCTTCAGGTTCTGGAGGTTTCACCATTTACAGCGATGCTTCTGGGAAGGGACTAGGATGTGTCCTACAGCAGCATGGGAAAGTGATTGCTTATGCATCTAGGCAATTGCGGACTCATGAGAGGAATTATCCTACCCATGACCTAGAGTTAGCTGCGGTGATCTTTGCACTCAAGTTATGGAAACATTACTTATACGAAGAGCGTGTGGAAATCTTCACTGACCACAAAAGCTTGAAGTATGTGTTCACGCAGAAAGAGCTGAACATGAGGCAAAGACGATGGTTGGAGTTGATGAAGGACTTCGACATCGATTTACAGTATCACCCCGGAAAGGCAAATGTGGTGGCGGATGCGCTGAGCAGGCATCCGATGGCATGGTACCTGATGATTGATCGGCATTTGCGGGAGGATCTGGAAAAGCTCGGTATCGAGCTAGTTCGGCCAGGATCAGTGATACAGATGATGGCGCTTGACATTTAGTCAGGTTTGATGGAGCAGATCCGGGAGGCACAGTCTACAGATGAGAGCCTTCGCAGACTTCGACCCCAGGCGTTAGCTGGATTGCTGGATGACTTCACTATAGCAGAGGATGGATCCTTGAGGCATGGCAGCCGATTGTGCGTACCGAAGGGAGAGCTGGTAGAGGCAGTTTTGCAGGAGGCGCACCGATCGAGATATTCTATTCACCCTGGTGCTAACAAGATGTACCGTGACTTGCGGGAACATCTTTGGTGGCACGGGATGAAGAGGGATGTATCACGTTTCATTTCGAGATGCCTAGTTTGCCAGCAGGTCAAGGCAGAGCGCCAGAGGCCAGCTGGTTTGTTGCAGCCGTTACCCATTTCCGAGTGGAAGTGGGAACATATTACGATGGACTTCGTTTCAGGGCTTCCTCGTTCCCAAGGAGGGAAGGATGCCATTTGGGTCATCGTAGACAGGCTGACGAAGTGTGCGCACTTCATACCCTTCAAGGTGGGACTTTCCACCGAGAAGTTGGCGGAGCTATACATGCAGCAGATAGTTCGCCTACACGGAGTGCCGGTGAGCATCGTGTCAGACAGAGACAGCAGATTCACATCCCACTACTGGAGGAGCTTGCAGGAGGAGTTGGGCAGTAGGCTCAAGTTCAGTACGGCGTACCACCCACAGACAGATGGGCAGTCCGAGAGGACGATACAGACACTGGAGGATATGCTGAGGACCTGCGTGCTGGACTTAGGAGGATCATGGGAGAGCCATCTGTACTTGTTAGAGTTTTCATACAACAACAGCTACCAGGCCAGTATTGGTATGTCTCCTTTCGAGGCGCTATATGGACGACGATGCCGTACACCGCTCTTTTGGGATGATGTTGGAGACAGAGTCATGCTTGGGCCAGAGATGATCACGGATGCAGCAGAAAAGTCGAGATAATCAGAGACAGGCTCAGAGTAGCTCAGGACAGGCAGAAACACTGGGCTGATGCTAGTCGCAGACCGATGGAGTTCGCAGACGGTGATATGGTGCTAGTGAAGATATCACCAACTAGAGGGACGATCCGGTTCGGACGAGGAGGGAAGCTGAGCCCCAGATACATCGGGCCGTTCGAGGTACTTGGCAGGATCGGAGAGGTAGCTTACAGGGTTGCACTTCCACCCAACCTAGCAGGAGTTCACGATGTCTTTCACGTATCTCAGCTGAGGAGATATGTTCCAGACCCCAGTCATGTGCTAGATCATTCAGAGTTGGAGGTTGGACCGAGCCTTACAGTTTCTGAGCAGCCAGTGGAGATATTAGACAGGAGGGAGAAGAGGCTGAGGAACAAGGTTATACCTCTAGTACGAGTAGCTTGGAGCCGTCACTCCCCAGGTGAATCTACTTGGGAGAGGGAGTCAGACATGAGGGAGAGATACCCTTACTTGTTCGATCCAACCGCTGCGAGGGAACCACCTGTTCCCGCTTGATACCTTAGAGATTAGTTTCGATCGCAGCCTTAGTCATTTTGTTGCATTGCTTGCTATGTTAGAATATTGTCGGGTCTTCAATCCTTGTGAATTTCGAGGACGAAATTTTTCAAGGAGGGAAGACTTGTAAGCCCCTGTTTTCAAAATTCATTTTTATTTAGTGTTAATTAATTTTTAATGTCGTTTACAGCCTTAAAATAATTATTAGGAATTTTAGAAATTTTTCTAGAATTTTTAAATAATTTTTAAATGAGTTTTAATACCAAAAATATCAATATATAATTTTCTAAATTGTTTAAATATCATTTTATAATTTTTAGAAATATTTTAATGTAGTTTTGTAATAAGTAGAATTGTTTTTATATAGTTTTGCAATTATTAGAATTGTTTTAATATCATTATGTAAATTATTAAATTATTTTAAGTGTGGAGTGCAAATTCCTAAACCTAGAGGACCTAACTGCTAAACTACCCAGACACCCCCCCCCCCCCCCCGACCGAACACTCTCTCTCCTCACCCACTCTCGTTGACCCCCGACTGCCCCGACCGCCATGTCGCCCTGCCCCCCGCCAAATCCGGCTGCCCCGACCGCCTCGAACCCCCCTATTTAAACCCTCGCAGCCCCCTCGATAAACCCCCACCACTTCGACCTCACCCCGACCACAACCGCCACCGTCTTCCCCACTTCGAGTTCGTCGGAACCCTAGCTCCGGCCAAACCCCACCACCAGCTCCACTGCCGTCGTCATCACCAGCCACCACCACCATCCGCTTCGCCTTGACGAGACGACTCGAGCGCCACCCGAGCGCCGCCTCGCCGACGTCTCCTCCGCCGTCCACGACCCCCGAAACCCCCTTCGACGACCGGACACGTAGGTAACATGACTCAGTCGTGTCGTGCGTGTCTCGTTTTCACGCACGAGACTCGCCAGGACACGGGAACCTTAGTCCAGTACTTGGACACGTAAATCGAAGCTCGTGCGTGTCGTGCGTAGCACGGACACATAGATACCTGTGTCCTAAACTGTCTGGACACAGGACCGATTTATATTTTTTTTATATAAATCTAACCTAAACGAAATAAAATAAACGAGACTCTAATCCTAACAGTCGGGCCAAGTTGGTCCATTGGCCAGCGCGCAATAATAAACCCCCCTCCCCCCCCCCCCCCCCCCCCCCGCTGGCTTGGGTTCGAGCCCCCCTTCTGTTTTCCTTTCTTTTTCTTTTTCCTGTTCCTTTCTTTTCTTTTTCTTTTGTTTTATTTATATATGTAGATATATATATATATATATATATAAATAAATAGATATATATATATATATATATATATATATATATATAATATATATATATATATATATATATATATATTTTTTATATATACTATATTTTTGACAGTATATTATATATATGTATATATTTTTATAGTTAGTAATTTCATATATAATGTTTGTATATATTATATACTTTTATGTGTATATATATATATATATACACTTTATAATTAAGAGTTCTTATATATATATATATATATATATAGATATATATATATATATATATATATATATATATATATATATATATATATACTTTATAAATTAAGTATTTTTTATACATAGATATATGTACTTTCAACATATGTATGTATATATTTATTTTGTATCTTATTAAAATATAATATTATTTTGCACTTTTACCAAATTATATTTTTTAGTGTATTTAAATTACTGTAACCATTTGGTGTCCAAGCCTAGCATGGGTATTTGGGCTCAAATGTGTTTTCACACATTCAAGACCTGTACAAGTCATATTGGACTTGATTCATGGCCTTGGATCCTGTATTTGAACTTTGGTTCAAATTATATACATGGACAAAATACGCAGATAATTAATTATTGTGTGCAATGCTGTTTTGATTTTCTAAAAATACTTAAAGTACTGCTAAAATTATAGAAAAATAGTATTTAGATACTATGTTAAGTTAGCTAATTTAGTATAATTTTTGTAGTATTTAATTTACTGTTTTGCCACTAGTTTGGCATATGAAACCAAAACTCATTTTCTGTATACTTAGGAAAACTGATTTTTATAAAATATTTGTACTGGTTAATAAATTCCAGAAAAATTATAATAAATTTCTATGATTAACAAGGATCACTTTGATACTTTACTTTAAACAAAACTAGGCTTTTTGCCTATCTCTAAAATTGTTAGAACACAATGGTCTTTTGATTTAATTATTGATTAATTACGACTTGTAGCTTTTTGTGTTATTTTGAGTTTTAGCCGTGTTAAACCTCAACCCCTCACTAGTGTAAAGACCCTAGAAAGTTAGTTAAAGTAGTGTGTTACCCCACATTGGTCTCCTATGCCAAAATCATCATTTTGGCTAGGTGCCCAATCACAAGTCGTGTTTCACCAATTAGTGTCCTAGTGTTTTAACTTAGTGTAAAAACTAAGTTATTGTATTTACTTCTACAGTGACGAGTTACCGGACATCCGTAGTACTGTTATCGCAGCTTGTTTTATTTTGCTTTGCTAGAGGCAAGTACTTTCTACGAACTTTACATATTGTCACATAAATGAACTATAAACCCCACCATGTTAAATGCTGATCCTTGGGGTAGCAAGTTAGACCTCTACATGTTGTACTTCCAGTTACTACCATGCTTAGAACAGTCTTCATATATCTCTCACATGATTAGAATATGGGTTATGGAGAAACTGATAGTATTGTACGTGATCACGACCCCCCTACAGTAGCGAGCGAGGTCGTATTTTATATGCATACCTTGTCGCAGGCCATTACCCCGCATGTTTGTACGGACGTACACCTATGCTTGTTAACTTGTACGTATGTACATTTCATTATGTGCCCTCCAGCACATTGTACATCTATTGACCGATCACGTACTTGCTATAGTTTTAAACATTACATATACATCTGTCTCTATGACACGTGTGTCATTGCCATGATAGATTATGTGATGCCATGCTTTCCAGTTATTCCTCTTATGTTCATTTCCATGTTTCATATGCTAGTTTGCTAGATTTAGTACTTGCTCCCGTCCTGACAGGATAACGTTGTAGGTATCCTTACTGAGGAGGAGTTACTCTGCGACACATATTATGGGGTTACTGCCGAGAACCCGGCTCTGCTTTATGAGGATGTTCCTGCGGGGAACCTCGCCTAGTTGTCTTTTGTTTACTTAGACTTTTGAGAGTAGTCATGTATTAGACTATACATTTTGTAACTGGACATGTATCCAGTTTTACATTTCAGTTCACTTGTACTTGGACATTTTACTATATATACGACGACTTTTGTGTTTGGAGCATTTTATGACTTTATTTCACTTATAGAACTGTTACCACATTTAGTCTTATCCTGTTGTCTTTAGAATAGCTTACTACGTTTTATCTCAACGTAGGCTGGGCATGACTCGGCCTGGCCCAACAATTTGGGAAGCGGGTCGTGACAGTGCTTCATAGCCTTTCTTAAGTTTGGGGAGAGAGAGAGGGAGTCTCTTTTAGTTTTAGGATTTTAGAGTCTCATTGAGGTCCTTTGTGATTCTATCAAATGTAATCTACATTGTTCATATTTATAATAAAAATATATTATATATATTTAATTATCCTATTTTCGGGTCGGATGTTATCGGCTCGGATATGACACTTTCCGTATCCGCATCCGATATCCGATAAATATCCTATAAGACATCTCTATACGTAATCATATCCAAAATTTGGATATTATCGGTTCGAATGTAGATCGAATACGGATTTTCGGTCTATCATTAACAGACCTACATGAATCTCGTATAAAGGTCCGGCATGTCCTCTTAACTAGACAATTATCTTCTTTGAAATAGATGGCTGGTTCGACTCAGAGAGAGAGAGAGAGAGAGAGAGAGAGACCTTCTCGAAGTGATAATTACAAAAAAAAATAGTCTCTTTCACGCACGAGCAATGCTATTCTTACAACCGTCACGCGGCGGTCTTCCATTGGAGGAGGAGGAGGGAAGGGAGGGGACCCGGCAGGCCCATGTTAGCATGGGAGAGAGAAGGATTGTAAGATGTTTGTAGGCATTTGGTTTGTAAACTTAGCATTTTTTTTTGTTCACGCAAACAAGATTTGTTGGGTTTTGGTCTTTTACAAAGTGAATTTTAGTCCCACATCGGCTAGACCAAAGGACTTGTATCTCTATATATTAGCTTTGCTTCTTTAGAGATGCACATGTGGTGTGGAGGTGCACATGGGTGTGCCATGTGGGGTTATTTTTCTAATGGGAAAAAGACTAAATCAACAATTGAAAGCATTCATGCTTTTTGCTCCTGGGAAATTTATTTCCATGGGAGGGGCTTAGCGACTCGGACTCGGACTCGGACTCGGACTCATGGGCTCATGAGGCATAATGTGGCCTTTGTTGGCGCACTTTGCACTTAGCACGTCAGCAGAACGTGCGTTTGCATGTTCGGGGTAGTTTTTACCATGACCCTAACTTTGTGGCAACCGAGCAGTTGCTGCAGGGCCTATATAAGGCATCTCTCTCTCACAAGGCTGGTAATATACAATTAAGAGAAGCCACCACAGAAAGTTTACGAAGTATTTTTTAACACAAGTAAACAGAGAATTCAGAAGTGTTCTTTAACACAGTTCTGATCGGAATTTGCTTGCGAATTCCAGCAGCCTTCGAGAGAGAGGAAAGGCGCCGCACCAGCGTTGCTTTTGCACGGGAGTTCGTGTCCATCCGAGGAGTCAGAAGAGCAGGAGTGTTCCAAGTTCTCCGTCTAACTTGCTGGTTCCTGGAAGCTGTTCGTGTAGGGCGAATAAAGCTTTGAGCAACGGTGATTATTCACCCCAGCATGAGTTCTTCCATCTTTTGCCAGTCACCTTCTTCATTTGCTGCCAGTAATTCTGATTGTATCTTCTTTTTAGAAGTACTACGATCGATTGCTGTGGATTATAAAATCTTTTTAGATTCTCGTAATACTAAAACGAGATCTTTTTAGATCTTCGTTATACTCGCACAACCTTCCTAGAAGTGATGCGTTGGAACATTGTTTTTATAACTGTTTCATCTTCTCAGTTTTCCATCGAAAATTGTGCCCCAGCACTAACAATCTCAAAGCTTTATTGCTACGATGGAAAACGTTAATGCTTCACTCCTCAATACTGACTTTTGTAAGTTAGAAAAGTTTGATGGAGAGCATTATCAAGTCTGGAAGAGGAAGGTTTATCTCACTCTTCAACTCAGAGACGTTGATCACGTGCTTCTTGAAGAAGAACCTACCGTTCCAGATACTGGGTCTGCTGCCGCAATCACTGCGGCTACTAAACTTCAGGCCAAGTGGAGAAGGGAGAATAGCATTTGCAGGTTGCTTATCCTGAATGCTATGGAGGATTCCCTAGCAGAATCCTATAGTAAAAAACCAATTGCCAGAGACATATGGGAGTCTCTGGCGAAACTGTACGAAGAAGACAAAAACATGAGCAAGATATTTGTGGTTAATAAATATCACAAATGGCTCTTTGAGGACGAGAAGTCCATGTTGCCGCAGGTAAAAGAATTTCTGAAGCTGCGACAGAAGTTGGAAGACGAGGCGATGCCCCTCCCTGACAAGTTTGTTGTTGGAGGGATTGTCTCAAAGCTCCCCGCTGGGTGGAGTAAGTTCTATGCAAACATGCATAGGAAGAAGCTTGAGATCAGCCTTGAAGATCTCTTGCAGGAAATCTATATTGAGGACCAGATACGGTCTCAACTGAAGGTAGACGCACTGTCCAAGCAATTGGTTAACGCCAATCTGGTTCATACCAAGGAACCAAGAGAAAAGCAGGCGGCCTTCCCACAGCAAGAAGAAGGACCCTAACAATCTGAACGTGAAGGGGACTTCCTTCAAGCGAAAGAAGGCAAAGTCTCAGATGCCTTGTTTCAAGTGTGGCAAGAAGGGCCACTTCAAGAATGAATGCAAAGCAAAGACCAAGCAATCAGAGCAATGAGAGCCTAGTAAGGTATCTATGATCACTGACGTTGTTGCTATGATTGTGCAGGTTGATGCAGTAAGGACTGACTCTGACTGGTGGGTAGACACTGGAGCCTCCTGTCATGTCTGCTCCAGTAAGGAGTGGTTCATCACCTACACACCTACTTCTGAAGTGGTTATGATGGCGAACCAGGCACAAGCTGAAGTGCTCGGGATCGGGACGGTGGTGTTGAAGATGACTCCGAAAAAGTCTCTGACGCTTCAAGGCGTGAAGCACGTACCTGCTATCGCCAAGAACCTGATCTCAGGAGGCCTACTCTGCTAACGCAGGCCTCAGGATGGACATCAATGCTGGCCAGATGGTGATGTCTATCAAGGGAACATATTTCGGGAAAGCTTTTTATACCGAAGGAATGTTCAAAATTCAGCTTGTAAATTAGTACCAATGTAATTAATGTGATTAATAAAATCACTCCTTCTGCTTATACTCTTGAGTTATGGCATAATAGGCTAGGACATGTTCATTGTAAACGAATAAATAGAATGTCTAGTCTAGGACTTATCTCCAAGTGTGGGGGTAAGGTAGAGAAATGTGAAGTTTGTGCTCAAACAAAGATCACAAGGAAACCCTTTCCTCGGGTTAATCGAAGTACAGATCTTCTGGAGTTGGTACACTCCAATATCTGTGACTTCAAACAGTTCTCTACAAAGGCCGGGATGAAGTATTTCATAACCTTCATCGATGACTTCTCAAAGTATGCGTTCGTCTACTTGCTGAAGGCTAAAGACGAAGCATTCGAGAAGTTCAAGGAGTTCAAAGTCGAAGCTGAGCGGCAGACTGGACAACAACTCAAAAGGATAAGAAGTGATCGAAGTGGGGAGTACAGGTCTCATGAATTCGCATCGTTCTGCAAAGAACATGGAATTGTCAATGAGACTACGGCTCCGTACTCTCCTCAATCAAATGGAGTAGCAGAGAGGAAGAACAGAACGTTAACAGAAATAATTAACTCAATATTGTTGACTGCTGGCCTTCCTAAGTGCTACTGGGGAGAAGCTGCATTGACGGCCACTTTTATTCTAAATAGAGTGCCTCATGCAACTTCAGACATTACTCCTCATGAACTCTGGTTCAAGGTCAGACCCTAACTTGAATGTCATTCGAGTGTGGGGGTGTCTGGCGTATGTCAAGCTTCCAGATCTGAAGATTCAGAAGCTTGGGACAAGGACTACTAAGACTATCTTCTTGGGGTATGCCGAGAAGAGTGATGCTCGGAGATTTTTTGATATTGAGTCAAATCATATCATTGAATATCGCGACGCAGAATATTTTGAAGACAAATTTGCAAGGCACAAGAATATTGTTCTTGCGGATGTTCCGGAGAATAATGAGGGTGCACAGGTCTTCAATGAAGATGTAGTCCAAGAAGATGTTGTTGTTGAAACAACGGTTGAACCAGATCTCGCTGAGCCGTCAACGAAGCGAGTGAGGAGGCTGAAGGACTTCGGAAGTGACTTTGTCACCTATCATGTGGAAGCAGATCCGCTTACCTATGATGAGGCGATGAAGACCAGAGACGCGGTTTTCTGGAGGGAGACGATTGACAATGAAATTGAATCCATCACCTCCAATAACACTTGGGTGTTGGTTGATCTTCCTGAAGGAGCAAAACCCATCGGATGCAAATGGGTCTTCAAGAAGAAGATGAAAGCAGACGAAACTATTGACAAGTTCAAGGCTAGGTTGGTAGCCAAGGGGTTTTCTCAGAAGCAGGGGATTGACTATTTTGACACGTATGCTCCAGTAGCCCGGATGACCACCATCAGAATGTTGATTGCTCTCGCAGCAATACATAAGATGGTGATACATCAGATGGATGTGAAACGGCTTTCCTAAATGGCAAGCTGACCGAAGAGATTTACATACAACAGCCAGAGGGATTTGTCATCAAGGGTCTTGAAGACAAAGTCTGCAAGTTGATAAAATCTTTGTACGGTCTTAAACAGGCTCCCAAGATGTGGCATGGGAAATTTGACAAAGTTATAAGGTCAATTGGCTACATGGTCAGCGATACGGACAAGTGTGTTTACACGAAGTTCGCTGATGGAAGAGGTGTGATCGTTTGTCTGTACGTAGGACGACATGCTTATCCTAGGTACGAATATTAGCTGTGTCATGGAGACAAAAAATTCATCTCAAGCAAGTTCAGTATGAAGGACTTGGGGGAAGCTGATGTGATCTTAGGGATCAAGATCATCCGGACAGACACTGGACTAGCGCTGTCACAGTCTCATTATATTGAGAAAATGATCACTCGTTATGGGTATCGGGATCTTCCAGGGATCGATACGCCGTACAGGTGTGATCTGAAGCTGAAGCCTAATTCAGGGAAAAGCGTCAGGCAGCTGGAGTATGCAAGCATAATCGGGAAGTTTGATGTATGCTACTACTGCCACAAGGCCTGACATAGCTTTCGCCGTGGGAATGCTGAGTCGTTTTCACGAGCAATCCAGGTGTCTGAACACTGGAAAGCTGTGAAACGGGTTATGAGATATCTCAAGAAGACTCAGACATATGCACTGTACTACAGCGGAGATCCGTCGGTAGTGGAAGGCTTCAGTGATGCCAGTTGGTGCTCAGAGGTGGAGAGCGAGAGGTCCACAGGTGGATATCATTTTCACAATGGGTGGAGCTGCTATATCATGGAAGTCGAAAGAAGCAGACTATGCTCTCGCGGTCATCCATGGAATCTGAGTTCTTTGCTACTTGATACCGCAGCCGAGGAAGCAGAATGGCTTCGGGAGCTCATGTATGATCTTCCAGTGGTTGGGGCGCAAATACCGGCGATACCGATATACTGCGACAACCAGGCGACTGCGGCGGTGGCATCAAATGACCTCTTCAACGGGAAAGAAGAGGACTGTGCGGTTGAAGCACAGGGCAGTACACGAACTTATCAAGAGAGGTGTTATTGCAGTTATTGATGTTCGGAGTCAGGAGAACCTGGCGGATCCGTCACCAAGGGCCTCAAGCGCCAGCTGGTCGATGACACAGCTTGTAAAATGGGCTTGAAGGCATTCTGATATTATATTATGTATTCCTACCATAAAGTTTTATGCTATTAGTTCAAAGAATTTATCTACTAGGCATCTAGCTTTTGGTTCAAGGGAGGACCACTAATCGAAGAATATCAGGAACGGTGGGTACATGTTCTATTGGGCATGGAGAGGTTACGGACCTATAACCACTGTTGTCTACTGTTGTTTTCTGCGGAAAACTGTTCCTGTGGGAAGGTTGGCTTAATTGCCTTAATGAGTTCTCAGGCAGAGTGAATGCCTGGTGTGCTTTACAGGAAGCACGGTGGAGCAGCACTACAAGGAGTGAAACTCCATGCTACAGTGGGGTGACTCCACAATGAGGTTCATATATGTGGGTGCTGCCCAAAATAGGATAAAGCCTCGGCTTTGCAGGCCAAGTCACAGCGGCGTAGCACCGCAATAGACAGTTAGCCTAATGCTGTATATTAAAATAAAGAGGGGTGTAGTCAGCACTACAAAGAGGAGGAGTTCCTCATGTTACAGTGGCACGACACCACGATGAGGTACCCGGTTAGGGATAAAGCCTCGGCCTTGCAAGCCATGTCGTTGCGGCGTAACACCGCAAGGGAGCCTAAGGCTTCATGCTGGGTAGTTTGGCACTACAAAGAGGCGGTTGCCACATGCTACAGTAGTATGACACTACGATGAGGTTTCCGGTACGGGGTAAGGCCTCGGCTTTAAGCCATGTCATAGCGGCGTAGCACCGCAAGGGAAGCACAAAGCGCTTTATGCCATGTCTCTTTATAATGAACTCACCTATAGTGTATGGACAAAGAGATATCAGGCCGTCTCTTGAGGGTAAACTTGTAGACGCCCAAAATTATACACTGAAACCAGGCTGGCACAGGGCCTTTAATGTGTAGCCAGAAGCTCATGTAACTACATTATGTGAGTGGAAAGAATTTCAGCTATGATGCAGAATTCAAGGCTTAGTCCATTCTTGTATTATAGTCTGTTGTTTGACCCATGTGGGAAGATTCAAGTCGTCAGCGACATCTCTCCTAATGCATGATGGACAGTTACTGTGGGGAAACACTTATACTCATATATAGAGATATGTGGAGGATTGTTGGGTTTTGGTCTTTTACAAAGTGAATTTTAGTCCCACATCGGCTAGACCAAAGGACTTGTATCTCTATATATTAGTTTTGCTTCTTTAGAGATGCACATGTGGTGTGGAGGTGCACATGGGTGTGCCATGTGGGATATTTTTCTAATGGGAAAACGACTAAATCAAAAATTGAAAGCATTCATGCTTTTTGCTCTTGGAAAATTTATTTCCATGGGAGCTAAGCCCGTAGGGGCTTAGCGACTCGGACACGGACTCGGGCTCATGGGCTCATGAGCGTAATGTGGCATTTTGTTGGCGCACTTTGCACTAGCACGTCAGAATCGTCGCTAGGCGCATAGCGCGCTTTAGTTGCGCTCGTTGCGCGAGCCACTTGCGCTGCCACGTTGCGCAAGCCCAGTACGCTGCCCAGTTGCGCAAGCCCAGTTGCGCTGCCCAGTTGTGCATGCCCAGTTGCGCAAGCCTGTTGCGCTGCCAGGTTGCGCTCAGGTGCGCTGGGTTGCGCTGGGTTGCGCGGGCGTGCTGGTTGCGCTGCGTGCGCCGTGTGCGCAGTGCGTGCAGTGCACAGTGTGCGCAGTTCAGTGCGCGCTCTGTCGCGCACAGTGCAAGGAGCGCGGGGTGTGCGCAGTTGGCGCAACTTGCAGCAGAACGTGCGTTTGCACGTTCTGGGCGGTTGCTACATGTTCGGGTGGTTTTTACCATGACCCTAACTTTTTGGCAACCGAGCAGTTGCTGCAGGGCCTATATAAGGCATCCTCTCTCTCTCTCACAAGGCTGGTGATATACAATTAAGAGAAGCCACCACAGAAAGTTTACGAAGTATTTTTAACACAAGTAAACAGAGAATTCAGAAGTGTTCTTTAACACAGTTCTGATCGGAATTTGCTTGCGAATTCCAGCAGCCTTCGAGAGAGAGGAAAGGTGCCGCGCCAACGTTACTTTTGCACGGGAGTTCGTGTCCATCGAGGAGTCAGAAGAGCAGGAGTGTTCCAAGTTCTCCGTCGAACTTGCTGGTTCCTGGAAGCTGTTCGTGTAGGGCGAATAAAGCTTTGAGCAACGGTAATTATTCACCCCAGCAGGAGTTCTTCCATCTTTCGCCAGTCACCTTCTTCATTTGCTGCCAGTAATTCTGATTGTATCTTCTTTTTAGAAGTACTACGATCGATTGCTGTGGATTACGAAATCTTTTTAGATTCTCGTAATACTAAAACGAGATCTTTTTATATCTTCGTTATATCGCACAACCTTCCTAGAAGTGTTGCGTTGGAATATTATTTTTACAATTGTTTCATCTTCTCAGTTTTTCATCGAAAAATTGTACCCCAGCACTAACAAGATTAGCAACAGAAAGATTAACCCTGGGTGAAACTAGCACCAACAAAAAAAAATAACAAAAACACAAAGCCCAAACCATTAATCAATCAATCATGCATCTAGCTCTTCCTCTTTAGAGAAGAAGAAGGAGATTTTTGAAGCACAATCTCCCCGAACTCGAATCTCCACAAATTGCCATCCCCTCTTCGCTATGGGCACTGCGTACCAAAACATGGCTACGCACCATATAGCAAACGCCCTCCCAAGCAGCAGGCAAGCCAGCACCAGAACCACCACCAGCTGCCAGTAATGAACATTCCAATAGAACGTCAGCTTTTCTATCTCTCGTCGTCGGACCCTCCTTGTGGCAATTCACGATCACTGCAACATTAGGTTTCGGGACTAATTCCTCCTTCGTTGTCGTCGGCTCGATCGCTTCGGATTCCTCCTGAACCTGCTGCAGCGGCGGATTACGACTACTCGGGTGGGCGGCCGCGACGGCGTTGGCTGCGGCGGGCTTCGTACGGGTGGTCCTCGGCTGATGCTTCGGCCGGACGACTATCGGGACCCAGTCGTTGGTGGTGGTGGAGTACTTGAACCGCACCACGGTGTCGTCGTCGCCGCCGCCGCCGCCTTGGGAGGAGCCCGTCCTGGCCATGATCCTCTTCTTCTTGGCTTCGAGCTCGGAGAGGACCACCGAGAACTTGTCTCGGCCCACATTGGAGTAAGGGTCTTGTCGTCGGCTCGAGACATGCTATTGCTCTCTCTGTACTTAATTATTATGATCAATAAGAATAATTAAGATTACAGAGAGAGAGAGAGAGAGAGAGAGAGAGAGAGAGTTGGTATTATATTTTTATTTTTATTAAGACTCCTCCTCTCGTCTGGAATAAAAAAAAAATTATATTGATACAGAAGGAGATATCAAAGTTTTGATACAACCTATATATGACAGGTGGGTTCCCTCTCTTTTTGTAATATATATATATATATATATATATATATATATATATATATATATATATATATATATTATATAAATTTTAAGGAGAGCCCACCTGTCATACATATAGATTGTATTAAAACTTTGATATCCCTTTGTATCAAAGTTTCGAGTATTGCCAATTGATCAATAAATAGTAGAAAAATACTATTTGGCTCCCAAAATTTGGGTGATATCATCTTCCATTATGTGACAGATGACATGGTTTTGACATGACAAAATTTAACAATAAATTAATATATAAAATTAATATTAATATTAAATTAATAAATTAATATTAACAAATAATTAACATTAAAATTAATATTAACATTAAAATAACATAATATTAATATTAACATTAATATTACATTAATATTAACATTAAAAAAATTTGGATAATTAATTTTTTGTTGTTAAAATTTGCCATATGAGCTGTTATGTCATTTGCCATATCAGATGTCACATAATGCAGATAACATCACCCAAATTTTTGGAAGCCAAATAGCATAATTGTAAATAGTAATGTTACATCAAAAATAATCAGCCTCCCGAGTGAAAACTTGAGAGTCAAGTCTTGGAATTGAAGGTCCAAAAAGTTTGCTGCCGCCATTAATCTGACGAGATCAATTTTGCACATGAATTGAATCATTAAAGAATCGGATTAGATTAAAACAGACTTCGTTTTTGTGGGTTATGTCTCTGTCTCTACTATTATAAAACGGTATCAAGACGACTTGTGTAAAAAAATACAAATAAAACAATTTCCAAACTAAGTTTCAATAGTAATTTATTATTTTTTAAAATAATAGTAAATGGCTTAATTACATAATATTACCTCTCTCTCTCTCTCTCTCTATATATTATAATATATATATATATATATATATATATATATATATATATATAATGCCACTTGGAAACAACTAAAAATTGTGCCATCCAAGCCACCTGTAAATGTTCCAACTTTTTCTTCTTTTATTCCGGATAATCAAAATCCTCTCTTTTATTCATATATAATCGTAACAAAATATAATTAAAATATAAATAAATTTATACAAATTCTAATTAAAATATAAACATCTCTACTAATACAAGTTGTGGCCTAGTGGTACCAACAGAAGCCCCGCCATGGAAGGTAGAGGTTATATATATATATATAATATATATATATATATATATATATATTATAATATATTGTGGAACCAGGTAAATTAATTTTGGAATCGTTCCCACTGGGATTCGAACTCTTGACCAATCAGGCTGCAGGCATCTCCGTTAACCACTAGGTTAGAGGTCATTTGCATATATATAATATAATTATATATATATATATATAATATATATATGAGCGGATCAAAAGTCCATTTTAAAACCCCATAAAAACTCCCTCACTCTCAACCGTCCATTAATGTTAATATTAAGTTAATATTAATGTTAAGTTAATATTAATGTTAATATCAATATTAATGTTAATATATTTTTTTTATATTAATGTTAATGTTAATATTATTGTTAATGTTAATGTTAATATTAATTTTAATATTAAGTTTAATGTTAATTTTAGTATTTAATGTTAATATTAATATTAATATTAACATTAAATGGACGGCTCTGAGAGCTTTTGATCCGCTTCCTCAATAAATATATATATATATATATATATAATTAATATATATATATATATATATATATATATATATAATTTTTTTTTTTTTTTTTTTTTTTTTTTTTTTTTTTTTGAAGAACGGGTACTTTATAGATAAACTATCAGAAATTACACATACATTCGCAGATTGAACTGACTAATAAAGTTAAAACCCCATAGTGCGGAGGTCGTACTCAATATTCTTGCTTATTCCTACTAAGGAGATTGCCTTCCCCTCAAATATATGTCTATTCCTTTCTCGCCAAACATGCCATACTGACGCAAGTAATCTCATCCGGGCTTGACGGTACTTCAGTTGGCATCTATTTTTAATAGCTGTTATTTCTTCAAAGATTGCCTGTAATCCATCTCTTGAGGAGGCAGTAATTCCAACTTGAACTCTGCATGCCTGCCAGATAGTGCTCGAAGCAGTGCATTGGAAAAATAGGTGATCTCGTGTTTCCATATCTGACCCGCAGAGCACACAAATCAGATTTGTTACTTGTACTCCAAAACGCTCAAGTCTGTCCCGGGTTAGGAGCCTATTATTGATGCTTTGTACAAGCATAGGTGCATTTTGTTTGCTGCCCCCTTCGCCCACACAATCTCTGTCCACCCAGTTGCATTGTGTCTCGTTCTAAGTTGTTCATAAGCAATCCTGTCGCTAAATTCCCCATCAGCGGATCCGTCCCACCACCATTGGTCTCTGACCGCCTGTGCATGGAGTTTGATTCTGGATATGTCATCTCGAGCATCCTACCTACCTGCCGATTTGTGACTTGCCATTCTCCACCTTGAATCAGCACCTCAAGGCTCTCCTGGCTCCCAATTAACTCGAACGTTGGCCAACCGAGCAGATCGACGATGCTCTGGTGGTTCAGCCACGGGTCGAGCCACAGGCTCGTGCCTTTCCCGTCGTGTATAACCCGGCTAATGAGGCTCTTCAGTTTTGGACGGAGACGCAGGATATTCTTAACAGTTTCCGAGAAATTATTATCTAATTTCTGAACCCAGAAATTATTATGCTTGAGATACCTATTGCTAGTCCATTTGGCCCAGTACGACTGTCCCTGTAGGAGTTTCCATGCTAACTTGAGCATGGCCACTTCCCGCAGGACCCGCATATTCTGAAGGCCAATACCTCCTTCGTCTTTCGGCCGACACAGGTCTTCCCACTTGATTGAATGAAGTCCACCTTTCCACACAAAGTTTGCGCATAGCTTCTCGATTTGATGGATCGTACCCATTGGGACGTACAGCGCCTGCAACCAATAATTTGCGATAGCCATAATGACGGAGCGCACAAGTTCTATGCGCCCTCCAAATGATAGAATTTGTGACTGCCACCCTTCTAGTCTTCTTTGAACATATTGGATCAACCCTTGACAATCAGAGCCTCTAACGTAATTGATTGATAGAGATAGCCCCAGGTACCAATATATATATATATATATATATATATATATATATATATATATATATATATATATATATATTTGAAGTAATGGGTACTTGTGGCGAACTCGTCTCCACTGGGGCTCGAACTCCCGACCACTTGGGTCGCATGCATCTCCTTTAATCACTAGACTAGAGATCATTTGCAAATTTTAATTAAAATATATTTAAATAGTTTAACTATTTTTTTAATAATATTAGAAGAAGAAAAAAAAATCTTATTTATAACACATGTGATTTACTTAGTGAGATGAGTGAGATGAGATAGTACATAGGTTGGTTGGTTGCCAAAATTGTCTGTCCATCAAGTCTAAGTCGGTTAACTTGCAGACGTGCACGGTGCAACCTATCTTTTTATGGAAATGTGGCAAAAGAGCTTTTACATTTGGGCCTTAGGAGGCGGGGACGAGGGCAGTGGAATTGGTTGTTGAAAATCAAAGTCCCAAAACTAACAAAGTTTCTGTACATTGGGCCCCAGCAACCTATATTAAGGTTTTGTCTTCGAATGTGATTTTGTAGATTGAACCCATGGGCCAGAATTGGAAATTTCACTTGCCCCAAAAATACCCAAGTTTTCAAGCATAGTGACCGTGATTTACGTTCAGCACTTCTAGCTCATGTTGAAAATAGTACGGACACTAGACTGGGCCGTTAGGATTTGAACCCTCTAACCGGAAGGATATATAGGTGTGTGTGGGTTGTAATAATATATATAACCTGACCTGTGCTACTACTTGCTCCATAGCTTGTCATTCCGGCGGGCCGAGTCCACGTACTTGTAGCCGGTCGACTAGAAGCCTGATCTTGACCCTTACCGATCACATTATGCTATAATATTCAAGGCACATTTTATATTTATTACATCAGTCGCATATTACAGTTCAGCTTACTTTCTCTGCATGTTTCACCTTGACATGATTTTCAGTTTACATATCATGTTATATTACATCTTGATATGTCATCTTGTACTCTGTTTGATTGACTGTTAGAGCATTTGTCATTACTATGAAATTGTTGCCAGCGTTGTACTCGTTCATTTTTCTGACCACTACAAGAAAATTTGCTTATAGTTACGATGAAGATCAGTCACTAATATATATTAATAGTGACTGAATTTTGTCAGAAATGATATTAGTGACGGACCAAACACATGAGTAACGGAGTTAGTGTCAGTCACTACTACGAGCGACTAATACTACTAGTGACGGATGAATTCCTAAATCCGTCACTATAATTGAACATGCCACGTAGATAAGTATTTATCTTTCAATATAAAAAGTATTTAATATTTATTACTAACTAATTAGTCAGTTACTATTGTTGGTCATTAATAATTACTAACTAAAAGTCAGTCACTATTGTTTGGTCATTAATAAAATTATTATTAACTAATATGTCAGTCACTATTGTTGGTCATTAATAAAATTATTACTAATAATAAATCAGTCATTATTGTTTGGTCATTAATAAAATTATCACTAATTAATAGGCCAATCACTAATATTGGATCATTAATAAAAGAGTAATTCTATAGAGACACACTTTTATTGACATACTTTGTTGACACACTTATGTGGCAGGTGATTTGGCATTCCATGTCACCCAAATTAATTGAGGGCTTATTAATTATTTTTTTGGTATGTCCAATTTTGTATGTATGAAAGGTTTCCAATCTTTGGCATGTGTTACAATTTGAATGGCCATTTAATTATTCACTTGCCAAAATTGCCCATGTCCACTTAATAGTTAATGTGTTACAATTTTGCATGGCCATTAATTATCATTTGCCAAAATTGTCCATGTCAAATTAATTAGTTCACAATCCATGCAAAGATTCAATCTTCTTGCATGTATAGAATCCAAGCAATCCACCCTCGTCGACATGAGCAGAAAATGTCAAACTCTGGATTCATCACGGTTATGGTTTTCTTCTTTGTTCTTAGGTGGGGTTAGAGAAGAAAATGAAGATGAGTAGAAGAAAGAAATGGAGATGAGCAGAAGAAAATAAAGAAGATAATAAGTGTGGCTATTAATTGGCCATGCAAAATGCAACACATGCCAAAGATTGGAAACCTTCCATACATACAATTGGACATACCAAAAAAATAATTAATAAGCTCTCAATTAATTCGGGTGACATGGAATGCCAAATCATCTGCCACATAAGTGTGTCAATAAAGATGTCAATAAAAGTGTGTCTCTATAGAATTATTCTTAATAAAATTATAAATTTTTTGAACCACATTCCTAATTGTTTGATATGTCATTAATAATATAGTAAATCAGTCATTACTACTTGATCTATAAGTAGAAGCTAATTTTTTCCACTACATTCTGCTGAAATCATAATTTCTTCATCCAAGATAGTATAAGTGGACTCTTACTAAAAAAATGAAGCCAAAATAATATATTCATCAGATTAGACAAACAACTCAAAATAAAATATACTCCAAACAAAGTTAAGTCTGCTATTAACAAAAAAAATACATTGTACATCAACACAAATTGATGTTCTAAATTTTAATGATGAAACATGATAAAGCACTCGATTTCGCGTCACACCAAGTCCCTGACCACGTACTCGATTTTGCGTCTACGGTTCCATTGCTTATACATACACTTTGTCGCAATTCCAACGTCTCATGTCACTAAAAGATATAATCACATTCCTACGCAAATAAAATTAGAAAATTATAGAAACAAACAATTAAATAATATAAAAATAGCGTAAATAGGAAAAAAATTATGGTTAGGGTTTTAAATTTACTTGAGCCGGTGGAATTTCTCCATGGAGCCGATGGGACTTCCTTCCTTGACGAAAAGCGGTAGAAAAGGGTTGAACTACTGACCTAGAGTGGTCGAAAAGAATTGAACTCCGCTGATCTCTAGATAAGCAACTTTAAAACAAAAAAAATTATTAAAGAAGGAGGAGATGAGTAAATAATAGAGAGATGAGAGAATTAAAAGGAGAAGAAAATCCTCCTGACCTAGAGAAGGATGGAGGAGGAGAGGAAGAGAAAATTTTAGAGTAATATTTAGAGGAGGAGAGAATCATAAACCATTATGACCAATATTTATAAATAAAAAAATGATGGCACGGGTGAGAAAAAAGTGGCGTCCAATTTTTCAATCCCACTAACTCGATCCCAAATATTTATAACTATTATATTATTTTTTCTTATTAAATTTATTATTTAATATTAAGCTATTTTTTTAATTTGTGACTAATTTAAAAGTCCCTAATATTTTCATGAAACATATTTAAAATTTTCACGTCTATCTTCTCATTTAAAAAAATAGTTTAGTGACTGCATAGTCCGTCACCATTAAATATTATTCCGTCAGAAATAGTATTACTAACGTTTTCCTTAATTTGACACAATTAATCTTTTACTAGTGACTGAATATTATTTCGTCACTGACTTTCGTCACTATAAGCAAAAAAATTTGTAGTGGACAGAATACCGTTATGATATATCCAGATGACATAGATGCGGACTGTTCTACCACTATGGGTATGGTCAGGACATAGACTGCGACCAGCTGACACCCTCGGAGCCAGTGGACGACAGTACACCTATCTAGATCTATTAGCTAGGTTTGTCTGGATTGCGATCCAGCTTATGTTAGACTTTTGACATATGTTATTTGGGACCTTATGTTATGTCTTCGACTCATTTCTGGTTGTGACCTGTTTATTTCCGTATTCTTATTCACCATATCTATCTGATATTCGTGCCTATCTTTCCTAGTTGTCTTGTGATTGAGTTGAGATTATATACCTCTGTGCGGAGATGATATGTCTTTATATATTGTGTCTAGATGATATACTTTCTAGGAGACCTATACAGCGTTCTACCGTCGATTTTACGACGTAGGCTGGACGTACCCGCTTCTCGTGCCCCTAATCAGGGTGCAGGTCGTGCACTTGTCTCTTGGTATTAGTATGTGACGTTTAGATATCCTTTAACAAACAAAAAATTTATTTATTTTGCGGATTAAAAATACTAAAATGAGTTTTTTGGACTCTAGTTCATAATTTGACTTACATACATTAAATATATTAAAAAATTTGAAACCCTCTAAAATTTTGGACCCATCTCATGAACCTCAGCCTGTCAATGGTAGCTTATCGGTCGGATGGCATTACCATATCCGAATCAATAGCTATCAGATGGAAGTTTTGGCTCCCATATCCGTTACCGATAATTTTAACAGATATCGGATAATATCTGAATCAAAAAACCACACATTCCAAAAAAAATGAATAATGAAGTATGAAAGTAACCAAACATAAATAGAAAAAAGGGGAAATTTATGAAATGCCCAAAAACTAAAACAGTTTTATGAAAAACCCACCGCTAAAAAAACTTTCATCGCGTGCCCAGAATTAGAGAAACTTATCCAAAGTGGGTTCCAAATGACCCTTTTACCCTTCTAATTTATTCAAAGCACCCGCGAAACATACTCTTCAAAAAAAAAAGATTTCGATTCTTCATCTTCTTCGTTACGCTGCTCACTTTCTATTCTTCCTCTTCTTCGATACGCTGCTCACTTTCGAATCTAGGTTTTCTTCTCCAAAATCTTTCCATGTCAAAACGGAGGTCAAAACATTATTTTTTTGCGATTCTGAAATTTTGAAAGTCTGTCTAACAAAAATTTTGTTACTTTCAGGCTCCTCGAAAATACGCTCGTTTTGCGACAAACCGGGCCTCGTTTCGATCTCCCAGTCAAAAGTTATGGCTTTCCAAACTTTCAACTCGCCATTCTTCGTGGTAAAATCACGGAGAATGACCATTTCTAGTGTTAAAACGCAGGAGAATAGTCATTCTCCGTACTAAATGACGGAGAATAGCCATTCTCCGTACTAAATGACGGAGAATGGTTATTATCCGTGTCAAAACCACGGAGAATTGCCATTCTCCGTGGTAAAATCACGGAGA
The DNA here is from genome assembly GCA_029216955.1 of Iris pallida. Lineage (NCBI taxonomy): Eukaryota > Viridiplantae > Streptophyta > Magnoliopsida > Asparagales > Iridaceae > Iris > Iris pallida. Next base: position 6,396,881 of record JANAVB010037420.1, read on the forward strand.
ATGGTCATTCTCCGTGATATTAACACGGATAAAATCATTCTCCGGGATCTTTACACGGAGAATGGACATTCTCCGCCATTTTTTACAACGGAGAATGGTCATTCCCCGTCTTTTTCGACACGGAGAATGATCATTCTCCGTGATATTAACACGGAGAATGACCATTCTCGTATTAACATGGAGGAGAATGGTCATTCTCCGTATTGAAAAAGACGGAGAATGACCATTCTCCGTGTTAAAACCACGGAGAATAGCTATTCTCCGTACTAAAATGACGGAGAATGGCCATTCTCTGTCACTTTACCACGAATAATGGTCATTCTTCGTGATATTAACACGGATAATAATCATTCTCCGTGATCTTTACACGGAGAATGGACATTCTCCGTCATTTTTTACAACGGAGAATGGTCATTCTTCGTCTTTTTCGACCGGGAGAATAGCCATTCTCCGTGATATTAACACGGAGAATGACCAATCTCGTGTTAACATGGAGAGAATGGTCATTCTCCGTATTGAAAAAGACGGAGAATGACCATTCTCCGTGTTAAAACCACGGAGAATAGCTATTCTCCGTACTAAAATGACGGAGAATGGCCATTCTCCGTCACTTTACCGTGTTAAAATCCATAGAAAATTGTCATTCTCCGTAGTTTTTAAAACGGAGAATAGTCATTCTCCGTCATTTTAGCACGGCGAATGGTCATTCTCCGTGGTGGAGAATGGTCATTCTCCGTGGTTTTAACACGGAGAATTTTTTTTTAGAAATTTTTTTTTCAGGAATAAAGAGTTTCGTTCTTCTTTCAAAACGATGATAATTCTTATGGAAAAAAAGAAGAAAGATCTTCTCTCAACAATTGACCTAATCGTCGAAAAACTTCAAATGTCTCCACGATGAAGATGATGATGATGGTGATGATGATGACGAGCGATGATCTGAGTTCGACTGAAGAAAAGCACACCGAACTACGAATGATCTTTGCGATCTCTGCTGAAGATGAGAGCAATGGAATTCAGATTTCCCGTGAAGAAGAAGAAGACGAAAATCGTAATCCAGATCTGAGTTTTTTGAATTCAAATACATATAGATGACCAATTCGCGCGGAGGGGTAGTTTCGGTATTATAAAAATAGCAGTTTTCAGCGGGTGGCATCTAAAAGGAAATCTTGGAATATTTAACGTGAAAATACTTAATTCTGGATATTTCATAAAACTCATCCAGCGGGTGGGCATTTTATAAAAGCCCACCCCGAAATTGGGTTTCTCAGCAATTTCCAGATAGAAAAAATATCAGATCAAGTTCAAAAATCAGAATGAGAAAAATCAACACACATAGAGAGGGAGAAAACCGGAGAAGAAAAATATACCTAGAATGAAAATCTGAACAGCTTGTGCCTATGTGCTTCATAGCCTTCCTTAAGTTTGGGGAGAGAGAGAGAGGGAGTCTCTTTTAGTTTTAGGATTTTAGAGTCTCATTTAGGTCCTTTGTGATTCTATCAAATGTAATCTACATTGTTCATATTTATAATAAAAATATATTATATATATTTAATTATCCTATTTTTGGGTCGGATGTTATCGGACCGGATATGACACTCACTACCAAAATTTATCGTTTTAGCGACGGCCCTATCCGTCGCCAATCCGACGGTAATTAGCATTAGCGACCGATAACCGACGGATTTTGGCCAAAAAAATCCGTCGGCAATCAGCTCGTCGCTAATAACGGTCCGTCGCTACGTTGTCGTCAAACGACGGAATAGCGACGGATTGGCGACGTCACAACATGAAGCATTAGCGACGCATTTCCGACGGACTGTCGTCCATTTCAACTATTAAGTACTGAACTGTGTAGACAATAGCGACGTAAAATTCCGTCGGTAACCCGTCGTAACAGCGTATCAGAGCGTATCGTTCCGTCGCTCATCCGTCGGTATTCGTCGGTAACGTACGACGGATTAGCGACGGCGTGCTGACGGACAATCCGTCGATCAGGTTCTGGAAATGCTTGGCATTTCCAGCACAATGGCGACAGATTATTCGTCGCTATTCCGTCGATATATATCGACGGAATCCTGACGGATTATCCGTCGAGCATGTTCTGGAAATTCATGGTATTTCCAGAACAAGGGCGACGGATTGGTCGTCGCTATTCCGTCGAACTATATACAATGCCGACGAATATTCCGTCGACCATCCGTCGCTACCTGGAAACATTTTAAAATCTCCAGTTAGCGACGGAGTAGCCGTCGAAAAGTAGTCATAAACTGGTAATAACCGTCGCTAAACGGTCACAAGTCCGTCGCTAACTGAGAATATTTTGAAAAAAAATTACAGCGCTTTCCCTTTTCGCAAAAATATGTATAAACCAAACCAATATATAATGCACACCAATTATCCAACAATCACATAGACCAAATATATTATGCACACCAATTATCCAAGAATCACATAGACCAAATATGCACATACGAATTTAATGCACACCAATTATCCAAGAATCATATAGACCAAACCAAATTAATATAAAATAGACATCAATTATCCGGAAGAGTAACCTAATATCCATCGTTATAATCCGATCATAGCACAAATATTCTAAAATTTTCACAAATATTCTAAAACACATAGGAAAATCGACTTTGGCCTCAACAAAGACCAAAGACTCACCGTCTGTATAGTTCGGTTATTGGCGCAGAAAGGCTACGTGAGGGTTTAATACTCAATGTCGATGATTTAAAACCTCGGCAAATTTACGGGTGCCCCACATTTGAGTGCTACACCAAGACTCACCGTCTGTATAGTTCGGTTATTGGCGCTCGATGTCCCTGTGGTAAGGCAATGGATGAGGTTGTTGCGTGGGAGGGGGTTTCAGATGGAGGCAACAAGGATGGCGTGTTTATGAAAGGAGGGAAAAGATACATAATCACAGAAGATTTGCATGTAAGGCCATTCTATTCCATGGAGTCTGCGTTGTCTATTTTTCGAAAGCATGGGATCATAGAATCGAAGACAGTTGAGACCAAGACTGTAAACATTGGCCGCGATGAGGTTAGTGATTTATTTAACCTAATGTAGTAATCTTGTAATTTAAAGTTGGAAGAACATGCAAGTAGCCTTATAGTTTATGCCTCGCCAGTCGAATGGCTTAATTGCCAAGTATCGGAACGAATGGCTCAGAACACAACCCGAGATTCATTCTAGCATATATTAGTGAGTTCATCTTGATTCTGTTACGTCCTTCAGATACTAGATACAATAAGAACATAGATGATTCACACTAATATATGCTAGCATGAATCTTGGCTTGTGTTCTGAGCCATCCGTTCTGATCAAGCATCCATTCTGAGCCATCCGTTCTGACCCGGAGGAAGTACAGAGGTTTTCTTCAACAGACGTAGGAGAACTATAAGGATATATCTTTTCACAACATATCACCTTGTCAAAGACCCTTAATGTGACAACCATGTTACCGCGGTGTCGGAAGACTAACATGTCATAATTTTCTAAGCTGTGTGTTTTGACATAATCCTCCAAACTCTTTTCTGCTATGTAATAATGCAAGATTACTATATAGGAGGAAAGAGTTGGGAAGATTATGTCAAAACACACGGCTTAAAAACTTATGACATGTTAGTCTTCCGACACCGCGGTAACATGATATTCACATGAAGGGTCTTTGACAAGATGACATTGAAGAACAGTTTGGCAACTCTAGAGGGGGGTGAATAGAGTATATATAGAAAAATGACCAATTAAAAATAACTCTTTCACTAATAATAAATAATCAGAGTAAAGTGCAGAAAATAAAAGGAGATTAAAAGAGCATACGCAAACACAGCAATTTTAACCTGGTTTCCCTCGTGGAGGACTAGTCCAGGCCTGAGAACTCTAGCTCAGGATTAAATCCACTATTTGTGAAATAGTAGTTTACAACCCGTGCCTTTTCTTCAGAAGAGCACGTCAACTTCTAACAGATGATCGCAGTGGCGATTTGCTTGGAATTGTCCAAGCGACTTCTTTGACTCTTGCACAAGAATCCTAACTGAGAGATGCTGAGCACTCGACACTTAGGAGGCTTGTGGCTAGTAGATGGGAAGGGTATGGCTTACTTGAGCTTATAAGAGAGAAGAGAAAAGAAGATTGGATGGATTGGAATGAGAGAATTCATGCCCTATTTATAGTGTTTTTATAGGCAGAATTCGGCCAGAATTCGGGTAGGAAAATTCAAAAATTTGGCCGTTGGACAACTAGCAACCAGCTAACCCTAAAATTAGGGTTCCTGATTTCTAGGGGACAGAGTTCGGCCCGAACTCTGTGTGGAGACAGAGTTCGGCCCGAACTCTGTCTCCAGAGCACAGAGTGGTTCTAAGGGGATTTTTGGGCAGTGTTTGGTTCAGTGGAGCTTGGGATTTTGGGTAGGCTGTAGACTAAGTGTCAAGAGCTCAGCAAGACTCAGAGTACACAAGTCTAGACTCAATGAAATATAAAATACAAACTCGAAAACACACTGAGAGCCGGAGACTGAGCTGTCGTCTGTCTTGAACTGTTATGCAGACGTCGTGTGTCGTATTGAATTAATACATATATTATTTAGTCAATGTAGTCAATATTTGGTTGACTGTGACTTTGTGTCAACAATCTCCTCCATATTGATAATTGACAAAATAATATATGTATATTTAATATTCATACCTGGACACAGTTGATTATAGCAACATAGCTCCCCCATACTTGATGCCGAGCTAGAATGTAATAGCTCTCCCGTAATCAGTGAACGGTGCTGAGCTAGAAGCAATAGCTCCCCCGTAAATAGTGCATGGAACCTGTATAATATCTCCCAAAAAGCACAAACAAGCACAGAAATACGAAAAGATAGGATCTGATACCAAACAAGTATATCCAGCCATATATATCTGATACCAAACAAGTATATCCAGCCATATATATCCAGGCAGAATATACATAGTTCTCCCCCTTTTGGCAGTTAGCAATATAGACTGCAGAGAAATGAATAATAAAAGAAAACTGCAGTAGACAATTAATAGTAATACAACCACACCAAGCAGAGAAGAAACAATATAGAAATAATCAAAAGAAGTACTATCATAAAGTGTCATAACCAAATGTCAAACACACAACCAGAGTTTAAAAGCATCCAAGTACATAAAACTGAAACTAACTAACTAGAAAAGAAAATGCATCAACTAATGTCATCATCATCAGCAGCAGCAGCAGATAGTAGCCAATCTCCATCATGGAGCACGAGATGGTCCAGGAGAGTTTGAACGTCTGGGATCCACAAGAGCAGCACCCGGATCCAGGTAACGCATGACCCACGGATCATCAATGCGATATCCCTTACGATCGGGATCCCGCTGCATGGGAATGGCCATAGTAGGATAATGGGACATGGAGTACCGAATATCATGCAGCGAGTTGCAGAGTGCACTCATCTGCAGGGTAGTGCGGTAGTCCATCTGAGCCCACCGATCGGCCTTTAAGTCGAAACGATCCCGAAGCATGGTCTGGATGGAGTCAAGAGTGGCAGGTGGAGGTGGTGCATCCTGACCGAAAGGAAGGGGGTCAGACTCCGCATCATCAGAATGCTCAGAAGCCTCAGGAGAGGCGACAACTGCCTGAGTACGTCGCGCCTTGGACAGGAAAGCAGGAGCAGGCAAGAACGGACAGATATCAAGTGGTATGTTAAATGCACGAAAGATCATAGGAAGGTACAAAGGATAAACCAGAGCTCGTGGTTTCTTCCTACAGTGAATCATCCAGTCCATCATTGTACGTGGAAGATTAAAAAAAATTCCAAAGTGAAGATGATAAAGAGCAGATATCTCAAGATAAGTGATGTCATCATGGGAACCTGTTTTGGGTAAAATGGTGTTAGAGATAATCCAATGAAGATCAGAAAAAATATGGGTTGAGATATTTAGCCATGAGCTTGCGAGGACGTATGTATGGAGTACACAAATCGTCCTTGAAGCTCTCAAGGGAAATTCCGTCGGGAAAACGGAACGAGCGAGCGTCAATTAGCTTTTCCCAAGAATTGTGGTCTTGAAGATCAAGATATTCGGCTAAGTCAAAGTCATCAAAAGATATATTGATACCTGCAACTCGTGAATAAATATGGAGATCATCAAAGGTCATGTTGCAGTAGAACATTTAGACAGCATGACGATAGATAGCAGAAGTGGTAGTGACAAGCTCATCAAAACAGAGGTCATGAAATAAAGCATCATATTGAGAGAAGATAGAAAAATTAATAGGATGTCCTGCGAATACCTGACGATTCCGATAGTCACTAAACCAGTTGTTGGAGGCATCTAGTGAGACAAATAATCGGTTGTCATAGGTAGAAGGATTTCGAGGACGAGGTGGGTTGAACAATGGATGAGGTGGTTGAAGTTGTTCAATGATCTGTTCATTCGTTGGAGGAGAATCCGAAGAGGAAACACTCTCAGTTCGAATCCTCTTTCCACGATTGAACAAGCGAGGAGCCATAAAAACTTGATAGTGTGAAGTATAGAAGACAAGAATGATACCTCAAATAATCAATAAACAGTGGAAAAGAATGATGAGAAACTCCTTTCCCTTGATTTTGAGGAGTAATGGAGCACTCTAGATCAAAAACTAGGGTTAGGGTTTGAAGGAAAGAGTTTGGAGAGGTGAGGAAGGAGGCAATAGTGAAGGAGAGAGAAGAAAACCCGAGATATAAGAGAGGGTTTTCTTTGGTCGGAAGCTATATTGACCATTGGATCTAAAATGATCCAACGGCAGAGCCAGATCCCGACGCTGGAACAATTGGACCGAACTCGGCCCGAACTCTGTTGGGGGCAGAGTTCGGCCCGAGTTCTGGATTAGTGGTCCAGAACAGAAAACAGGCTGAAAAGATAGAAAAATTGGTTAAGTGTTGAAGAAAAGTGATGGTTGACGATAAAAGTTTGATGAAATCAATGAAGTACATAGAGAGGTACTCAAAAGTCAGAATGAACTTTAGAATTAAGTCGAAACAAACCATATAATAAACAAGGAAATATATTATAATTCAATATTTCAAATTTGCCATGGGTTAGCTGCAGGGGCCGGATCTCAGCTAGCGGTAGTCCTGAGGACTAGTGCACCGTGTCGCTTAGGCTTTTACGCCTTGTTGTCAGAAGGACCCTTTCGGCTTGTACCCATACCAAATTTGTCGTAAAAGAATCAAAATATACTCGATATTTACGCAGGCGAGTCTCAACTTATAACTGCTTCATCCAAAATTTCGAGTTCACGACATAGGAAATTGAAGCGCTCTTCGGATAATGGCTTAGTAAAGAAATCTGCTAGCTGATGATCAGTGTCGATAAATTCTAAGTTAATCGTGCCATTTTGCTGATGATCACGCAAAAAGTGGTGTCTGATCTCAATGTGTTTAGTGCGTGAGTGGCAGACAGGGTTCTTAGTCAAATTAATGGCACTTGTATTGTCACAGAATATAGGAATATGCATAAAAGATAACTTATAGTCTTCAAGGGTTTGCTTCATCCACAGAATTTGTGCACAACAACGCCCAGCTGCTATGTATTCAGCTTCTGTTGTGGATAGTGCGACAGAGTTCTGCTTCTTGCTAAACCAGAAGACTAAAGCTTTTCCTAATAAATGACACGTGCCGCTCGTACTTTTACGGTCGACCTTGCATCCAGCGAAGTCAGCATCGGAATAACCAATAAGATCAAATGATGTTGACTTGGGATACCATAGGCCCACTGTAACCGTACCCTTAAGGTATCGAAAGATACGCTTAACCGCGGTCATGTGTGATTCCTTAGGATTAGCTTGATATCTGCACATAGGCAAACACTGAACATGATATCGGAACGACTAGCAGTTAAAATAGAGTAAGCTGCCTATCATACCTCGATACTTACGTTGATCAACGGGTTTGCCGCTCTCATCTGGTTCGAGTTTGGTTGAAGTAGCCATTGGTGTGCTGATTGGTTTGACGTTGTCAAGATCGAACTTCTTCAGCATGTCCTTGGTATACTTCGATTGGCAGATGAAAGTTCCATTAGCCATTTGTTTCACTTGCAGACCAAGAAAGTAGTTGAGCTCTCCCATCATGCTCATCTCAAATTCTGTCTGCATACACTTGGCAAATTCTTGACAGAGGGTTTCATCAGTAGAACCAAAAATGATATCATCAACATAAATTTGAATCAACAGAATAGTGTCTTTAAAAGATTTTATAAACAGTGTAGTGTCAATTTTCCCTTTTGAAAAACCTTTCTCAAGTAAGAAGCTACTTAGCCTTTTATACCAAGCTCTGGGGGCTTGTTTGAGGCCATAAAGCGCTTTCTTTAGCTTGAACACGTGGTCGGGAAATTTGTGATTTTCAAAGCCAGGAGGTTGTTTCACATAAACTTCCTCCTTAATAAAACCATTCAAGAAAGCACTTTTCACATCCATTTGAAATAATTTAAAGTTTTGAAAATTAGCAAAAGCACAAAGCATCCGAATGGATTCTAGTCTAGCAACAGGAGCATACGTCTCATCGTAGTCGATACCTTCCTCTTGGTTGTATCCTTGAGCTACTAGACGAGCTTTGTTACGTGTGACTGAACCATCTTCATTTACTTTGTTTCTAAAAACCCATTTAGTACCAATTATGGAGTGATTAACCGGTCTAGGAACGAGTTCCCATACTTGGCTTCTCTCGAATTGGTTGAGTTCTTCTTGCATAGCAGAAATCCAAAATTCATCATTAAAAGCTTCAGAAATGTTTTTAGGCTCTACTTGTGAAATGAAGGCAGTGCTAGCAACGGAGTCTCTTAGTGATGATCTAGTAGTTACTCCACGTGAAACTTCTCCTATAACTAAATTTTCTGGATGAGAAGGTTTGAAAGAGAATTTCTTAGGCAAACCCTCCAGAGAATTAGTTTCGGTTGAAGTATTCATTGGAGTAGAAGTTGATGGCTCAACGTCATCATCAAGAGTACTTACTGCACTGTTGTCTTCATCAAAAGTCACATTTGTTGACTCTTCCACAATAAGTGAGCATTTATTAAAAACTCTATATCCCTTACTCTTGGCGACATAACCAAGAAAGATACCATCGTCAGCTTTGGCATCAAATTTGCCTAAGTTGTCTTTGGTGTTAAGGATAAAACATCTACAACCAAAAACTTTAAAATAAAAAACATTGGGGGTTCTCCCAAACCAAAGCTCATAGGGTGTTTTCTTCGTAATGGGACGAATTAGCACCCTATTCAAAATGTGGCATGCTGTACTGACAGCTTCTGCCCAAAAGTATTTCGGAAGTGAAAATTTATTCAACATGACTCTGGCCATATCGTCGAGAGTTCTATTCTTCCGCTCCACAACACCATTTTGTTGAGGAGTTCTAGGACAAAAAAATTCATGATCAAAACCATTTGTATTACAAAAATTTTCAAAATCATAATTTACGAATTCGCCTCCATGATCACTTCGGATTCGAGTAATCATGTAGCCTTTTTCGTTTTGAACTTTCTTTACAAAAACTTTGAAAACAGAGATAGCATCGCTCTTATTAGCGAGAAAGAAAACCCAAGTAAATCTCGAAAAATCATCAACAATAACAAATGTATAAAGTTTGCCACCAAGGCTAGCTATTCTACTAGGACCAAATAAATCCATATGAAGTAGTTGCAAGGGTCTAGTAGTACTTACAGAGTTGATGGAATGAAATGAGGATTTAGTTGCCTTATTTAGTTCACATTCGGCACATACCGTATCCTTTTTGAATGTAATGTCAGGCAATCCTCTCACTAGCTTCTTGGTAGAAAGCCTGGATATAGCATCCATGTTGGCGTGACCAAGACGCTGGTGCCAAAGTAGTCGTTCGTCTTTGTGGGCATATAGACATCTACCTGTATTGTTAGTATTTACAGAAAGATAGAAAATATAGATGTTGTCCTCTCTTTTCCCTTCAAAAGCAATGTCTCCTGTTGACCTATCATAGATGTAGCAACTGTTTTGTCCAAAGTTAATATCATATCCATGATCAGCAAGATGACTAATGCTGAGTAGGTTATGCTTTAAGTCGGTCACTAGGCAGACATCCTTTATTACAGGAGAAGGAGGATGACCAATGATACCATTACCTATTATGTGCCCTTTGAGATTGTTACCGAAGGATACATATCCTTCTCTCTTCATCGATAGTGATGCAAAAAGATTTGCGTCTCCCGTCATATGTCGCGAGCATCCACTATCGAGAATCCACTTACTTTCAGTTGAAGAGGGAAGGTCCACCTACATCAAGAGTAGATGTGACCTTTGGTACCCGAGTTCTTGAGGGTCCTGAAAAGTTAGTCTTTGGAAACCAAGTATATATCTTTTTATCTACAAGTCTTCTAAATTTGCACTGTGGTGAGATGTGTCCATGTAATCCACAGTAAGTACAGATAGCATTCTTATTTATACTAGGAGCATGAGAATAATATCTATAAGCAACAGGATGAGGATGGTCATGATGTGAAGAGTTAGCATGGTGATGATAATTATGCACAGAATGAATGGCATGGTGATGGTGTCTATGAGGCATATCATGATGGTATTGTCTATGATGTGTGACATGCTGATATTGTCTATATGGCATGGCATGATGATTTTGTCTATATGGCATATGATGATCTTGTCTATATGGCATTGCATGATGATCTTGTCTATATGGCATGGCATGATGATTCCTATGTGTGGAGTGATGTTGATTGTGTCTTTGTGCATGATGATTGTGTACTGAGTGAGAATTATTCTTACGTGCACGTGGTTTGTGAAAGTTTGTGTATATAAATGCATGGTTATGTGCTGCATGAGAATGACGTGGTTGACTAGCATGAGTGGTGTTGTGCCCATGTGATTGGGTTTGAGGTTGAACAACCTGTTTACCCAATTTGGTTTCTAATCTTTTAGAAACAGCTTGCAGTTCATCAACCTTAATATTTAAGCCATATATCTTAGTCATGGAAATCTTGTGTCTACTCTTTTCTTCAGCAAGCAACGTGTTGAGTGTAGTGATTTCTTGAGTTTGTTGCTCAATACGTGCTTCAGCATCATGTAAGCTTAATTTAAGCTTGGATACTTCATCAGGGTCATTAGTGGGTGTCGTGTTTCTAACATTATCAAGAAGTAAGGAAATTCTTTGTATCTCATCTTCAAGACTTTTGATTTTGTCCTTGGCATGTTTGTATTTACCGATGACCTTTTTGTGATCATCGAGTAAATCAGTGAAAGCATCGCCAAGTTCATCAAAAGAGAAGTCATCTAGAGTTTCGTTAGATACCTTGTTGGAAGTTGCCATTAGGCACACATTTGCTGTATCTTGAGGAGAGCCTTTTTCTTCCTCGGAGTCACTCGCTTCACTTTCATGCCAAATTCCTGTGTTGGCATATTTCTTTGATGAGTTCTTTTTGTATGGCTTCTCATAGCGGTTGCTCTTCTTCAAGAATGGGCAGTCTTTTCGGACATGTCCAGTCTTCTTGCAACCGTAACAGGTTGGCTCTTCTTCATCATCTTCTTGTGAATCCTTCTTCCTTCGATTGAAGCGAAGGAATTTTCTGAAGTTGCGAACCATGAGAGCTTGGTCTTCATCATCCGAGTTATCGTCTTCGGTCTCATCGTGATCAGCCCTTCGTCGATGAGCTTTGAGTGCGATCTCCCTGGTCTTCGGAGCAGGCTCTTCGAAGTCCTTGAGGTCAAGCTCGTGAGTCATGAGCTTACCCATCAAGGTCTCCATTGACATTGATGTGAGATCGTTTCCTTCTATGATGGCCGTCACCTTAGGGTTCCAAATCTTTGGTAGCCCTCTGAGCAACTTACGAATCTTCTCGTGGTTTGAGTACTGCTTTCCAAGCGAGGATAGAGGATTGATGATGTCGAGGAATTTTGTGAACATTTGAGTGATCGTCTCACTTGGCTTCATCTTGAAGGCTTCGTATTCTTGAGTGAGACGGCTTATTTTAGATTCCTTGACCTGTGTGGTTCCTTCATGCGTCACTTCTAGAAGTCTCCATACTTCATGAGCAGTGGTGCATGTAGAGACCCTGTTGAACTCATTCCTGTCTATAGCACAGAATAAAGCATTAATAGCCCTAGCATCTAGACTTGCCTGTTTCTTTTCCTCGACAGAATATTTGTCGTGTGGTTTCTCAATGAGGTCACCATCGACAACTATCCTGGCGGGCTTTTTGTAACCGTCAGTGACGACAGTCCACAGGTCAAAGTCTAGAGACTTAAGATAGAAGCTCATCCTTGTTTTCCAATATGTATAGTTAGTTCCATCAAATAGGGGAGGCCTATGAGTGGACTGACCTTCACCATGATTGGAAATCAAGGATTGTGTGGTTGCCATGGATCAGCTCTTAGGATGTTAGTCCTTAAAAAGAGAACAGAGCTCTGATACCAATTGAAGAACAGTTTGGCAACTCTAGAGGGGGGTGAATAGAGTATATATAGAAAAATGACCAATTAAAAATAACTCTTTCACTAATAATAAATAATCAGAGTAAAGTGCGGAAAATAAAAGGAGATTAAAAGAGCATACGTAAACACAGCAATTTTAACCTGGTTTCCCTCGTGGAGGACTAGTCCAGGCCTGAGAACTCTAGCTCAGGATTAAATCCACTATTTGTGAAATAGTAGTTTACAACCCGTGCCTTTTCTTCAGAAGAGCACGTCAACTTCTAACAGATGATCGCAGTGGCGATTTGCTTGGAATTGTCCAAGCGACTTCTTTGACTCTTGCACAAGAATCCTAACTGAGAGATGCTGAGCACTCGACACTTAGGAGGCTTGTGGCTAGTAGATGGGAAGGGTATGGCTTACTTGAGCTTATAAGAGAGAAGAGAAAAGAAGATTGGATGGATTGGAATGAGAGAATTCATGCCCTATTTATAGTGTTTTTATAGGCAGAATTCGGCCAGAATTCGGGTAGGAAAATTCAAAAATTTGGCCGTTGGACAACTAGCAACCAGCTAACCCTAAAATTAGGGTTCCTGATTTCTAGGGGACAGAGTTCGGCCCAAACTCTGTGTGGAGGCAGAGTTCGGCCCGAACTCTGTCTCCAGAGCACAGAGTGGTTCTAAGGGGATTTTTGGACAGTGTTTGGTTCAGTGGAGCTTGGGATTTTGGGTAGGCTGTAGACTAAGTGTCAAGAGCTCAGCAAGACTCAAAGTACACAAGTCTAGACTCAATGAAAATATAAAATACAGACTCGAAAACACACTGAGAGCCGGAGACTGAGCTGTCGTCTGTCTTGAACTGTTATGCAGACGTCGTGTGTCGTATTGAATTAATACAGATATTATTTAGTCAATGTAGTCAATATTTGGTTGACTGTGACTTTGTGTCAACAGACATGTTGTGAAAAGATATATCCTTATAGTTCTCCTACGGCTGTTGAAGAAAACCTCTGTACTTCCTCCGGGTCATGCCGCCGGCTGTGCTGCTTCCCCCTCCTTTTCCTGTCCACTTCTTCTCCCCCGACTCTACACTTGAGTTGGATGTCATATGTGGCTGAGAGAGTCAAATAAAAAGAAGGGAAGTAGGGAGGAGCAGATTAGTTCAGATCGCCATGGTGGAGGAGAGGAGAAGGAAGATGCTTGATCAGAACGGATGGCTCAGAACACAAGCCAAGATTCATTCTAGCATATATTAGTGTGAATCATCTATATTCTGTACATATGGTGTAGTATATGTTCTTATCGTATCTAGTATCTGAAGAACGTAACAGAATCAAGATGAACTCACTAATGTAATACTAAGACATCATCTACTACTATATAAGATATAGTGATAGGTTGTCGTATCATCATTGCCGAGGGATGAGGGTCGGAGGACAGTCAACTTTATCTACGGCTACATAGTTTCTGCCTCGCCAGTCGAATGGCTGCAGGAACTATGTCCTGATCACCATGTCGTACCGTAGACTAATGCAAATGGAGCTGGAAATATCCGTCGCTAACCGGTCACTAGTCCGTCGGTAACTGAGAATTTTTTTGAAAAAAAATTGCAGCACTTTTCCTGTTCACAAAAATATGCATAAACCAAACCAATATATAATGCACACCAATTATCCAACAATCACATAGACCAAATATGCACATACGAATTTAATGCACACCAATTATCCAAGAATCATATAGACCAAACCAAATTAATATAAAATAGACATCAATTATCCTGAAGAGTAACCTAATATCCGTCGTTATAATTCGATTTATCTTCAAGTGTGAGAACGGATGGCTCAGAACACAACCTAAGATTCATTCTAGCATACATTAGTGTGAATTATCTATGTTCTGTACATATGGTGTAGTATATGTTCTTATCGTATCTAGTATCTGAAGAATGTAACAGAATCAAGATGAACTCACATAATGTAATACTAAGACATCATCTACTACTATATAAGATATAGTGATAGGTTGTCGTATCATCATTGCCGAGGGATGAGGGTCGGAGGACAGTCAACTTTATCTACGGATACATAGTTTCTGCCTCGCCAGTCGAATGGCTGCAGAAACTATGTCCTGATCACCATGTCGTACCGTAGATTAATGCAAATGGAGCTGGAGCCAAAATACAGAAACCAAAATACAGAATCAAATCCCTGGAACGGATGGCTCAGAACACAACCCAACCGGAGAGGATACTCTGAGAGATCCATCTGAGTAGGACGTATACTCTGAGAGATCACCTTTACAAGAATGATATCAGTAGTGGGATTGAGTGCTGGAGGGGATATTATCAGAGTATACGTCCTACTCAGATGGGTCTCTCACCGTTACTATTTTTTTCTGACAGCATGGTGGATGTGCTCCGTCAACAGATTCTTGCTCCGAGCCAAAACTTTTCCTCGGAGCTCAAGTAGACATCCTTCGTGTAGAGCTCGAGTGAGAGGTTCCTGACAGCATGGTGGTCTCCTTTGTTAAAGTATCCGTGCTCGTCCCATAACCAATGTGGGATGAGCACGGATACTTTGACAAAGGAGACCATCATGCTATCAGGAATCTCTCACTCGAGTTCTACACGAAGGATGTCCACTTGAACTCCGGGGCAAAGTTTTGGCTCGGAGCAAGAATCTGTTGAAGGAGCACATCCACCTTGCTGTCAGAAAAAAATAGTAACGGTGAGAGACCCATCTGAGTAGGACGTATACTCTGATAATATCTCCTACAGCACTCAATCCCACTACTGATATCATTCTTGTAAAGGTGATCTCTCAGAGTATACGTCCTACTCAGATGGATCTCTCAGAGTATCCTCTAGTGATAGGTTGTCGTATCATCACTGCCGAGGGATGAGGGTCGGAGGACAGTCAACTTTATCTACGGATACATAGTTTCTGCCTCGCCAGTCGAATGGCTGCAGGGACTATGTCCTGATCACCATGTCGTAGTCCAATACAATCCAGAGATTGACACAGTTCTAGTTCATATATGTAGTCCAATACAAATAGTCTAATACAAAAATAACTCAATACAAATAGTCCAATACAAATAAGTACTAATAGCTAATGAGAACCACGCTGCTCACGCAAACGCTCAGTGATACGATCACGCAACCACCTCGAAAAAGCAAGATTTTTGGCGTGAGGAGAGATGTCGTCCCTTGCAAGGACTGCTTGAAGAGAACTCCCGGTCTCACTAGCTACCGGTACTGGATGAATAGAACTCCCGGTCTCACTAGCAACCGGTGCCACTTCCTCCTTAACTGTAGGAGGAGCCACCTCAGCATTCACTATTTTTCTCAAACGACGTGCCGCTCCTCGGGTCATGGGTGCCATCTGGTAAGATCGATAGTCACAAATAATATAATTGTAACATAAGCAAGCTAACTAAAGGAACCATCATGTAATTTGAGTACATTTTTGAAAGCTGATAAAGTATAAAAAATTCGATTTTTTGCCAAGTGTGAGAACGGATGGCTCAGAACACAACCCAAGATTCATTCAAGCATACATTAGTGTGAATCATCTATGTTCTGTACATATGGTGTAGTATATGTTCTTATCGTATCTAGTATCTGAAGAATGTAACAGAATCAAGATGAACTCACATAATGTAATACTAAGACATCATCTACTACTATATAAGATATAGTGATAGGTTGTCGTATCATCAATGCCGAGGGATGAGGGTCGGAAGACAGTCAACTTTATCTACGGCTACATAGTTTCTGCCTCGCCAGTCGAACGGCTGCAGGGACTATGTCCTGATCACCATGTCGTACCGTAGATTAATGCAAATTGAGCTGGAACTGGAGCCAAAATACAGTACTACTTCACCATGTCATACCATTTTACTCTCTCTCTCTCCTCCCCCCCTCCCCTCCGGCGCTCTCACTCTCTCCGGCACTCTCACACTACTAATTTCTATGTGTTTTAAGTGTGAGAACGGATGGCTCAGAACACAACCCAAAATTCATTCTAGCATACATTAGTGTGAATCATCTATATTCTGTATACATATCGTGTAGTATATGTTCTTATCGTATCTAGTATCTGAAGGATATAACAGAATCAAGATGAACTCACTTAATGTAATACTAAGACATCATCTACTACGATATAAGATATAGTGATAGGTTGTCGTATCATCATTGCCGAGGGATGAGGGTCAGAAGACAGTCAACTTTATCTACGGCTACATAGTTTCTGCCTCGCCAGTCGAATGGCTGCAGTGACTATGTCCGGATCACCATGTCGTACCGTAGATTAATGCAAATGGAGCTGAAAATATCCGTCGCTAACCGGTAACTAGTCCGTCGCTAACTGAGATTGTCATATACACATATGTATATCACAGCTAGATGTATAGATATATACATCTATACAGAAGCACACAACTGATAGAACTCGCACTGTCCTTGAGACAGTGACCATATATACACCATGAATCCAAACCCCATATTCACATTTACTAATCCAAACACCACCAAACTAATGGAACACCCAATATGGATAACACATTATTTAGCCAATATATAAACTCAGATGAATTTGAGAAGCAAAGCCACCCGCCGCCCCCGACCAAAGCCCGCCGCCCCAAGCCAGCCGCCCAGTCCAGTAGTTCGGTTGCATATATATATGAAGAGTGCTTATGGCTGTGCGTCGGTTGCAAATAGCCCCGACGCCCCTGCCCCAAGCCAGCCGCCCAGCCCCTGACGCCGTCGCCAGAAGCCCACCGCCCAGCCCCCGACGCCGCCGCCCCAAGCCCACCGCACAGCCCCCGACCCAAGCCAGCCGCCCAGCCACCGACGCCCCAGCCCCAAGCCCGCCTCCCAGACCCCGACGCCCCCGCCCCAAGCCCACCGCCCAGCACCCGACCCAAGCCAGCCGCCCAGCCCCCGACACCCCCGTCCTAAGCCAGCCGCCCAGCCCCCGACGCCGCCGCCCCAAGCCCACCGCCCAGCCCCCGACCCAAGCCAGCCGCCCAGCCCCCGACGCCCCAACCCCAAGCCCGCCTTCCAGACCCCGATGCCCCCGCCCCAAGCCCACCGCCCAGACCCCGCCCCAAGCCAGCCGCTCAGCCCTCGACGCCGCCGCCCCAAGCCCACCGCCCAGCCACCGACCCAAGCCAGCCGCCCAGCCACCGACGCCCCAGCCCCAAGCCCGCCTCCCAGACCCCGACGCCCCCGCCCCAAGCCCACCGCCCAGCCCCCGACCCAAGCCAGCCGCCCAGCCCCCGACGCCACAACCCCAAGCCCGCCTCCCAGACCCCGAGAGAGAGAGAGAGAGGAGAGGACGCCGACGTCGACGACGACACCGACGCCGATCACCGAAGCCGACACCGGCGAGAGAGAGAGAGAGAGAGAAAGAGGAGAAAGAGTGAATTTGGGGGGAATGCGAAAAGTTTCCCCCGCCGTTTCATTTAAAGTCTGGTACGTATATATAGCGACAGACTAGCGACGGATTAAAACCCGTCGTCCAGTAGTCGCCCTGTTTGATACGTGTCGACTGAATATCCGTCGCTACGTAGTCGAAGAAATATTCCGCCAAATTCCTACACAATTCCTGCCAAATAATCGACTACGTAGCGACGACTCGACATCCGTCGCTATAATACCGACAGCCTAGCGACGGATATGCGACCTTTCCTCCCCCTAAAATTAAAATAAAAATGACAAAGGCGTGTGGTCGATAATCAGTCGGTGTGCGGCCATGAAGCCGTCGCTAACGCCGACGGAAAAATTTCGTCGCTAAATATCCGTCGCTAATTTAGCATATTTTGGTAGTGACTTTCCATATCCGCCTACGATATCCGATAAATATCCGATAAGACATCCTTATACGTAATCATATCCGAAATTTCGGATATTATCGAATCGAATGCGGATCGAATGCGGATTTTCGGTCTACCATTTACAGGCCTACATGAACCTCGGATAAAGGTCCGGCATGTCCTCTTAACTAGACAATTGTCTTCTTTGAAATAAATGGCTAGTTCGACTCCTTCACACACACACACACACACACACACACACACACACACACACACACACACACGCAGAGAGAGACCTCTCGAAGTGATAATTACAAAAAAGAAAAATAGTCTTCTTTCACGTACGAGCAATGCTATTCTTACAACCGCCACGCGGCGGTCTTCCATTGGAGGAGGAGGAGGGAAGAGAGGGGACCCGGCGGGCCCATGTTAGCACGGGAGAGAGAATGATTGTAAGTGTTGGAGTGGGAGGGGTTCCCAACCTATGTGGAGAAGACTCCGGAGTGCGACGAGCGCCGTCCGATGTCGGAGAAGCTCGGGAAGTAGGCGACGGAGTTGCTGCTGCTGCTGCTGGAGCTGCTGGAAGCAGGGGATCCGAGTTCGGACCGAACTCGGTCCCAGGCCGAGTTCTGGCCGAACTCGGTCTGGCCGTTCTAGGGTTTGGCCAGTAGGTGCTGGTTGCCCCACACAGAGTTTTGGTCGAACTCTGTGTCGTCGGGGGCTAAAGCGGGATTCTGGATGAGTTTTCATCATTGGATCTAATCCAACGGTCCAGGTTGGCTGCAGGATTAGGGAGTTATATTGGGATTTCCCAACCCTAATTTATAACGCAACGCATTGGACAACACAAGTTTGAGAGAGGAAGGAGGCAAGAGTGCCATTACAACTTCGGAGAAGAAGACGGAGGATTGAAGGTCGCTATTCGAAGGAGATCGTGTTCGGGTAATCTCTACTCGTCGTTCTCGCTCTTCGTAGCCTTGTAATCATTGTTCTTATCTCTGAGTGTTGTGGGGATCCGATTTGGATCGGGAGGAGTTTGTAGAGGGTGTAATTCTTCTATTCCATTAGTGGAGGCTTCTCAGGGTTGGACTCCGATCGTCCCGTGGTTTTTCCCGCAAGGGTTTCCACGTCAAAAATTCTATGTGTCTGCGTGGATTATTTTTTGTGTGATTGTTTTTGGGTTCGTGCGTTGTATTGCTCGGTCCTCTCGCAGGTACTCTCCGGTTTGGGGAAAGGTTTCCGCGTTTCTTTCCCAACAGAGTGGTATCAGAGCTTTGGGTTCAAAGGGTGTCAGGAGTTGACAGAGGAACCAGAGAGGAGAGATGGACGCGAAGCCGGTGCGCATGGTGAACCTTAATGGCACAAACTATCATTATTGGCGGAGCAAGATGAAGGATTTGCTATTTGTCAAGAAGCTGCATCTACCCGTGTTTGCATCCGAGAGGCCCAGTGATAAATCCGAGGAGGACTGGACATTCGAGCATATACAGGTGTGCGGGTACATACGGCAGTTTGTTGATGAGAACGTGTACAACCACGTTGCCAATATTGAGCACGCGAAGACGTTGTGGGATAAGCTGGAATCCTTGTATGCGAAGAAGACCGGGGTAAACAAGTTGTTCCTGATCCGAACGATGATGGGTCTGCGGTACAAGGATGGGGCGTCTATTTCGGATCACTTGAGTGAGTTTCAGGGCGTGGTTGACCAGCTATCTTCTATGGGAGTCAAGTTCGACGACGAAGTTCAGGGACTGTGGCTGCTGTGTACATTGCCAGACTCGTGGGAGACCGTACGAGTATCTATGATCGCTTCTGCTCCAGAGGGCGTGGTCAGTGTGGAGTTTGCCAAGAGCGGGGTGTTGAATGAAGAGATGCGGAGACGTTCTCAGGGCACTTCATCCACATCCCACCACTCAGAGGCACTTGTTTCAGAGAGCCACGGAAGGGGCAAAAGCAGGGGTCCAGGTGGTGGCAGAGACAAGAGCAGGGGAAAGTCCAAGGGTCGTTACGAGGACTCGGAGTGTTACCATTACGGTAAGAAGGGCCATATCAAGCGGAATTGTTTCGCTTAGAAGAGAGAGAAGAAGGGCGACAAGGGGAAGCAAGAAGAGAACACTACAGCGGCGGCCTCGGTGCATAGAGGCGATGTGATCGTCATAGGTGATGAGGTCATTACTAACCTCGCCTGCGATGACAATTCTTGGCTGGTGGACTCAGGGGCTTCAGCACATGTATCTCACAATAGGGCACTGTTTGCCACTTACACTACAGGCGACTGTGGAGTGTTGAAGATGGGCAACGGAGATGTGTCGAAGGCGGTTGCCGTTGGAGATGTGCATTTGAGAACGAAGACGGGTGTGGTTCTTGTTCTCAAGGATGTTCGTCATGTCCCTGATATCCGTTTCAACCTGGTGTCGGTTGGAAGGTTGGATGACGAGGGATTCTTCAGTCTCTTCGGGAACAGTTCGTGGAAGCTTTCCAGAGGTTCGATGGTGATTGCCAGAGGAAGCAAGAAGTCCGGTCTCTACTATATGGAGGGGAGCGCTGAGGGGGCACAGGAGGTGAACGCAGTCAGTGATGCGTCTACCGAGTTGTGGCACAGACGGCTCGACCATATCAGCGAGAAGGGGATGAGCTACTTGGTGAACATGAAGGTGATTCTAGGGCTCAAGTCTACAAAGTTGGAGAAATGCACGCACTGTTTAGCTGGAAAGCAAAATAGGGTGTCTTTCCAAAGTCACCCAAGTTCGAGGAAGCCGGCGTTGCTCGAGTTGATTCACTCGGATGTCTGCGGTCCTATGAAGGTAAAATCTCTTGGTGGTGCTTCTTACTTTGTGACTTTTATTGATGACTGTTCCAGGAAGGTTTGGGTCTATGCCTTAAAGACCAAGGATCAGGTGCTGCCTACTTTCAAGGAGTTTCAGGCCTCTGTTGAAAGGGAGACGGACAAGAAGTTGTTGTGTGTTCGGTCCGACAATGGCGGCGAATACATCGGTCCCTTTGATGCGTATTGCAGAGAGCAAGGGATACGACACCAGAAGACTCCGCCCAAGACACCTCAGCTCAATGGTGTAGCGGAGCGCATGAACAGGACACTGATGGAGAGGGTACGGTGTTTGCTGTCAGAAGCAAACTTGTCGGACAGTTATTAAGGTGAGGCTCTTCTCACAGCTGCTTATATTATTAATTTGTCTCCTAGTGCTCCTTTGCAGGGTGATGTGCCTGACAAAGTATGGTACGGCAAAGAGCCGTCATACAATCACCTGCGGGCGTTTGGTTGTAAAGCCTTCGTGCATGTACCGAAGGACGAGAGGACCAAACTTGAGCCGAAGACGAGGCGATGCATCTTTGTCGGCTTTGGTCGGGATGAGTTTGGCTATAGACTCTACGACCCAGTGGAAGGAAAGCTCTACAGAAGCAGGGACGTGGTGTTCGTCGAGGATCAGACCATGACCAACACTCAGGATTCCGAGACGCCTTCTGAGGCTGAGGAATTGCCTGAGTTAGAGTCATTTCGCTTCGAGCAGTTTCCAGAGGACATCGCAGAGGATCCAGTTATGGGGGAGCCGGTACATGGAGTTGCTCCCAACCTTGATCATCAGCCTGCTGATGGTGGTCAGGGTGTCCCTCAGGAGGATGAGCATGCCGGAGAGGTAGTTCCTGAAGGGGCGGAGGCTGTCGGTATACAGCCAGCACCAGTGGCTCCACTGAGAAGGAGTGACAGGGATCGTCGACCATCTACGAGATACTCACCGGATGAGTATGTGCTATTGACTGACGGAGGGGAGCCCGAAAGTTTTGCAGAGGCTATGGAAGACGAACACAGGCAGGAGTGGATGGTGGCTATGCAGGAGGAGATGAGTTCCTTGCACACCAATTCCACTTATGATCTGGTGCGATTGCCAAAGGGCAAGAAGGCTTTGAAGAATCGATGGGTGTTCAGAGTGAAGCAGACGGAAGATGCTACTCGCCCTCGATACAAAGCGAGGCTGGTAGTCAAAGGCTACGGTCAGCGGAAAGGCGTGGATTATGATGAGATCTTTTCGCATGTCGTCAAGCATTCGTCTATTCGGGTGGTGCTAGCATTAGCAGCCAGTTTCAACTTGGAGGTCGAGCAGATGGACGTGAAGACGGCATTCCTCCACGGTGATCTTGAGGAGGAGTTGTACATGGAGCAGCCAGAGGGATTCTGTGAGAAGGGTAAGTCACATTTGGTCTGCCGGTTGAGGAAGAGCTTGTATGGTCTGAAGCAGGCTCCGAGGCAGTGGTACAGGAAGTTCGAGTCGTTTATGGGGGAGCATGGTTATGCACGGACGACGTCGGATTATTGTGCATTTGTGAGGTATTTTGTCGATGATGATTTCATCATTTTGTTGTTCTATGTAGATGATATGCTATTAGTGGGTCGGAATGCCACTAGGATAGCGGAGTTGAAGCGCCAGCTGGGCACGGCCTTCTCTATGAAGGATTTGGGCGCGGCGAAGACTATTCTTGGGATGGAGATCAGCCGAGAGAGAGAGTCCAAGCTGCTACACTTGTCCCAAAAGAAGTACATTCACCGGGTACTTCAGCGTTTCGGGATGGACGGGTCGAAGAAAGTGAGTTCTCCCCTCGCGGCTCACTTTAAGCTCACTGAGGAACAGTGTCCATCTACCGAGGACGAAAAGGAAGATATGGAGCGAGTTCCATATGCCTCAGCTGTGGGAAGCCTTATGTATGCTATGGTGTGTACGAGGCCAGATATTGCTCATGCAGTTGGTACGGTTAGCAGGTATCTTTCAAATCCTGGAAGGGTACATTGGAGTGCGGTCAAGTGGATTCTACGATATCTTCAGGGCACTGCTGGTTGGAGACTTTCCTTTGGTGGTGACGAGCCGAAGCTGGTTGGGTATACCGACGCTGATATGGCTGGAGATGTAGACACGAGACGATCGACTTCGGGCTACGTGATGATGTTTGCGGGAGGAGCAGTATCGTGGCAGTCGCGGTTGCAGAAGTATGTTGCCTTGTCGACGACAGAGGCAGAGTACATTGCGGCGACGGAGGCTTGCAAGGAGCTGTTGTGGATGAAGAAGCTGTTGCAGGAAATGGGACTGAAGCAAGAGCAGTATACTTTGCTTTGCGACAGTCAGAGTGCTATTCACCTGGTGAAGAATCAGACGTTTCATAGCCGGTCCAAGCACATCGAGACTCGGTATCATTGGATACGCGATGTGGTTGAGAAGAAGGACGCGAAGCTTGAGAAGGTGCATACAGACGACAACGGAGCTGATATGTTCACGAAGATTCTACCAAGGGGGAAGTTTGAGTACTGCAGGCAGATCGTCGGGATGACGACGTCCTCCCCATAGTTGTGAAGGGGGAGATTTGTTGGAGTGGGAGGGGTTCCCAACCTATGTGGAGAAGACCCCGGAGTGCGACGAGCGCCGTCCGATGTCGGAGAAGCTCGGAAAGTAGGCGACGGAGTTGCTGCTGCTGCTGCTGGAGCTGCTGGAAGCAGGGGATCCGAGTTCGGGCCGAACTCGGTCCTAGGCCGAGTTCTGGCCGAACTCGGTCTGGCCGTTCCAGGGTTTGGCCAGTAGGTGCTGGTTGCCCCACACAGAGTTCTGGCCGAACTCTGTGTCGTCGGGGGCTGAAGCGGGATTCTGGATGAGTTTTCATCATTGGATCTAATCCAACGGTCCAGGTTGGCTGCGGGATTAGGGAGTTATATTGGGATTTCCCAACCCTAATTTATAACGCAACGCATTGGACAACACAAGTTTGAGAGAGGAAGGAGGCAAGAGTGCCATTACAACTTCGGAGAAGAAGACGGAGGATTGAAGGTCGCTATTCGAAGGAGATCGTGTTCGGGTAATCTCTACTCGTCGTTCTCGCTCTTCGTAGCCTTGTAATCATTGTTCTTATCTCTGAGTGTTGTGGGGATCCGATTTGGATCGGGAGGAGTTTGTAGAGGGTGTAATTCTTCTATTCCATTAGTGAAGGCTTCTCAGGGTTGGACTCCGATCGTCCCGTGGTTTTTCCCGCAAGGGTTTCCACGTCAAAAATTCTCTGTGTCTGCGTGGATTGTTTTTTGTGTGATTGTTTTTGGTTTCGTGCGTTGTATTGCTCGGTCCTCTCGCAGGTACTCTCCGGTTTGGGAAAAGGTTTCCGCGTTTCTTTCCCAACAGTAAGATGGTTGTAGGCATTTGGTTGTAACCTTGCATTTTTTTCTGTTCACGCAAACAAGAATAGCAACAGAAAGATTAACCCTGGGTGAAATTAGCACCAAAAAAAAAATTAACAAAAATACACAAAGCCCAAACCACCATTAATCAATCAATCAATCATGCATCTAGCTCTTCCTCTTTAGAGAAGAAGGAGATTTTTGAAGCACAATCTCCCCGAACTCGAATCTCCACAAATTGCCATCCCCATCTCTCGCTATGGGCACTGCGTACCAAAACATGGCTACGCAGCATATAGCAAACACCCTCCCAAGCAGCAGGCAAGCCAGCACCAGAACCACCACCAGCTGCCAGTAATGAACATTCCAATAGAACGTCAGCTTTCTACAATTCTTGATCTTCGTCGGCCCCTCCTTGTGGCAATTCATGATCACTGCAGTATCAGGTTTCGGGACTAATTCCTCCTTCGTCGTCGTCGGCTCGATCGCTTCGGATTCCTCCTGAACCTGCTGCAGCGGCGGATTACGACTACTCGGGCGGGCGGCGGCGACGGCGTTGGCTGCGGCGGGCTTAGTACGGGTAGTCCTCGGCTGATGCTTCGGCCGGACGACTATCGGGACCCAGTCGTTGGTGGTGGTGGAGTACTTGAACCGCACCACGGTGTCGTCGTCGCCGCCGCCGCCTTGAGAGGAGCCCGTCCGGGCCATGATCCTCTTCTTCTTCGCTTCGAGCTCGGAGAGGACCACCGAGAACTTGTCTCGGCCCACATTGGAGTAAGGGTTCTTGTCGTCGGCTCGAGACATGATATTGCTCTCTCTATACTTAATTATTATGATCAATAAGAATAATTAAGACTACAGAGAGAGAGAGTTGGTATTTATATTTTTGTTTTGTAGGGATGACTTGGTAATCAAGAATTAATTACTTGGAAGTCTCCTCTCCTCTCCTCCGGAACAAAAAAAATAAAAAAAAAATAAAATTATGCTATTTGGCTCCCAAAATATTTGGGTGATGACATCTCCGGCATTTGACATGACAGATGACATAACAGCTGACATGGCAAATTTTAATCCAAAAAATTAATTATCCAAATTTTTTTAATGTTAATGTTAATATTAATATTAATATTAATATTAATATTAATTTTAATGTTAAGGTTAATTTTAATGATAATTATCATGTTAATTTAATGTTAATTTATTAATTTACTATTAATTTTAATTTAATATTAATTTTATTGATAAATTTTGTATGTCAGCTGCCATATCAGCAACCATGTCATCTGCCACATAATGGAAGATGCTATCACCCAAATATTTTGGGAGCCAAATAGCATTTTTTTTTTTAAAAAAAACTTTGATACAGAAGGAGATATCAAAGTTTTGATACAACCTATTACCTATATATGACAGGTGGGTCCCTTCTCTTTTTTGTAAAACGTGTAAACATATATATATATACATAAACTTTAAGAAGAGCCCAGTTACGCTGGCCCAGTTACGCAGCCCAGTGCGTGCAGTGTGCGCAGCGTGCGTAGAGTACGCAGTGTCCGCAGCGTACGCAGTGTGCGTAGAGTGCGTAGTGTGCGTAGGGTGCGTAAAGGGGCTGTGTGCGTAAAGTACAAATTACGCTGGTTACGTGAGTGGCACAACTTGCAGCAGAACGTGTCTTTACATGTTCTGAGCGGTTGCTCCATGTTCGGGGTGGTAACTACCACGTCCCTAACATTGTGTTAACCGGGCAGTTGTTGCTGGGGCTTATATAAGGCCTCCTCCTTCTCTCTCACAGGTTAGAACTAATACACAGGTAGTAGACAGAAAGTTTACAAGTATTTAGAATCTGTGTGAGAGAAGAGAGGTATTGTACCAGCGTTGAGTTTTGCACGGGAGTTCGTGTTCATCCGAGGAGTCAGAAGAGCAAGAGTGTTCCAAGTTCTCCGATGAACTTGCTGGTTCTTGGAAGCTATTCGTGTGGGGCGAATAAAGCTTTGAGCAACGGTGATCATTCACCCCAGCAGGAGTTGTTCCATCTTTCGCCTGTCACCTTCTTCGTTTAACAGAATTCTATTAGCGCACCTTCTGTGAAGTGTAGCACTAGTGAAAATTCTCTTACGTACCTTCTGTGAAGTGTTACGTTCTGTGCACCTTCTGTGAAGTGTAGGACTAGTGAAATTTCTCTTACGTACCTTCTGTGAAGTGTTACGTTCTGTGCACCTTCTGTGAAGTGTAGCACTAGTTGAAATTTCTCTTACGTACCTTTTGTGAAGTGTTACTTAATAACGATTGTTTGTACAATTGTTACGAAATTTCAGTTTTCCATCAAAAAATTGTGCTCTGGCAATAACAATATATATATATATATATATATATATATATATTGAAAAAAGATATATATATTGAAAAAAGATAATTGTGGCGAAAAAAAAAAAATATATATATATATATATATTGAAAAAAGATAATTGTGGCGAACGTTCCTATCGGTGACCACTCGGACCGCATATATCTCTCTTAACCACTAGACTAAGGTCATTTGCTATATATATATGTGTGTGTGTGTGTGTGTGTGCGTGTGTGTGTGTGTTTGTGTGTGTGTGAGTGTGTGTGTGTGTGTCTTTGAATGGATCATAATTCAGTGACTCCATTTTAATTTTACTAGATTAGTGTGGCTGAGGTGTGTGTATATTGACTAAATCCTGTAGGTTGTCCAATTAAATTAAACATTTCTTAGTTGGACGTGTTTGTTTATGGAAATATATCGTAAGCAAAAAGTTATGTTTAATTATTTGGGAACTTAATTATGTGGTTGAATGGGAAAGATAAAGTATATAGTAGAATACTTAGAAGGGTTTTGTACATACAAGACTTTTTAAATTTTGCTCCTTGCAGCCTAGGTCTTTTAAATTTTGCTCAATGCAAAGTAACCATGTTTGGTTCACTGTAATATAGTCGTAATCTCAATGTAATCAAATGAAAAAAAATTATACTATTTTTAAATTTTGCTCATTTTAATCTAAATTTTTTCAATATTGCACTTAAAATTTTGGATGTAATTATAAGTTTGTAATTATGAATTCTTTCTACTTCAAACTTCTTTGTAAATAGTTTTTATTTTTTTTCTCAACAAAAACAAACACACATCAAAAATTCTAAAGACATATATATAACAAAACATAACTTAAAAATATTTAAGTTGTATTTAAAATATTTTAATATAATTTAAAATTTTATCTAATTATTTAACAATATATTATAGATTTTTTGTAGTGACGTGAACGTGACTTGTGGTGAATAATTATCTCAAATTTAAAATTCAAACAGATTTCAAATTTTAACCAAATTACAAAATATCTATAACTAATTAAATTACAAAAAAATGATAATAAACTAGATGACAAAATTATTTTTAAAATTTTTGAATTAATTAATTATTAAATATAATTAAATAATTGAAAATTTTAGGATAATTACAAGTATCTACAGTAGACAATCAGATAATGCCAAGTGTCACAAACTCTGATAGTATTTTTTATTTGTAAGTATAGATTTGATTGGGTCGACCTCCTGGTCTACATAAAATAAAGATTCAAAACATAAGCAATCAGTAATGATTGTATAATATTGCAATGCGTTAACAATTTAATTAGTAAAGTTTTTTTTAAGTGTTCTTTTCTCACGAGAAAATTTCCAAACCGACTAACAACGTATAGGAGAAAATTTGAATCGTGCTCATCTTCACTAGACCTCCAAGTATACCCAACAGGCCCGCAGACATTTAATTAGTAGATAACTGATGCTATATTATTAACTATCCAATTTATAGTTGTTGTGAATTAAACTGAAAATTAGAACAAAAGCAAGAATACTCAATTTGCGACTGAGGAATGATATAATTTTTTGAACGATTCTGGATTTGGTTCTCCAATTTATTGACTTATTCAACAAATATACTTGAACATATTTTTCTAGTTTTATCCCACAGACGATGCGGCATCTTTGTTGAATATTTATATTTGAACAAAACAGACATTACATTACACACTAATAATATGTCAAACTTTGAAACAAGTATCAATAATCATATTTTTTGCACATACCAAATAGTTGAGTATAGATACTAGTATATATATATATATATATATATATATATACGTTCACATATATTTTAATCATTTATTGATTAATTTTTTCTATACTTGAAAACAGAAAACTATATTTTACTTAGTTTTTTTCCCTAGTCAGCTAGCTTCCCTTGTTAAATTTAGTAAAAAAAATTAATTAGTAAAATCAGGTAAAACATGTGGAAGAAAAAAAAATCATGACAATTTTTTAAATTATACAGTAGTGAAGATTAATTAACGGTTGTTCTCTTTCTCCTGTAGTGTCGGGCTTTAGATGATGAGATCTGAGACGAACCATAAAAGTGGTTCACTCAAAGCTTAATATACAATTTTTTTTTCGTCTAAGGATATGATATGATAGTATTATCAACAAAAATAAAAAAATAAAAAAATAAAATAATTAACATAATACGATATCCAAAATAATATTTGTTATAATAAAATACTAATAAAACTAAATCCAAACAAAAATAAACATAAAACTAAAGCCCTATATATCTAGATATCTAGATTCAAAATTAATGTTGTAACTTGTTATTCCGACTAATAACGGAAGGGTAGAGAAAATTGAGAGCGATGGAAGGGGAGAGAATTTTGATAGCGACTGCAACAAATTTTTTTTTTTATTCTGACTAACTGACTTGTCTCTTGGTATTATAGTATGTGACGTTTAGATATCCTTTAACAAAAAAAAATCTTTTATTTTGCGGACTAAAAGTACTAAAATGAGTTTTTTGGACTCTAGTTCATACATTAAATAATATTAAAAAAATCTGAAACTCTCTAAAATTTTGGACCCATCTCATGAACCTCAGCCTGTCAATGGTAGCTTATCGGTCGGATGTTGGCATTACCATATCCGAACCAATAGCTATCAGATGGAAGTTTTGACTCCCATATCCGTTACCGATAACTTTAACAGATATCGGATAATATCCGAATCAATAAACCACACATTCCAAAAAAAATGAATAATGAAGTATGAAAGTAGCCAAACATAAATAGAAAAAATATCAGATCAAGTTCAAAAAATTAGAATGAGAGAAATCAAACACACAAAAAGAGAGAGAAAACCGGAGAAGAAAAATATACCTAGAATGAAGATCCGAACGGCTTGTGCCTATGTGCTTCATAGCCTTCCTTAAGTTTGGGGAGAGAGAGAGAGAGAGAGAGTCTCTTTTAGTTTTAGGATTTTAGAGTCTCATTTAGGTCCTTTGTGATTCTATCAAATGTAATCTACGTTGTTCATATTTATAATAAAAATATATTATATTTATTTAATTATCCTATTTTCGGTTCGGATGTTATCGGCCCGGATATGACACTTTCCGTATCCGCATCCGATATCCGATAAGCATCCGATAAATAATCTCTATACGTAATCATATCCGAAATTTCGGATGTTATCGGTTCGAATGCGGATCGAATGCGAATTTTCGGTCTACCATTAACAGGCCTACATAAACCTCGTATAAAGGTTTCGACATGTCCTCTTAACTAGACAATTATCTTCTTTGAAATAGATGACTGGTTCGACTCCTTCAGAGAGAGAGAGACACACAGAAAGACCTTCTCGAAGTGATAATTAAAAAAAAAAAGTCTTCTTTCACGCACGAGCAATGCTATTCTTACAACCGCCACGCGGCGGTCTTCCACTAGAGGAGGAGGAGGGAAGAGAGGGGACCCAGCAGGCCGAGAGAGAAGGATTGTAAGATGGTTGTAGGCATTTGGTTGTAAACTTAGCATTTTTTTATGTTCACGCAAACAAGATTAGCAACAGAAAGATTAACCCTGGGTGAAATTAGCACCAACAAAAAAAAATTAACAAAAAATACACAAAGCCCAAACCACCATTAATCAATCAATCATGCATCTAGCTCTTCCTCTTTAGAGAAGAAGAAGGTTTTTGAAGCACAACAATCTCCCCGAACTCGAATCTCCACAAATTGCCATTCCCATCTCTCGCTATGGGCACTGCGTACCAAAACATGGCTACGCACCATATAGCAAACGCCCTCCCAAGCAGCAGGCAAGCCAGCACCAGAACCCCCACCAGCTGCCAGTAATGAACATTCCAATAGAACGTCAGCTTTCTACTCTCCGTCGTCGGACCCTCCTTGTGGCAATTCACGATCGCTGCAGCATTAGGTTTCGGGACTAATTCCCCCTTCGTCGTCGTCGGCTCGATCGCTTCGGATTCCTCCTGAACCTGCTGCAGCGGCGGATTACGACTACTCGGGCGGGCGGCGGCGACGGCGTTGGCTGCGGCGGGCTTAGTACGGGTGGTCCTCGGCGGATGCTTCGGCCTGACGACTATCGGGACCCAGTCGTTGGTGGTGGTGGAGTACTTGAACCGCACCACGGTGTCGTCGTCGCCGCCGCCGCCGCCTTGGGAGGAGCCCGTCCTGGCCATGATCCTCTTCTTCTTGGCTTCGAGCTCGGAGAGGACCACCGAGAACTTGTCTCGGCCCACATTGGAGTAAGGGTTCTTGTCGTCGGCTCGAGACATGATATTGCTCTCTCTGTACTTAATTATTATGATCAACAAGAATAATTAAGACTACAGAGAGAGAGAGAGTTGGTATTTATATTTTTGTTTTGTAGGGATGACTTGGTAATCAAGAATTACTTACTTGGAAGTCTCCTCTCCTCTCCTCGGGAACAAAAAATAAAAAATAATGCTATTTGCCTCCCCAAATATTTGGCTGATGACATCTTCCATTATTTGGTATCTGACATGACAGATGACATAACATGGCAAATTTTAATCCAAAAAATTAATTATCCAAATTTTTTTAATGTTAATGTTAATATTAATATTAATGTTAATATTAATTTTAATTTTAATATTAATTTTAAGGTTAATTTTAATGCTAATTATCATGTTAATTTAATGTTAATTTATTAATTTACTATTAATTTTAATTTAATATTAATTTTATTGATAAATTTTGTCATGTCAGCTGCCATGTCAGCAACCATGTCATCTGTCACATAATGGAAGATGGTATCACCCAAATATTTTGGGAGCCAAATAGTATTTTTTTTTTTTAACTTTAATACAGTTTTGATATAACCTATATATGACAGGTGGGTCTCCTCTCTTTTTTGTAAAACGTGTACACATATATATACATAAACTTTAAGAAGAGCTCACATGTCATACATATAGATTGTATCTAAACTTTAATACCCTTTCTGTATCAAAGTTCCGAGTATTGCCAATTGATCAATAAATATTAATGTTCCATCAAAAATAATCAGCCTCCCGAGTGAAAACGTGAGAGTCAAAGTCTTGGAATTGAATGTCCAAAAAGTTTGCTGCCGCCATTTATCTGACGAGATCAATTTTGCACATGAATTGAATCGTTCTCATGAATCAGATTAGATTAAAAGAGACTTCGTTTTTGTGGGTTATGTCTCTATCTCTACTATTATTATAAAACGGTATCAAGACGACTTGTGTATAAAAAATACAAAATAAAACAATTTCCAAACTAAGTTTCAATAGTAATTTAAATTTTTTTTAAAAAAATAATAAAATTACTTAATATTACCTAACTACATATATATCTCTACTAATATAATGCCACTTTGGAAACGGCTAAAAATTGTGCCGTCCAAACCATTTGTAAATACTCTTAACTTTTTCTTCTTTTCTTCTGGATAATCAAAATCCTCTCTTTTATTCGTATATAATCGTAACAAAATATAATTAAAATATAAATAAATTTATACAAATTCTAATTAAAATATAAACATCTCTACTAAACAAGTTATGGCCTAGTGGTAACAACGAAAGTCCCGCCGCGGAAGGTAGAGGTTCGAATCCCCCTTGTTTGTTTCTTCAAAATGGCTCAAAATTGAGTCGTCAAACCATTTATAAATACTCTATTAATTATTATTTTTAAAAATGAACTAATTATTTAACTACCTAATATGATTTACTTATAGCTAAACAACTCTAATTCAAATGGTTAAAGTAGGAGGCATTTTTCTTGGTTGACTGAGTTCCATTCATAGAAACGACAACATTTATAATAAATTTATATTTAATTTTACTTTAAACATTGTTTTTCTAACGTGCACCTATAACAAACTCTAATATATATATATATATATATATATATATATATATATATATATAAAATAAATTTTAATTTAAATATATTTAAATAGTTTAACTATTTTTTAATAATATTAGAAGAAGAAAAATTATCTTATTTATAAGACACGTGAATTTACTTAGTGAGATGAGTTAAGAATACCTGAATACGTACACAGGTTGGTTGGTTGCCAAAATTGTCTGTCCATCAAGTCTAAGTCGGTTAACTTGCAGACGTGCACGGTGCAACCTATTTCCTTTTATGGAAATGTAGCAAAGAGCTTTTACTTCATTTGGGCCTTAGCCTGGCTGGGACGGGGGCAGTGGAATTGGTTGTTGAAAAATGTAAGTCGCAAAACCAACAGAGTTTCTGTACGTTGGGCCCCATCAACCTATATTAAGGTTTGTCTTCGAATGTGATTTTGTAGATTGAACCCAATGGGCTGGCTCCCTCAAGTGATCCAGAATTGGAAATTTGACTTGCCCGAAAAACACCCAAGTTTACGAGCATAGTGACCATGATTTACGTCCAGTCCAGTCCAGTCCAGCACTTCTAGCTCATATGGAAAGTAGTACGGACATCAGACTGGACTGGTAGGATTTGAACCCTCTAACCGCAAGAATATATAGATGTGTGTGGGCTGTAATAAAATATATATATATACCGTGATTTGTATTCATGTTGGATAAAGCTAGAGTGTCTGTGTCCGTCCGTCAAGTAACCTAAACCTAGTTTCTGTTACTGAAGTTCAAATCAACCCGTATAAATTTTTATTGGGTTATTTAGTTTTATGGTCTCGTATAATATTAGACATTTACGTTCAGGACACTATATTGTCCAGAAGATGGTTTGGACCTCGTTCTAATGTTAACTTGAGATGATCATTAGATCTAATTTACGTCTCTATATTAATATTCAGAAAATTGTTTAGTTTTAGGATCTCCTATAATATTTAAAATTTGCGTTGTTTAGGTCTTCAATTTGGACGGTCAGGACGAAATCCAGTCTGATTTTTGTTAGAGTTTGCTTCTTCTTCTTCTTCTTTTTAAATTGAATTTAACTGACGAATTAGGTTGTGCTCTGTCCTGCATAAATAAAAGCAACAAACGAGTCCCACTTGTTTGGTTTATTGTTTAGTTAATGAATTTATATTTCATACAAGTCCAAAAGCTCCATTTGAGAACAGGTCCAAGTCTTACTAACGGCACCAATACACATACACAAGACAACCATTGATAAAGACCTTCAGTTACTGGATCAGTTTGATTATATCCAATGAAATTCCATTGAGACCCATCAACTTGGGTTGGGATTGAATTTGGTACAATTTATTTGGATTTATTTATGGAAGAACATCAATAAAAATTATTTAGTAGCATCATATTTTCTGGTTGTTTTTTATAAACTAATTTTAAAAAAAAAAAAAACTAATTAAGTATTAAGGAGAGTATTAAGGAGAGTACTTTCAAAAACTATTTAAACATATTGTTCCCCAGTACCCTTTGCCACCTAAAAGTTCAATAAAAAGAAAAAGGAAGTAAAGAAAAGGACCCTTACCACCTAAACCTTATTTGATGGCCTAACTAATCCAACAAAAAAATTAAATGGAGATATATATATCACACACACATAGGGCTGGCGATTTTGTCCTGGTACCCTCTACCCTAGCCGGGTACCCTGTACCCTCAAGTGCCCACGGGTACCCTCTACCCTAGGAGGGCAAGCCCTACCCTTACCCTCTTGGAATTAGGGTAGGGTAAGAATTTTATTCTGTTACCCTAGTGCAATTATCCGGGTACCCGCCCTACCCGCCCTACCCTCTGCCCTGTAATCCTACCCTGAACCCTACCCTACCTTGAATTACTACCCTACCCACTATCCTGTAAATCTGTGCTTTGTAATTTTGTATAGTCCCACACTCCTACTGTAGTTACTACTACATACTTGTATAGTCTCACACTTCCTCTGTCCTGTAACCCTATCCTGAACCCTACCCTACCCTACCCTGAATTACTACATATTTGTAGTTTATTGTAATTAGTTAGTACTTAGGATTAGGAGAACTACATAGTGCTTGATCCTAAGGAGTCAGGTCTAGTCCCCTCCTTGGGTATGTAGGCAGCCCAGGTTCCACTATATAACTGGGTTTAGCGCCTTTAGTAAAAAAAAATATTTCTCCTGTTATTTCTTGTTAAGTTGTTATGATTTTTGAATGTTGTAAAAATCTTAAGTATCAAGGTGTTTACTAAAAAAAAATGATTTTCAAAGTTAAAAAAACTGAAATGGCAAGGGTAATACCCTTACCCTCCCTACCCTGACCCTCAGCTACCCTGTGAGGGTAAAGGGCAAGGACGGGTAATGGGTATTGGTTTTTTGGAAGAGGACTACCATACCCTACCCTCATGACTCCCTTAGGGTATCAAAAAAATGTCAATACCCTACCCTGCCCTACCCTCTTCCTGCCCTTACCCTACCCTACCCTACCCATCGCCACCCCTACACACACACACATCTCTCTCATACACACACATCTCTCTCCCTCTCTCTCTCTCTCTCTCTCTCTCTCTCTCTCACACACACACACACACACACACATCTCTCTCTCTCTTTCTCTCTCTCTCTCTCTCACACACACACACACACACATCTCTCACACACACGCACACACACACACATATATATCACACACACAGAGAGAGAGAGAGAGGCCAATGTACATTTTTTTTTTGAGGTAATGCGCACTTTCCATTAAAAAAGAGAAGTAGTTTCATTTACAGACATTGGACGAACATCTTCAGCGAGATGTTGTAATATATATATATATATATATATATATATATATATATATATATATATATATATATATATATATATATATATATATTGTAGAAAATAATAGTTGGATAATTTTATTGATGGACTACTTCACTATATATAGGGAGTCTAGCTCCTCTATAAACTACATATTCCGATGTGGGACTAAAAGTCCCTTATTGATTCTCAACACTCCCCCTCAAGATGGGCGATAGATATTGATCATCCCCATCTTGTTACATAGCTTCGACAGACTTAATGAACTAAGACCCTTAGTCAGACAGTCTGCAACTTGTTCTTCTGAGCGGACATGGTCAATCTTCAGTATCCCTTGTTCCAGCTTCTCCTTGATGAAGAATCGATCAATCTCGATGTGCTTCGTTCTGTCGTGCTGAACTGGATTGTTAGCTATACTTATTGCAGCTTGACTATCGCTCAGAAGACGCAATGGTGCTCCCTTATCCAGCTGCAACTCTGTCAGCAATGCTTTCACCCACAGCAACTCTGACACTCCCAGAGCCATTGCCCTGTATTCTGCTTCAGCTGTCGACCGTGCTACCACTGACTGTTTCTTGCTTCTCCATGAGACCAGATTTCCTCCTACAAAAACACAGTATCCCGTGGTAGACCTTCTGTCGTCTATGCAGCTCGCCCAGTCTGCATCACAGTATCCCTCGACTTCTATGCGTCCATTCTTCTTGAACCATAGTCCCTTTCCCGGCGTTCCTTTCAGATACC
Source organism: Iris pallida (assembly GCA_029216955.1). Lineage (NCBI taxonomy): Eukaryota > Viridiplantae > Streptophyta > Magnoliopsida > Asparagales > Iridaceae > Iris > Iris pallida. Next base: position 6,433,080 of record JANAVB010037420.1, read on the forward strand.
TCAAGATCTGAAATACTGCTTCCATATGACCCTTTCTTGGATCATGCATGTAGCGACTCACTACACTCACCGCAAATGAGATATCAGGACGAGTGTGTCCCAGATAAATCAATCTCCCTACAAGTTATTGATATCTTTCACGATCAACGGGCTCTCCTGCTTCTGCTCCCAACTTGCACTTCTGGTCAATTGGAGTGACCGCTGCTTTGCATCCCAGCATCCCTGTCTCCTTCAGCAGATCTAGTGTGTACTTTCTCTGTGAGAGAACAATTCCTTGTTCGCCTTCACACACCTCGATACCTAGAAAGTACCTCATCGCTCCTAAATCCTTCACTTCAAACTCCTTTGCGAGTTTTGACTTCAGTTTAGTGATCTCGACTTCATCATCACCTGTGATCACTATATCATCCACATATACAGCAAGTATAGTGATGTGGCCTCTTGCATGCTGGAGGAAGACCGTATGATCTGCATTTGTTTGACGGTATCCCATGCCTGTAACAGCCTTTCTGAATCTGTCAAACCAGGCTCGAGGAGATTGCTTGAGCCCGTATAGTGACTTCTTCAGTTTACACACCTTTCCTTGCGACGTCCCTCCATTTGATGCCGTCGCGTAGCATCCTGGCGGGAGCTCCATGTATACTTCTTCTTGCAGGTCCCCATGAAGAAAGGCATTCTTCACATCCAGCTGGTACAGCTTCCACCCATAATTCGCTGCAATGGAGACCAAAGTTCTCACGGTGCTCATTTTTGCTACTGGGGCAAACGTCTCATCATAATCTATGCCATATGACTGTGTGAATCCTTTTGCAACCAACCTCGCCTTGTATCGTTCGACCTTTCCTTCTGGCGTCTCTTTCACCGTGTACACCCATTTACATCCCACAGCTTTTTTTCCTTTGGGTAATGGAACCAGCTCCCATGTCTTATTTTTCTCCAGTGCCCCAAGTTCTTCCATCATTGCAGCTTTCCACCTTGGATCTTTCTTTGCTTCCTGCCAACACTTGGGCAACGAAGTAGAGTCTAACGATGCAATGAAGGCTCGATAATTCGAAGAAATGTTAGAATAAGACAAGAAGTTGGCAATGTCATGTTCGTAATCATCAAAACGAGCAGGAGCCTTACCCGCATTGATGCGAGAAGATCTCCTTAAGGGAGCAATAGGTGGTGGAGAGATCATACCATCCGAGTCAGAGAGATCCGCATCAGAATCCGAGTGATTCAGTGCGGGGGCAACATCTTCAGGAGTTGGAGCAGGAGTAGACGATGGACTTGGTACAGTAGGCACAGGGCACGGCATAGGCACAGTACTGGACTTCTGTTGTCTCCTTCTGTAGACTTGGAGCTCCTTTTCCCTTGTCTGTTGCTCCCCCTGCGTAACATATGTATCTTCTTCTTCTTCATCTGTATCTGAGTCACTGTGCTCTCCCCCTTTCGTCCAGTTTTCTACAACCGGACACGAAACCGATCCGACGACCACATTTGGGCTTATTATCTCCCCCTCACATCGAACACCACCTGTGTTAGATGTGTCACCAAATGCTGAACCTTCATCCGAACCATAGTATGGTTCGAGTTCTCTGAATGTAACGTCCATGCTGACAAACATCTTCCGCTCGACTGGACTCCAACAGGCATATCCCTTCTGAGTCGCCGTATAACCGACAAAGACACATTTAACTGCTCGAGGATCCAGTTTGCCAACGCCAGGCCTATTATCTTGGACAAAGCACACACATCCAAAAACTTTTGGTGGAACAGTGTATGTAGTTGCCCCAGTAAGCATCTCCAATGGTGTCTTCCAGTCCAATACTTGAGACGGCATTCTGTTGATGAGATACGAGGCCGTCAAAATAGCCTGCCCCCATAAGTGCTTCGGGACATTCATAGCCAGCATCATCGTCCGTGCGACTTCCAACAGGTGTCTGTTCTTTCGTTCAGCCACACCATTTTGTGCCGGAGTATAAGCACATGAAGTTTGATGTAGTATTCCATGGGTAGAAAAATACTCAGCAACCTGCTTATTAGTATACTCCGTCCCATTGTCAGACCGGAAACACTTAATTTTAGCGCCATATTGTGTTTCCACCCGGCGATGAAAGTCCCGAAAAGTCGCAAGGACGTCACTTTTATTCTTCAGAAGGTAGACCCATGTCACGCGGGTATAACAGTCAATAAAGGTGACGAACCATCGAAAACCGTTAATGCCGGTTGTAGGACAAGGGCCCCATACGTCCGAATGTATCATGTCAAAAGCAGCTGAACTCCTATTCCCCGAGCTTACATACGAGCTTCTGGTATGTTTTCCCAACTCACAAGCATCACAAAATAACTTCTCTTTATCAGCCCTTTGATATAAGGACGGATACATTCGACTAAGAACTTGGAAAGAGGAATGACCGACACGCTGGTGGTGGAGTAGCAAGTCGGCTTCAACACTGCGACTGGAAGCTTCTGGTGGTGCGGCTGCTACCAAGGATGCCAATGCGTTGTCCAGTCCAGTCCTGTCTAAATACCACAGCCCCTTATGCCATGTGCCAGTCCCAAGTCGTCGTCCTGTCCCCTTCTCCTGAAAAGTCACCTTAGGAATGTCAAAGGAAACAGTACAGTTAAGATCAAGTATAATGGCACTAATGGATAAAAGATTGACATGAAAAGATGGAGCATGTAAGACATTGGTTAGAGTGATGGAAGGGGTGCATGCGACAGTGCATGTACCCACTACAGGTCTGGATGTACCATCAGCGGTCTGAATACTCTCCGGCAATGGTAGGTGAGTATATCCCTGAAACGCATCACGGGACCCCGTGACATGGCGAGATGCCCCAGAGTCCATAATCCATCCTGACTGATGGATAGAGGCAAGAGCACGTGCAGAATCATCGGTGCTGGTTTGGACAAAGCAAGTGAGGTGATCTCCCGAGGATGAAGACGCCCCAGGACAGTCGACCGAACCCAGCTTTGTGCCTCGCAACTTCTCAAGGAACTCCCGCTCAAGCGGGGTTATTGCAGCCAGTTGATTCTCTCCCCCTTCCTCCGCTAGATTTGTTTTGTGTCCGCCCCTTCTACCGGCATATCCTCCTCTACCACCACGCCGGCCTCCACGACCCCGTCCTCGATCAGTAGACTGATTGCGCAAGGGTTTTGGACAAAATCGGATGTAATGTCCGGAGTCACCACAATTGTGACAAACACCACCCATAGATGGAGGTTGATTGAAGGTAGCAAGGGCAGACTTCTCAACCGCGGCTGGCTCCCCCTAGGAGGAGCCCTTATTGGGCATCAACTTCAGTCGAGCTTCTTCCTGTGTCATGACAGCTATAGCTTCTTCCAAGGTCGGGAGCGTGGGTTGGGAAAGGAGGATATTCCGTCGCTGCTCAAATACAGGGTGTAGTCCCTTCAGGAATTTCATCATACGCTGCCGGAAAATATAAGCCAGGAACGTCTGAAAGTACTTTGCGAAGGCTGGTTCGACTTGTGCATCTTCCATCCCAAGAGGATCATAATGA